>JAMZEH010000006.1:2130000-2467500 GCA_024699665.1 Ostrea denselamellosa | reverse complement strand
TTCGGCTGAAGCTTTTAATATTTTTTTAAAGGTAATTTTTATTTTGATATTTTGGGGATCTTTAACCCCTTCTCCCTTCCATTTCTTTAATGGAAAACACACAAACTCACAAACTTCAGTAGCAAGCCCCACACTTTGACAAATTTCTGGATCCACCACATTTTGTAAAGGAAAATCATACGATGCTTGTACTGAAAATCATAAAATCATAGAACACTTGTACTGAATCTCTCAATTTATTTTTAGGACACCAAATGTGGATCTCAGGTCAGTATGTGTGTATTATAAATTCTTTAGGCCAGTGTCACATTTATGTACGTCTTTTTAGGAGGAATGGGGAAAACAATTACACTCTTTGGTATTTAGGCAAACAATTTCATTTATCATACGACTGTCTTGCATAGAATGACCAGAAGTGTCCTGAAAGTTTAAAATTTTTCCAATTTTTTCATTGAGAATATATATTCGTCTCCCTTCAAAATATTCATTTTAAGGCATGGTTGATGCAAGTTATATAGAAATAAATATCATTAAAAAAAATCGTCCTTAGTTTTACTCTCTCTCTCTCCCTCCCTCTCTCTCTCTCTCTCTCTCTCTCTCTCTCTCTCTCTCTCTCTCTCTCTCTCTCTCTCTCTGACGCACAATTGCCTGAGTTTATGTTTCAAAGAAAAAAACCCCCAAAAAACAAAAACAAAAAAACCACCACAAATATGCTTGTTTAAGTAAACTTGAAAGGAGAGACAGAAAGATAAACCGCAGCCCTGGTCCTCAGATGATTGTGTAATCTGTCCAGTGATTCAGTCAATAAATATTTCCATACTGCACTAAGAACCTATAAACTTTTCCGAGTTTGATGGTATGAGGATTATCTAGCATGGATTTTATGCTTGTTTATTTTTGGTATACAGAGAAAAACTATTCATTGTCTTTTGTTCAATAAATATTTGCCAGAAACGATAAAATTTTCCGACGGAGAGTTTGAATACTTACAAATTAGTTACTTAAACACCCAGTTTGTATAAATTCCGTAAATACAGTGAACGCAATATATATCCCAAGCGTTTTACCCGGACGTGCCAAGAAGTCCCGAGAGAAAAGGCGATTTAAAAAAGTTTACAGATTATGAAAATTAAATTAAAATCCCGAGGGGGTCAGACCCTTTGCTAGCTATGATACGTAAGTCTCACAGACTGTACACATGCACCGTGTTGCAGTAAATATTTAGGGTATCTAAAAATTAAAAAAAGCGATGGAATATCGTAACTCCCTGTTTTGGATAACAATCCCAGTTCCTGATATAGTGAATAATTATAAATGGTGATGACAATTTTTTTTCTCCTGTAAATGAGATCAGAATTATCATAGCTCACCTGCATGTATTAGATTGTTTTGTTGGAAATTCTACCGCAGTATATCCAAACTTAAAAGCAGGTAGATTTGAGTTGCAATATTAGTGAAAATCACTGACTTTTAATGCACAAAATGTATCAATAATACAGAGTAACAAACACCGTCTCACTAGTGTTATGTTGAAATTTGAGAATTTATTTTATCAGCGTGCTCGGCGACATGAAAACATACCGCACAAGCAGCATGGCAAGGGAGGCAACCCCTGTAGTGTTACGGCAAGAAGTCACACCACGCAGAGACGGCAAAGGTTATCCCGCTTTGTTTAAATCAGTCTGTATGGAGAATTGAATTTTACTGCTTTTTATTTCTTTATTTTATTTTTATTTTTCTTATCATAACAACTATTTAATTTTTATATTCCATTTATCGTATGTGAACGTCAACAGTTACATTTATCCACAAGAGATAATCAATTCGTTCTGTGGTAGGAATGGACGAGCACATTCGACGTTTTGTGTACTTTTAATAGTGTTGATATATCGTTCTGTGTTATCATTGGTCGTTTCATTTTCTTGTGATATTCTTCGTGCAACTTGTTTTCTAGATCTTCAAATTACGGTATCCATGTAATTTTACAACTCCTGTAATTTATATAGCTCGAAATTCAATCAATGTCTTCGTCGCCCAAATGTTATTGCGGTTCTTATAGACAGAATTCGCTCCACATAAACTTTGTCAAGACATGATAAGTTTTAAAATTTTGATTACAATTCAATATTAACACTTGATATCTTTCTAAATTTTAATGATGGACAATGTGAACAATGTGCTTAGGAATCTTGTAAAATATAATTCGTTTATTTCAACGACTAGAAAATTCAACAGAAATTAGAGTAGAATGTAAGTATAAAAAATGAATTTCGTTTGGATAATACGTGATGGTATGACCTGCAATGGTCGTCGGCAGAGGTCACGGGACGCATTATCCCTCACAAGGAATAGCGGCAGAATTGTGTAGATATATGTATAAGGTACAATCCGTTGAATATCGGTCCCACGATTTCTATCAGACTTGTTCAATATTTGTCAAGTTAATTCGATTTATGTCAAATTTATTCGATTTGTTTTGTCAGATTTGTTCGATTTCTGTCAGACTTGTTCGAATTCTGCCGGGCTTGTCCGAATTTCATCAGATTTGTTGTTACAAGAATATTTTTGCTGCGTTTAATTGCTCACATTCAATGTAAAATTATTTCGCCGTATTTTTATTCGCCTTAAATAGTGTATTGCTATTTCAAAGTATGGAATGAATTCTCCCAGTTTCCAATGCTTCCATTTTATATAAGGAACTGAAGGATAAAAATAAGGGGGGGGGGAAGGTATGAACACAGTGAACTTGGTTCCTGTTAGTTTTAAAACAATACAAGCTGTAACTGACGATATTTTTCAACAACAGAATTAAACACCAATTGACACCTATCGGTATAACTTATAAAATCGCCAAGATCTTAACAAACATTCAGCAGCAAAATAAACAAGGGAATGCTTTTTGAGAGCATACCTACAATGAGCGTTTCGTATAAATCGCCATTGCATCGTATACACGGATATGGGAACGATGATTGCCGAATTTAATCGGGTTGTACTGAGACCGAGGTCATACAAAGACGGAGACTGGCACGAGTAACTACACATTTCGTTTGTTTTAAAATATTACAACATATCATGAATGATTTTTAAGTATTATAAGTGTAAGAAAGTAATTATATTATGCAAGTAAATTGAAGTATTAAATTGTTTACAAATCGGACACGTGCGCAGCGCGTCTCTTTCGCAACTTTTCGAACTGGCGACTTCCGAGGTCAGTGCACATCGGAGATTAAGAGCAGGAATTACTATTGGGATGACAGTGATTCATGAATTGACATTTTTTGCTGATTTGACGGGTTTACCGCTTCAGATTCACTCTAATTCTATGAAATTATACATGTTCAATCACTAATATGTTATTATATTTGTCTTTTATTTCTCGATTTATTTACCGCCGGCTACAGCTTGTATTGCTTTCAATATCATGGGGGAAAGGTCAACGTCAGGAAGAAAAGTTCAGTCGTCATCTTGACTTCACTGACAACCCTGCAGACATAAATAAATGAAAAGTACCTCAAAGTACCTCAAAGGGGTTTTGTTTGTGGTTTTTTTTTTAAAAAAAATTATTTTTTTTTTTTAAATTTTTTGTTGTTGGTTTTTTGGGGTTTTTGGGTTTTTTTTGTTGATATTGTAACATGTTAGCTAATTATTAAGTTTACATGGAAGTGTAGAAGTTGTTGATAACAATAAATAAATGTGTTTGAAAAATACCACGAACGTTTTTAAATTCCAGACAAGTTTTCTCATACCTTCGTACGTTTTGTTGTTGATAACTGCTTGGTTTGAAAAAAAAAATTGCAGCCACTATGATGTCATATTATGAAGCCATTGTTGTAATTCTCTGACTATTACCCTCTCCTCTAGTCTGTTGTCTATTACCCTCTCCTATAGTCTGTTGTCTATTACCATCCCCTAGACTATTGTCTATTATCCCAAATCCATTGTCTATTACCCTTCCCCCAGTCTGTTGTTTATAACCCCCAGTCTGTTGTCTACTACCCCCAGTCTGTTGTCTATCACCCACCAGTCTGTTGTCTATTACCCTTTACTCCAGTCTGTTGTCTATTACCCTCCCCCAGACTATTGTCTATTACCCCAAGTCTGTTGTCTATTACTCCCTCCCACAGACTGTTGTCTATCGCCCTTCCTCACAGTCTGCTGTCTATTATCCTCCACCAGACTGTTGTCTATTACTCTCTCACCCAGTCTGTTGTCTATTACCCCCCAGAATGTTGTCTATTACTTTCTCCCCCAGACTGTTTTCTATTACCCTTTCCCTCAGTCTGTTGTCTATTATCCTTTCCCCTAGTCTGTTGTCTATTACCCTCTTCGCTAGTCTGTTCTCTATTATCCTCCCCCAGACTGTTCTCTATTACCCTCTCTCCCCAGACTGTTGTCTATTACCCTCTAACCCCAGTCTGTTGTCTGTTACACCTCACAGACTGTTATCTATTACCCTCTCTCCTAGTCTGTTATCTATTACCCTTCCTCTCTAGTCTGTTGTCTATTACCCTTCCTCTCTAGTCTGTTGTCTATTGCCCTTCCTCTCTAGTCTATTGTCTATTACCCTCTCTCCTAGTCTGTTATCTATTACCCTCTCTCCTAGTCTGTTATTTATTACCCTCTCTCCTAGTCTGTTATCTATTACCCTCTCTCCTAGTCTGTTATCTATTACCCTTCCTCTCTAGTCTGTTGTCTATTACCCTTCCTCTCTAGTCTGTTGTCTATTGCCCTTCCTCTCTTGTCTGTTGTCTATTACCCTTCCTCTCTAGTTTGTTGTCTATTACCCTTCCTCTCTAGTTTGTTGTCTATTACTCTTCCTCTCTAGTCTGTTATCTATTACCCTTCCTCTCTAGTCTGTTATCTATTACCCTTCCTCTCTAGTCTGTTGTCTATAACCCTTCCTCTCTAGTCTGTTGTCTATTGCCCTTCCTCTCTAGTATGTTGTCTGTTACACCTCACAGACTGTTATCTATTACCCTCTCTCCTAGTCTGTTGTCTATTACCCTTCCTCTCTAGTCTGTTGTCTATTACCCTTCCTCTCTAGTCTGTTGTCTATTGCCCTTCCTCTCTAGTCTGTTGTCTATTACCCTTCCTCTCTAGTTTGTTGTCTATTACCCTTCCTCTCTAGTCTGTTGTCTATTGCCCTTCCTCTCTAGTATGTTGTCTGTTACACCTCACAGACTGTTATTTATTACCCTCTCTCCTAGTCTGTTGTCTATTACCCTTCCTCTCTAGTCTGTTGTCTATTACCCTTCCTCTCTAGTCTGTTGTCTATTACCCTTCCTCTCTAGTCTGTTGTCTATTACCCTTCCTCTCTAGTCTGTTGTCTATTACCCTTCCTCTCTAGTCTGTTGTATATTACCCTTCCTCTCTAGTCTCTTGTCTATTACTCTTCCTCTCTAGTCTGTTGTCTATTGCCCTTCCTCTCTAGTCTGTTGTCTATTACCCTTCCTCTCTAGTCTGTTGTCTATTACCCTTCCTCTCTAGTCTGTTGTCTATTGCCCTTCCTCTCTAGTCTGTTGTCTATTACCCTTCCTCTCTAGTCTGTTGTCTATTGCCCTTCCTCTCTAGTCTGTTGTCTATTGCCCTTCCTCTCTAGTCTGTTGTCTATTACCCTTCCTCTCTAGTCTGTTGTCTATTGCCCTTCCTCTCTAGTCTGTTGTCTATTACCCTCTCTCCTAGTCTGTTGTCTATTACCCTTCCTCTCTAGTCTGTTGTCTATTACCCTTCCTCTCTAGTCTGTTGTCTATTACCCTCTCTCCTAGTCTGTTGTCTATTACCCTTCCTCTCTAGTCTGTTGTCTATTACCCTTCCTCTCTAGTCTGTTGTCTATTACCCTTCCTCTCTAGTCTGTTGTCTATTACCCTTCCTCTCTAGTCTGTTGTCTATTGCCCTTCCTCTCTAGTCTGTTGTCTATTACCCTTCCTCTCTAGTCTGTTGTCTATTACCCTTCCTCTCTAGTCTGTTGTCTATTACCCTTCCTCTCTAGTCTGTTGTCTATTACCCTTCCTCTCTAGTCTGTTGTCTATTGCCCTTCCTCTCTAGTCTGTTGTCTATTGCAGTTCCTCTCTAGTCTGTTGTCTATTGCCCTTCCTCTCTAGTCTGTTGTCTATTACCCTTCCTCTCTAGTCTGTTGTCTATTACCCTTCCTCTCTAGTCTGTTGTCTATTACCCTTCCTCTCTAGTCTGTTGTCTATTGCCCTTCCTCTCTAGTCTGTTGTTTATTACCCTTCCTCTCTAGTCTGTTGTCTATTGCCCTTCCTCTCTAGTCTGTTGTCTATTACCCTCTCTCCTAGTCTGTTATCTATTACCCTCTCTCCTAGTCTGTTATCTATTACCCTCTCTCCTAGTCTGTTGTCTATTACCCTTCCTCTCTAGTCTGTTGTCTATTACCATTCCTCTCTAGTCTGTTGTCTATTACCCTCTCTCCTAGTCTGTTATCTATTACCCTCTCTCCTAGTCTGTTATCTATTACCCTCTCTCCTAGTGTGTTATCTATTACCCTCTCTCCTAGTCTGTTATCTATTACCCTCTCTCCTAGTCTGTTATCTATTACCCTTCCTCTCTAGTCTGTTGTCTATTACCCTTCCTCTCTAGTCTGTTGTCTATTGCCCTTCCTCTCTAGTCTGTTATCTATTACCCTCTCTCCTAGTCTGTTGTCTATTACCCTTCCTCTCTAGTCTGTTGTCTATTGCCCTTCCTCTCTAGTCTGTTGTCTATTACCCTTCCTCTCTAGTCTGTTGTCTATTACTCTTCCTCTCTAGTTTGTTGTCTATTACCCTTCCTCTCTAGTCTGTTGTCTATTGCCCTTCCTCTCTAGTATGTTGTCTGTTACACCTCACAGACTGTTATCTATTACCCTCTCTCCTAGTCTGTTGTCTATTACCCTTCCTCTCTAGTCTGTTGTCTATTACCCTTCCTCTCTAGTCTGTTGTCTATTGCCCTTCCTCTCTAGTCTGTTGTCTATTACCCTTCCTCTCTAGTCTGTTGTCTATTACCCTTCCTCTCTAGTCTGTTGTCTATTACCCTTCCTCTCTAGTCTGTTATCTATTACCCTTCCTCTCTAGTCTGTTGTCTATTACCCTTCCTCTCTAGTCTGTTGTCTATTACCCTTCCTCTCTAGTCTGTTGTCTATTACCCTTCCTCTCTAGTCTGTTATCTATTACCCTTCCTCTCTAGTCTGTTGTCTATTGCCCTTCCTCTCTAGTCTGTTGTCTATTACCCTTCCTCTCTAGTCTGTTGTCTATTACCCTTCCTCTCTAGTCTGTTGTCTATTACTCTTCCTCTCTAGTTTGTTGTCTATTACCCTCTCTCCTAGTCTGTTGTCTATTGCCCTTCCTCTCTAGTCTGTTGTCTATTACCCTTCCTCTCTAGTCTGTTGTCTATTACCCTTCCTCTCTAGTATGTTGTCTATTACCCTTCCTCTCTAGTCTGTTGTCTATTACTCTTCCTCTCTAGTCTGTTGTCTATTACCCTTCCTCTCTAGTCTGTTGTCTATTACCCTTCCTCTCTAGTTTGTTGTCTATTACCCTCTCTCCTAGTCTGTTGTCTATTACCCTTCCTCTCTAGTCTGTTGTCTATTACCCTTCCTCTCTAGTCTGTTGTCTATTACTCTTCCTCTCTAGTCTGTTGTCTATTGCCCTTCCTCTCCTAGTCTGTTGTCTATTACCCTTCCTCTCTAGTCTGTTATCTATTACCCTTCCTCTCTAGTCTGTTGTCTATTGCCCTTCCTCTCTAGTCTGTTGTCTATTGCCCTTCCTCTCTAGTCTGTTGTCTATTACCCTTCCTCTCTAGTCTGTTGTCTATTACCCTTCCTCTCTAGTCTGTTGTCTATTACCCTTCCTCTCTAGTTTGTTGTCTATTACCCTCTCTCCTAGTCTGTTGTCTATTACCCTTCCTCTCTAGTCTGTTGTCTGTTACCTTTCCTCTCTAGTCTGTTGTCTATTACCCTTCCTCTCTAGTCTGTTGTCTATTACTCTTCCTCTCTAGTCTGTTGTCTATTGCCCTTCCTCTCTAGTCTGTTGTCTATTACTCTTCCTCTCTAGTCTGTTGTCTATTACCCTTCCTCTCTAGTCTGTTGTCTATTACTCTTCCTCTCTAGTCTGTTGTCTATTGCCCTTCCTCTCTAGTCTGTTGTCTATTACCCTTCCTCTCTAGTCTGTTGTCTATTACCCTTCCTCTCTAGTCTGTTATCTATTACCCTTCCTCTCTAGTCTGTTGTCTATTACCCTTCCTCTCTAGTCTGTTGTCTATTACCCTTCCTTTCTAGTCTGTTGTCTTTTACTCTTCCTCTCTAGTCTGTTGTCTATTGCCCTTCCTCTCCTAGTCGGTTGTCTATTACCCTTCCTCTCTAGTCTATTATCTATTACCCTTCCTCTCTAGTCTGTTGTCTATTGCCCTTCCTCTCTAGTCTGTTGTCTATTGCCCTTCCTCTCTAGTCTGTTGTCTATTACCCTTCCTCTCTAGTCTGTTGTCTATTACTCTTCCTCTCTAGTCTGTTGTCTATTACCCTTCCTCTCTAGTCTGTTGTCTATTACCCTTCCTCTCTAGTTTGTTGTCTATTACCCTCTCTCCTAGTCTGTTGTCTATTACCCTTCCTCTCTAGTCTGTTGTCTGTTACCCTTCCTCTCTAGTCTGTTGTCTATTACCCTTCCTCTCTAGTCTGTTGTCTATTACTCTTCCTCTCTAGTCTGTTGTCTATTGCCCTTCATCTCTAGTCTGTTGTCTATTACTCTTCCTCTCTAGTCTGTTGTCTATTACCCTTCCTCTCTAGTCTGTTGTCTATTACCCTTCCTCTCTAGTCTGTTGTCTATTACTCTTCCTCTCTAGTCTGTTGTCTATTGCCCTTCCTCTCTAGTCTGTTGTCTATTACCCTCTCTCCTAGTCTGTTGTCTATTACCCTTCCTCTCTAGTCTGTTGTCTATTACCCTTCCTCTCTAGTCTGTTGTCTATTACCCTTCCTCTCTAGTCTGTTGTCTATTACCCTTCCTCTCTAGTCTGTTGTCTATTACTCTTCCTCTCTAGTCTGTTGTCTATTGCCCTTCCTCTCTAGTCTGTTGTCTATTACCCTTCCTCTCTAGTCTGTTGTCTATTACCCTTCCTCTCTAGTCTGTTGTCTATTACCCTTCCTCTCTAGTCTGTTGTCTATTACTCTTCCTCTCTAGTTTGTTGTCTATTGCCCTTCCTCTCTAGTCTGTTGTCTATTACTCTTCCTCTCTAGTTTGTTGTCTATTACCCTTCCTCTCTAGTTTGTTGTCTATTACCCTTCCTCTCTAGTCTGTTATCTATTACCCTTCCTCTCTAGTCTGTTATGTATTACCCTCTCTCCTAGTCTGTTGTCTATTACCCTTCCTCTCTAGTCTGTTGTCTATTTCCCTTCCTCTCTAGTCTGTTGTCTATTACCCTTCCTCTCTAGTCTGTTGTCTATTGCCCTTCCTCTCTGGTCTGTTATCTATTACCCTCTCTCCTAGTCTGTTGTCTATTACCCTTCCTCTCTAGTCTGTTGTCTATAATCCTTCCTCTCTAGTCTGTTGTCTATTGCCCTTCCTCTCTAGTATGTTGTCTGTTACCCTTCCTCTCTAGTCTGTTGTCTATTACCCTTCCTCTCTAGTCTGTTGTCTATTACCCTTCCTCTCTAGTCTGTTGTCTATTGTCCTTCCTCTCTAGTCTGTTGTCTATTACCCTTCCTCTCTAGTCTGTTGTCTATTGCCCTTCCTCTCTAGTCTGTTGTCTATTACCCTTCCTCTCTAGTCTGTTGTCTACTGCCCTTCCTCTCTAGTCTGTTGTCTATTACTCTTCCTCTCTAGTTTGTTGTCTATTACCCTTCCTCTCTAGTTTGTTGTCTATTACCCTTCCTCTCTAGTCTGTTGTCTATTACCCTTCCTCTCTAGTCTGTTGTCTATTACCCTTCCTCTCTAGTCTGTTGTCTATTACCCTTCCTCTCTAGTCTGTTGTCTATTACCCTCTCTCCTAGTCTGTTATCTATTACCCTCTCTCCTAGTCTGTTATCTATTACCCTTCCTCTCTAGTCTGTTATCTATTACCCTCTCTCCTAGTCTGTTGTCTATTACCCTTCCTCTCTAGTCTGTTGTCTATAACCCTTCCTCTCTAGTCTGTTGTCTATTGCCCTTCCTCTCTAGTCTGTTGTCTATTACCCTTCCTCTCTAGTCTGTTGTCTATTACCCTCTCTCCTAGTCTGTTGTCTATTACCCTTCCTCTCTAGTCTGTTGTCTATTACCCTTCCTCTCTAGTCTGTTGTCTATTGCCCTTCCTCTCTAGTCTGTTGTCTATTACCCTTCCTCTCTAGTCTGTTGTCTATTACCCTTCCTCTCTAGTCTGTTGTCTATTACCCTTCCTCTCTAGTCTGTTGTCTATTGCCCTTCCTCTCTTGTCTGTTGTCTATTACCCTTCCTCTCTAGTCTGTTGTCTATTACCCTCTCTCCTAGTCTGTTGTCTATTACCCTTCCTCTCTAGTCTGTTGTCTATTGCCCTTCCTCTCTAGTCTGTTGTCTATTACTCTTCCTCTCTAGTCTGTTGTCTATTACCCTTCCTCTCTAGTCTGTTGTCTATTGCCCTTCCTCTCTAGTTTGTTGTCTATTACCCTTCCTCTCTAGTCTGTTGTCTATTACCCTTCCTCTCTAGTCTGTTGTCTATTACCCTTCCTCCCTAGTCTGTTATCTATTACCCTCTCTCCTAGTCTGTTGTCTATTACCCTTCCTCTCTAGTCTGTTGTCTATTACCCTTCCTCTCTAGTCTGTTGTCTATTGCCCTTCCTCTCTAGTCTGTTGTCTATTACCCTTCCTCTCTAGTCTGTTGTCTATTGCCCTTCCTCTCTAGTCTGTTGTCTATTACCCTTGCTCTCTAGTCTGTTGTCTATTACCCTTCCTCTCTAGTCTGTTGTCTATTACCCTTCCTCTCTAGTCTGTTGTCTATTGCCCTTCCTCTCTAGTCTGTTGTCTATTGCAGTTCCTCTCTAGTCTGTTGTCTATTGCCCTTCCTCTCTAGTCTGTTGTCTATTACCCTTCCTCTCTAGTCTGTTGTCTATTACCCTTCCTCTCTAGTCTGTTGTCTATTACCCTTCCTCTCTAGTCTGTTGTGTATTGCCCTTCCTCTCTAGTCTGTTGTTTATTACCCTTCCTCTCTAGTATGTTGTCTATTACCCTTCCTCTCTAGTCTGTTGTCTATTGCAGTTCCTCTCTAGTCTGTTGTTTATTACCCTTCCTCTCTAGTCTGTTGTCTATTGCCCTTCCTCTCTAGTCTGTTATCTATTACCCTTCCTCTCTAGTCTGTTGTCTATTACCCTTCCTCTCTAGTCTGTTGTCTATTACCCTTCCTCTCTAGTCTGTTGTCTATTGCCCTTCCTCTCTAGTATGTTGTCTATTACCCTTCCTCTCTAGTCTGTTATCTATTACCCTTCCTCTCTAGTCTGTTGTCTATTACCCTTCCTCTCTAGTCTGTTGTCTATTGTCCTTCCTCTCTAGTCTGTTGTCTATTACCCTTCCTCTCTAGTCTGTTGTCTATTGCCCTTCCTCTCTAGTCTGTTGTCTATTACCCTTCCTCTCTAGTCTGTTGTCTATTGCCCTTCCTCTCTAGTCTGTTGTCTATTACTCTTCCTCTCTAGTTTGTTGTCTATTACCCTTCCTCTCTAGTTTGTTGTCTATTACCCTTCCTCTCTAGTCTGTTGTCTATTACCCTTCCTCTCTAGTCTGTTGTCTATTACCCTTCCTCTCTAGTCTGTTGTCTATTACCCTTCCTCTCTAGTCTGTTATCTATTACCCTCTCTCCTAGTCTGTTATCTATTACCCTCTCTCCTAGTCTGTTATCTATTACCCTCTCTCCTAGTCTGTTATCTATTACCCTTCCTCTCTAGTCTGTTGTCTATTACCCTTCCTCTCTAGTCTGTTGTCTATTGCCCTTCCTCTCTAGTCTGTTATCTATTACCCTCTCTCCTAGTCTGTTGTCTATTACCCTTCCTCTCTAGTCTGTTGTCTATTGCCCTTCCTCTCTAGTCTGTTGTCTATTACTCTTCCTCTCTAGTCTGTTGTCTATTACCCTTCCTCTCTAGTCTGTTGTCTATTGCCCTTCCTCTCTAGTCTGTTATCTATTACCCTCTCTCCTAGTCTGTTGTCTATTACCCTTCCTCTCTAGTCTGTTGTCTATAACCCTTCCTTTCTAGTCTGTTGTCTATTGCCCTTCCTCTCTAGTATGTTGTCTGTTACCCTTCCTCTCTAGTCTGTTGTCTATTACCCTTCCTCTCTAGTCTGTTATCTATTACCCTCTCTCCTAGTCTGTTGTCTATTACCCTTCCTCTCTAGTCTGTTGTTTATTGCCCTTCCTCTCTAGTCTGTTGTCTATTACCCTTCCTCTCTAGTCTGTTGTCTATTACCCTTCCTCTCTAGTCTGTTGTCTATTACCCTTCCTCTCTAGTCTGTTGTCTATTACCCTTCCTCTCTAGTCTGTTGTCTATTACCCTTCCTCTCTAGTTTGTTGTCTATTACCCTTCCTCTCTAGTCTGTTGTCTATTACCCTCTCTCCTAGTCTGTTGTCTATTACCCTTCCTCTCTAGTCTGTTGTCTATTGCCTTTCCTCTCTATTCTGTTGTATATTACCCTTCCTCTCTAGTCTGTTGTCTATTACCCTTCCTCTCTAGTCTGTTATCTATTACCCTCTCTCCTAGTCTGTTGTCTATTACCCTTCCTCTCTAGTCTGTTGTCTATTACCCTTCCTCTCTAGTCTGTTGTCTATTACCCTTCCTCTCTAGTCTGTTGTCTATTACCCTTCCTCTCTAGTCTGTTGTCTATTACCCTTCCTCCCTAGTCTGTTATCTATTACCCTCTCTCCTAGTCTGTTGTCTATTACCCTTCCTCTCTAGTCTGTTGTCTATTACCCTTCCTCTCTAGTCTGTTGTCTATTACCCTTCCTCCCTAGTCTGTTATCTATTACCCTTCCTCCCTAGTCTGTTATCTATTACCCTCTCTCCTAGTCTGTTGTCTATTACCCTTCCTCTCTAGTCTGTTGTCTATTACCCTTCCTCTCTAGTCTGTTGTCTATTGCCCTTCCTCTCTAGTCTGTTGTCTATTACCCTTCCTCTCTAGTCTGTTGTCTATTACCCTCTCTCCTAGTCTGTTGTCTATTACCCTTCCTCTCTAGTCTGTTGTCTATTACCCTTCCTCTCTAGTCTGTTGTCTATTACCCTTCCTCCCTAGTCTGTTATCTATTACCCTCTCTCCTAGTCTGTTGTCTATTACCCTTCCTCTCTAGTCTGTTGTCTATTACCCTTCCTCTCTAGTCTGTTGTCTATTACCCTTCCTCTCTAGTCTGTTGTCTATTACCCTTCCTCTCTAGTCTGTTGTCTATTGCCCTTCCTCTCTAGTATGTTGTCTATTACCCTTCCTCTCTAGTCTGTTATCTATTACCCTTCCTCTCTAGTCTGTTGTCTATTACCCTTCCTCTCTAGTCTGTTGTCTATTGCCCTTCCTCTCTAGTCTGTTGTCTATAACCCCCGCTCTGTTGTCTAGTACTCCCCAGCCTGTTGTGTATTACCCTCCCCGCTTTTTGCAAATACTGGATCCGCCACTGGCTCCTAATTTACATTAATTGATTTTTATTTAAACGAGAGGAAGTAATTTACTTCAATCATAAGTCCAAGATTTAGTGGATTGTTTAGTGAATGAAGTTTAGAAAGCATTGGTTATTTCCAAGATTTCAACCCGATTATTCTTCTTTTTTGAACTGTATATTTATGAATAATTATAGATAGCTGTTTTGTAATTATTGCGCAGAGTATTTAAATCGTCAGTGCTTTTTGCCTTGAATGTATTTACTAACTGTAATGACGGCCATTTCCCCTCGAATGTGATGAAGTTGTAAATAAACATTGCGCATGAATCTTTAGATATAGTGTAGTATGCACAACAAGGAATTGCGAAAGAAATGAAAGATATATATATATATATATATATATATATATATATATATATATATATATATTGAAAGAGGATATGAGCTTCCGTTTCACGTCGACATTATTTTCATGCGTTGGCGGCGTGAGCCGTCGCGGTTCATGCCTTCATGTAATGAAAAAAAAAATGAAATTCATTTTAAAGCACTTTTAGTGTGCGTTTCTTTTATGATTCATTATTATGATACCATTAAATATTCTTCTTATCTAATATCAATAGCTCCTGTAAATGTAGAAATGAAACTTTCATGAACTTGGACTGTATTAGTAGGGATCGGCCATCGTGTCTTTTGTGGTGACTCACAAACTGCGCAGTTCTTTATTATCTACATTACACAGAAAATCTTCTTTTTTTTTTAATGTCCGAGTACTCAATATTTGCACAAAAACACACAATCCCCAAAGCTTCCCCCGCTATAATCCCCGTAACGACCTCGCAAACTTCATGTAGTTATGCAGATTAACCTCTTAACCTTGATGTTGCTATGTAGATGCACGGGGAAAGTCCCTCTGTTTTCTAGGCTGCGATCACGACTGGCCACAATGTTTAAAAAATCTAAACAAAAAAAAAAATGAAACATTACATATAAGTGTATCAAAGGGGACTGTGTTCTCTTTTCACGATTTCATATCAATTCAAAGTAGAAATTTATTAAATTTGTCAAATTTATTTAATTTTCAATATCACAAAGTTCTGCCTCTTGAAACAGTCGCTTGTTTTATCAAATTTAGTCAGAGCCGGCATGAAATATTATCGCATGCAAAAAAAAAAAATTCTATGTCTTTTAATTCAATTGATCAGAACTCTTTGTCTGGAAAACTCTTGAAGTCCAAGCATTGTATCGATAACAAATTGAAAGGCAATTGAAAAGACAAGGAAATTGGGCCGACTAGAGTTTAATGTGGATTTTTTCATTTTTCAGGGAATTTCAATTTCGAACAACAAACCAGAGAAACAATTGATCAAATGCGTAGGAAATCATATTGCACTTCTCGGCACAGTATATTTCACCACGAAAATTACGGTGCAGATAATCTCGCGAATTCTCGTTCATTGTGTGAGGCGCGAAAACCAAAAAGGGTAAGATTTGCAGACGATATAGGATATAACTTAGAAACCAAGCCAACTTCGATACAGGATTACGAAACAATCACGAATCCGGACAACTGGCCTATATTTGAAAACGAGGCAGACTGTGAAGGTCCTGAAGTTTTTTGCACATATTTTGGAAACAGAGATAATGCTAAGACTGCAGTTTCTAGTTATAACTATAAATCTACAGAGTCCGGTCCTTGTATTACAATGTACGATAACAACCAAGGTATAGACAAGAATCAGAACTACCATGGCGTTCTTAACTCCATCTTTTACTGTTCGCCATCACAATTACCTGAAGAAGAGTTTTCAACAGCAGAAGAAAATGTCACTTCTTGTTCTGTCAGGAAACATTCGCATTCCATGATTCCTTCAAAAGTTTTGGCGGGTATGAAAATCATAAAAGGGGAAATGAAATTACTGGTTGCAAAAATCCCGAGGATTTCGAAAGCTCTTCCCATACTGCATCAGAGTGATTTCCCCTGCACTATCAGGGATAAATCAATTATGAGCGAAAAATCGGATCTACAGGAAAGGTAAGATATTTCTAAAAACAGATTACATCCTGATATAACGCACGTTTTACACAACTATTACAAATAATAAATTCGCCGGATAGCTGAAAAATTGCTCAGGCGGCTATAAACAAACAAACAAACAAACAAATAATAAATTCCACGGCAGTCATTACTGACATAACCACAAAATAAAAAAAGAGATCATTTCTGTAAGAAAACTAACACCGACAGATCTTAAAGTCTTACTGTAGACTGTGGAATTAATGTGATGGTTTTATTTTCGCTATATTCACGATTTATCATTTTTCCGCGAAATAAAGCCATAGTGGATAACATTTCAATGCCAGTCTGAGACACTGAATCCAGCCCCTAATAATTCACTTCGTTGTAGAAGGGGCTAGCTTTTAATGCTATCGTAATCGAAATTTCAAAAGTCTATTTTCCTATAAGATGAAATCAAACTATCGCTATTGAGCCCTTGTAATTAATCGTGAAAGTTTAGTATAATGGAATTAAAGCAACCTTATACAGGGCTATTACGTTCAAGTTCATTCATGCATTACATAAAGATAATCAATGTAAAGTTTTGGCTGTCAGAAAATATTTCTAAATACAAGAGAAATTTTCTTCGTCGTCATAGAAAACAAGACACAAATCAGTACGACCTGAAGTGGCAATATAATTTTTTTTTTTAAAAAGTAATCGTTACGTCGGGTATAAAATGTAATTGTGCAGTTACAGATACACAGCAAATCACCGCTCCTTTCATCGTGTCAGGCAAAACGTAGCAACAGCCTGAGCAATATTTAGAAAATGATTCATTTCATGCGTCCATAAAACGTAATGACAGCGTGCGGAACGTCCCCGAATGATTTTAACGTTCTGCTCTTAAGACCGTGTTTATTCATTGTGCGAGTTATTCACAAGACAGTTTCTCGCATCCCCAAAGCTACACTGTCTGTCAACCTAATGGTCCATTTATTCTTCAAACGGCATACATACATAGCAGTAATTAATATTTCAAATGATCGGAAAGGAACTTATTTCTAGAAATGGAAAATTGATACATGTCTATAGGGAAATCACTGTAAAAGAAAAATCTATAAAAATTAGATTCCCAAGTGCATTGATACACCTCAGAAGCACTCTTCACTTACACTTGCCGAGAGAAATCAAATTGTCTTCTCTTGCTTTATTTAACAGAGCCTAAAAACACCCATTATGTACGATCTGCGCTTGAATTATGATGTTGTGAAACGAAATCTCAATGGTCTTTTTATCTTGTTAGATTTTCAAACATTGTCACCATCTTTAGTCAAATCACTTCGTCAGTCGCTAATGTGCTTACGCAGAACCAAATAGACCTCTGTTAGATATTAAAGCACGTGACCTTATGAAGGGTGACAGTCGTGGTTATTTGGACTGCAAAGTCTCATGGGAAAGTTGTGCGTGTTAATGGGGAAATCTTATGTGTGAACATTATCTTACAGCGCTCGATCATCTTCATTGTTAATAAGTTAGAAAATCAATATGAATTGTTCGGAATTGTTTCAAATTCGTGGAAAACTATTTCAGTTTATAGGCTGTTAAGTTAGAAAAGACCCGTATAACAGTGTATAATATTCAAAACTACACGCAGGTTTGTGTTTCCACGTGCCGTCAGTTTACGTGCTCGTGGTGGTGGCCTTTTCATACTCATGTATATACAATAAAACTATTGCCGAATACATCAGACACAACGGTGTGACTGGTCAACGGGGGGTACTTCTCCCAGGCACCTGATCCTACCTCTGGTATGTCCAGGGGTCCGTGTTTGCCCTTCTCTTGATTTTGTGTTCTTTATAGGATTAGATTGATCGTTGTTCGTTACTTGTTCATTTATGTAATGAGTGGACAGAATGTATAATCAACACGTGGTTAGCGTGATTTAAAAGTTATTAACTAATTTAAAAGTTATTAACTAATTTAAAAGTTATTAACTAATTTAAAAGTTATTAACTAATTTAAAAGTTATTAACTAATTTCAGATACCGTGAAGATCCCCTACAGTCCTTCCAGACGTAAAGATCTACAAACATGAACCGTGGCAGCGTCCCACAGCGGGGGCATACTGCTTACAAAGGATAAAGTCATATATAGAATACGTATTAGTAGAATATTTAGTACTTACCGAGTTAAATAAAATTGCATGAATTCTTTCTATTATTATTATTATTATATTTTGGTCACTGGTACAAAGCATGATTGACAGTAATTGTTTCAAAATGATCTTCTGAAGAAATGTTTGTGGCGGATATCAGCTTCAGTATGCGAGTAATGGAAATAACGAGTTGTATTACATCTCGTAATTACATGTGGCCGTCACGCTTTTTCCATAATTCAATTTGACCATAAAATATAATACTTCTACATCAGCCTCATAGAACTGTAATGCAATATACCGAGGAAAACAAAATGGTTGATCTTTTGATTCTTATAGATTTTTTAGAAGGGCATTCAGTACTGTGGTATGCGGATCTATTACAATCAAAGACTGGTGGTGCAACTCGTTAACATTGTGATTCAATAAATTCTGGTTCTAATTATTCACAACTCATATCCAATGACATCTGCAACATATGATTGGAGGAAACCGAAACCTAGACCCTCCAGACCCTGATGTCTGGCTTTTATATATCGTTGTGATTGGTTTGTTTTTTTTTCAAATGTCAAAGAAATAACTTCGGAAGTGGTCGGTGTTTTTCAATGTCCATAACATAAGTTCGGAAGTGGTCGGTCTTTTCCAATATCCAGGACATAAGTTCGGAAGTGGTCGGTCTTTTCCAGTATGGGTTGATCTGGACGTAACTGTGAAAGATTTGTACGGTCCCAGCTGCAGACCTGTAGCTTTCTGGGGGAAAATGTTAGGACAGATCAGAAAGTTACAGCTCAACCGTTAAAAAGTCTGCAATTTACAGCGCAGAAGTACAATGCGCACAGTTGAGACCTTGCATTGCTGTACACACACACACACACACACACACACACACATCACATGTTTTATATATACATATATACCTGCTACAACAGATCTGCAGCCAATGCTGTCCCAAACCTTTAATCTTGTACTTTTTTGTAGAGGTGTCAAGGTCACACAGGGTAATGCAAGCATTTGTCCAGAACATAAATCTAGGATCCTTCGATATTTTGGCTTCACACTTGGAACATACGAATCTCAGCTGCGTGATTGATCCACGACATTGGAAGAAATACAAAAACTCCCATCTTATGTCCTCCACTGGTCATTTAATTAATACATTTTCTCCAGAGCACATTTATTACACTTTTTTCGTACTGTGCACAGATGCACTTACACTTATGACAAAACTTGATATGGATTAAAAGATAATATTTACATCCCGCCACCATCCTGAATGACGTTGTGCAACAGGAACAAGTGTGACGTCACAGTGGAGAAATAAAATTCATGCTGATATCACAATGCCACGATATCTGGTACTTACTTTAGTAAAATAGAAACATGACTAATGATTATCATTCAACTGTATTCACATCGATAGTTGAAAGTGGTGATGTCAATTTAAATTTAGAAATAAGGAGGCGTTTTAAAACGGACTATATTTTGTGGCGAATGGATGTTTTTATCTAAAGGATATAAATTTTCATTTTGCTTGCAATTAATAATCCAAATAACAGAGACTTGGAACTAAATATGTTAAATTCATTGTTGTGATTGAATTATTTCATTTATTTTGAACAGTAAGCTGATTCTTATAAACACTTGGGTTAAATAATCCGATATTGACTCGTAGCAGTTGATCTTTTACTGCCGCCGATTTACACACAGTATTAACTTTTAGCCACTTTTTTTTAATATATGAAGAGGACGGTACTTTAATTTTTCCCCCTAAACTTCTAATATCTATATGGTGCATGTTTGCTTAATTGAAGTGTGAAATATACTTATTTTCAATCTATCAACATTATATTCCTTCATGCATCTACTATTATTAGACGTGATTTATAATGACTTATTGTATTGGTCGATTTACAATGCTAAAACATTATGTTGAAACTAACAGACAGGTAGTGTTTTATACGAATAAAAAGTAAAATTTTGGTGCATAAGTTCAAGATCAATACATCGCCATAACTCGCATAGCTTAACAAGCACTGTCGGTCCGTTTTCCTCAATTGTTTTCATGATAATCTATTAATGTAAGAAATGAGAAAATATATACTGTTGAAAGAATTGATAATGCAACACAAACCAAACTGAATGATGAATTTCGTCATCCGCCAATCCACTGTGAGACTTAAAACATTTAGACTTACTGGTTCGTTGACTCACTCGGGACCACATTTTATAAAAATAATTTACGATTAAGATCAAAATTCTTTCTGGAAATTTATTTTATTCTTAACGTTGATTAAAGTATGATTTTAATTTGAATACGAAGAATTTAGTTATGTAATTATATATATATAAGTAAAGTCTCACAAAGTTGACGAGCTTTAGAACTATGTAACGTTTTTTAAAATCTTAGTTGTAAAGTCTTTTGTGAAACAGGCCGCGGACTTTAATAACGTGAGAATGGACTTAAATAAAACTTCTAATTACTTATATCTTTAGATTTGTGTAGTAAAGCTGTTTTAAAAAAAAACACTGCTATTTATATATGAATAAACGGAAACATATACTGAAAATTTTATTTGCTTATGAAAATTATTTAAAAAGTAGTTGGATTCGAACCAATTTGTGATTTTTTCCAGTATGCTGCAAAATCCTAAATATTGAGAATAATTCAAATAAGTATTAACAAAATGAGGTCACGTGTTCTCTCTCTCTCTCTCTCTCTCTCTCTCTCTCTCTCTCTCTCTCTCTCTCTCTCTCTAATACATGGTTTACACAATTGTTTTTTCTTGATTACAGCTTAACCGCATTACATACATAATTTACACACACGATTAAGCAATACGTAGAAAATCAAAAAGAGCACATTGACAAAAGAAACGTCTCACAGATAAACCAAACCATACTCGGTCAATGCAGTGTTTATCAAAGATATACGAAGAGGCAAGATTAAAAAGCGATGCCACGCCCATAAAGACGGAGTCGCTGTTTCGAAGACGTCCTAGTTTATTCCGGGGTAACGTTTGATACATGTGATTAGCAAGGATGTGTTACTGGTGTTGAAATTCAACTGAAATTTAAGTCCGTTGCAACACCTCTTTGGTTGATACTCAACTTCCCCATTCTCTGTTCCTGGTTGCACTTTCTCATTCTCCTTAAAGCACCTTTTTGAAATTTCAGTCTTTGGCTGCAAAGAGTATAGATGAGAACATTAAACTCCTAATCGTATGGCGTCCCGATAGAGCCTTGTGGGAAAGAGCAATAGCGCTTTTCTTATAGCATGTTGTCACGGCAACACACAACACGGCGTCGAGCTATCACACAACACGGCGTCGAGCTGTTACGTCATCACATAATACACTGTCGCTCTTTCACGCGGCATGTTGTATTGTGGCGTGGTACCGCATAGGTATATTTTGTGTGTGTTGTGTGATTGTGTAAGAGAGCGACAATGAGCTTTGCGACAGCGCGGCGGTATGTTGTATGTTAGTGTAGCAGTTCAGCGATGCATTTTGTGTTAGCGTGATAGCGAGGCGGCACGCTGTGTGATTGCGTAATAGCGCGACAACGGGGTTTGTGATAGCGCGACGGCGTATATTGTGTTTAATTTTAAGAAAACCATTGCTGCGCTTTTTTACATGGCCCTATCGAGACTCGATATCATGGACTCATTGATCTGAAATATTACAAGCATCAAGCTTCTTAAACAGTGTTTTCCGCAATGTGAAAGTCCCGTTATTGTGTTAATAATTTGCATACAAGTCTAAGATGTCGATCTTAATAGAGTACAGTAAAACACAGTTATAGTGAACCTCCAGGGGCAGCAAAGAGATTTCATTATAACCATACTTCGTTATAATCAATAAATTTTAGTTGTTTTTCTCTCATAGGGGAATAAATATTACTTCGCAGTAAGTATTAATCGGTACAAGCTTGGTTTACTTTACTGTTCTAGACTGAACACTTTTCGAAATAGGCATTATAGCTTTAGGCCTCTTTCTGAGTTTACTATACATTTGTACTAGCTTCGGAATTTGAGGACGAAAAATGGTTATTAAAGCGGTATCCCTGGACTCCTGCGTCGATTTGACGAGTTGCCCGGTCGATTTCACGGGATTACTGAGTCGATTTCACCGGATTACTGAGTCGATTTCACGAGAATTATGAGTCGATTTCACGGATTAGAGTCAAATGCACGGGACTCTTGGGTTTTCTTCATGGGATACCTGAGCCGATTTCATAATATTTTTGATTTGATTTCACGGGTTACAGAGTTGATTTCATGCGATTCCTTTATTAAACGGGATGCCTGAGTTGATTTCGCAGGATACCTGAGTCGATTTGACGGGATGCCTGAGTCAATATTACGGGATACCTGGGTTAATTTGACGGAATGTCTGAGTCAATTTCACGGATGCATGAGTTGATTTCACGGGGCACCTGATTCGATCTCACGAGACTCCAGATTCTATTTCACGGTTTACTGAGTCAATTTCACAGGATTATCGAGTACATTTGACAGCTCCTGATTCGCTATCAGGATTACGGAGTTGATTTCACGGATTACGGAGTAGATTTCACGGATTACGGAGTCGATGTCACTGATTATAGAGCCGATTTCACGGGAATTATGAGTCGATTTCACGGGAATTATGAGTCGATTTCACGGATTACTGAGTTGAATGTATAAGTAATTGCGTCGATGTTCGGGACACCTGATCCGAACTCACTGATTTTGCCCGGCTTACTGAGTCGAATTACAAGATTACCGAGTCTATTTCACGGGCTACTGGATCACGTTAATGAGTCAATTTTACGGGACTCATGATTCGATATCACGGATGACTAAATCGATTTCACTGATTTCTGAGTTGATTTTGCGGGTTGCTGAGTTGATTTCACGGGTTACGGAGCCGATTTCATGGGATTACTTTTAGAAAACGTGATGCTCACGAATTGACTTTGTGAATCAACAAACTAAACTGTACTAAAATTTTATACAAAGACATACCTAGAGAAAACATATTACGTTAGATGTTTGTAACAATATGTTAGTTTCGTACATACATAGAAGAACAATATCATATTAGATATGTGTAACGAAATGTTAGTTTCGTACATACGCCTTTATTTTGATACGAAAATTAGCAATATTTAGGCAGTTATTCCAACGACCACCCCCCCTCCCCCCCCCCCCCCCCCCATATCTAATTAGAATAATTCAGATACAGTATTGACGGCCTACGTAAAGGAATGCTTTATATCAATGTTCTAAGACGCACATACTCGTAAAATGAACTGTGGGCGGATCTAAGATTTCACATGTTCTCTGTTTCTACCCTACCCCCCCCCCCCCCTCCCCTCCCTCCCCCCTTTCCTGTACCCGAGATACGAACAAAATACGAAAACGCCAAATTCGTCATGAAATGGCTACTTTAATAACATGTGAAACAACTGACATTACCTACGAAACACCTAAATATATATCCAAGCATTACCTACCATATACCTATATATATCCAAGCATTACCTACCATATACCTATATATATATCCAAACATTACTTACCGTACACCTAAATATATATCCAAAAATCCCCAACCATACACTTAAATATATATCCAAACATTACCTACCATACACCTATATATATATATATATATATATATATATATCCAAATATTACCTACCATAACAGTCGCCGGATAGCTGAAAAATTGCTCAGGCGACTATAAATAAAAAAAACCAAACAAACAAACAAACATTACCTACCATACACCGGAATACATATCCAAGCGCATGATTTACAGGAAACACAGCTACATCTTCTAACGATTTACAACATTGAAAGGAAGAGCAAGGAATTGTGGGTGGTGCAGCGTAGGCAAGTGTTCCATTACAGCAAGGACCATCAGGAACCTGGGGCTCCGTCACATCCCAAACCTGCAGACAACCAACAATACATGAAGTTCACAGAATTCTTATGTTCATATCTATGACAATTCATACCATTATATTTCTCTGTAACCAATGGATTGATTAATTGATTGTTTATTGCTTTCCTCCACACTCAACAATTTTTCAATTATTTGGTGGCGTCCAGTTTTTGTAGGTGGAGGAGAGAACCCAGATAAAATGTATCCGGGAAGAGACCACCGACCTTCCGAAAGTAAACTGGCAAACTTTCTCACATATCTGTAACCGAACGCGGATGGAGAAGACATGTTGAAGTTTTTTTTTTCTTTAACTAATTATCATGGGACTCAAGCATTAGAATACAACTGCACGCCACTAAACGTCAAGCTATCTATATGAAGTGATTTCCATACTTTCAATATTATGAGTTCAGTGGCGGATCCAGAAAATTTTCGAAGGTTTGTATCATTTCTGTCCAAAACAAGGTGACGGGGTTGAAGATCCCAAAAGGTAGCAAATCATGACCTTTTCTAAAAATAGAAAATCAAAATCAATCCCTCCCCCCTCCCCCCTTTTCCGGAGAAGGCATTATTGCAACCCCATCAATCCTTCCCCTAGATCTGCCACTGTGTATTCCTCCTAAGGACGACTTGTCAATATTGATTTCATTTTACCTCATAAAATGAAGGAAATTGCACCTGTATAAATCTTACTCGTATGTTATGGTGTGCATGAAATATCTTAAACAAAAGTTACCGTCCTATCTACACCTAGTGTGATCTTTATTTTGTTTATACATTGCGTGACTTCAAAAACCAACTGTACCACAATAGAATGAAATAAAATGTAAAAGGAGATTAGCAAAGAAAATTGTGATCCTGAAATTATAAAGGAAAGACACATGGCTATTTGTTGGTCGTTTTTTTGTAAGGAAACATCGGCAGAGTCATTAGTTTAGCAGTTCTACTAAGATTTGAAATCCCAGAGGAGGGGATTTGACTGATGGGGACTCGCAATATTTGGCTGATCGCGCTAATGACGCAGAATTCTCAGACAATCGGTGTCAGCTCTTTGTTAAAATAATTTGTGAAAATGTCACAACGCGGGTTGTTTTGATAAAATACCACATTTATTTTTTATTTTTTCATTTTCCCTCTTTGTAAGAGCATTCCGTAATAATTGCTCTGAGATATCGATCTAATTCCTGGCAATTATTGTATTTAATGATACAAATTGTTTTAATATCTGTTCGGGGAAGTGAGATTCTGCAGTTAATTCAATTAAACTTCGCATTTGAAGTTGATTTCCGTTTATAAATATCCTTTGAATGTAGCTTTTATACTAGCAATGGGTAATTAAGAAAAAGCGTTACACGCCATCTATCGGAAGTGTTTCAATCAATTCTTGCTGTCAACTAAAATTCACTCTGGTAGACCTAAGCATGTAGATAATGTACGGCCATCAACTGCGGACGAAATCGCGCGCTACATCTCAGAAAATTACCATGTTAAAGATGTGTGACAAAAATAACATACAAAATCAATATGATCTTGAATTTTTATCCAAAGCTTGACTACATAATTGGGGATTATGTGTTACATACCGTATTTTAATTTTGTCAAGATATGTTCTATAACGTTTTATGTTTTCTTTCATGTTTTGTGTTTCATTATTTCTCATTTTCCCAATTTTTTGTGTCCATTTCTTTCAAGACCTTGTAAGATTTCATTCATTATCTGCTAATTGTAGAAAGAGCCAACAGGCTCTAATGGAAAACCCTTTTCTAGAGCATCATGCAATGCCTTATTTTTGGATCTAAGTTTGGCTTTTAACTAATGTCCGTTTCTGGAGTTCAAGGGCGGGCATCTATGTTCAAAACACTGTATTCCACTCAGTGTGGCTCTTGTCACTCTGTGTCACTTGACATGTTGTCTTGACTTTACCGTCACAGGGTTCATGCGTTCGTACTATAAAGCGAGGCCTCTGTGGCCGAGTAATTAAAGCATTGCGCTCAAAATCACAAGGCCTCTCACCTCTAGTCGGCGCGGGTTCGAATCCCGCTCCCGCCGATATATGTGAGAAAGTTTGCCAGTTTACTTTTGGAAGGTCGGCGGTTTCTTCCAGAGTACATTGTATCTGGGTTGTTTTCCTTCACCTACAAAAACCTGGACGCCACCAGATAACTGAAATATTGATGAGTGTGGCGGAAAATAAACAATTAATCAATCAATCGTGCTATAAAGTTACAATTCCCTTTATGTCAAAAAACGCCTGTTTCCATCATTTCTTCTGTGCCAATACAATCTCTTACTGGGTCAAATGCATACCAATTGGCAGGTCGTTCTTTAGATATTGATTTTGACTACGAATTACTCCGTTTACCTGATCAAAATATAGGGCCCACGACGGGTGTGAACGGTCGACAAGGGATGCTTACTCCTCCTGGGCACCTGATTCTACATATGGTGAGCCCAGAGCTTTGTGGTTGCCCCAATCTTTATTTTGTGTTCCTTGTTGGATTATGAGATTGATCACTGTCCGTTGCCTTCAGCTTTTCTCCCAAAAATATGTTAGTGACTTCAGTGAAAGAGTAGACTCACCTTTGTTATGTAGGTTAGGCAACACTGCATTAACTTGCAACCAAACAGGCCTATTGAGCTGAAAATCATCATTTCCGGTTCAGGGGCAGAGGGAATGATAGTTCATTTATTGAATTTGATTTAGGGAGTGTAAGTGGTAGTAAACAAGTTAGGTTACATGTAGTACCTAGTCCAATAAAGAGGCATGTGAGGAAATAGCACTGTTGAATGAAACGTTATCTTAAAACAGCTTCAAATATCGTTGGTCACCGTAGTCTTGTACATTTCGATAAAGACATCAGAGGGCACTTTCCTCTTATTGATTGATCTATATTATTTCCATTGATCACAGTTAATTAAATCGCCCCATCTAAACGCATGTTAACAAACTTTTTGATCTGAACATTTGAAAGAACCAGTAATGTTGCTATTTGTCCAGGGTAGTCGTAAATTTGTCGCATTACGTAATAACGTGTTTCTTTCAGGATCAGAGAAAGTCTTGTCCATAATGAAATAAAACCCCATGTTTTTGGCAAAATTAATTTTTATTATCATGTTATGAAGAACAGCCATTGACTTTAATTCTGATTTACGAATGTAAAGCAAATGTAGGAAGTAAGGCTGATTGGCTGTTTATGAGCTAACGTGGATTTATGTGTTCCAATCTTCTACCAAATCTCACGACCCGTATCGAAAGCAAACGCTCGTTAAACGGTATTCAGAGAAATTAAATTCACGGAGCATATTTCAGGATGCGATCGATTCGGGAATCTGCGTTTGACATTTGAGAGCATTATGACCAAAACGGCTGTCACATTGCAAGAATTTAGCTTTTATGGACAAAGTTATGTTACTGAGTCTTTTTATTTCCCTATCTTGCATTGGAAAATCAGATAAATTCTTGTAATCGAACGAAATGGTGTATCAGGAATGGCTGTTTGTAAACAGACAATGTGCGAAATAAAACTACTTAAATGCCCTTCACTCCATGAATGAGAAATGACAGGATTCAGTATAATGAGGTTTACAGAAAATGAATGTTTTGAAACGTTTTTGAACTATATATAGACGTTGGTGTATTTTCAGAATTAAGGAGCTGTACAGCCAAATCTCTTAGAAAAAATGAGTAATTTCTTCTATCAAAAGGTGCTCTCTCTCTCTCTCTCTCTCTCTCTCTATATATATATATATATATATATATATATATATATAAAGGCGACGAAAACGAACAGTATAACTTTATATAACTATATAAAGTCAAAATTAAGAGTTGGGCAAATACGGATCCCTGGATATACCAGAGATAGGATCAGGAGCTTAAGAGGAGTAAACATTCCCTGTCGACCATCACATCAGTCGTGGACCCTATATCTTGATAAGGCAAACGAAGTAGTCCGTAGTCAAAATCAGTATGGAATGAACGACTTAACAATTGGTATGAAACACTTAATTCTGCATTTGACCCAATTACAAGATGTGTTGGCAAATCAGGTCACCATAACGACCATACGATTTGCTAATTGCTTATTTTAAACGAGGCTGTTGGAACCTCTATAACATCAACTCATTTGTCAGTAACCCGACTTGAATTAAAAACTGATCATACGCAGAACATGCTATTGCGTATTGAATCAGCTGAGAGGCATGAACAAAATGTGTAGGTGACAATGAAATATTGCCATAAAAATATGGGAAGTTGACGATGGCGAAACTGAGGTCACCCCGTTTGTCGTTTTTGTATTTTTTGTATGAGGCAGAATTTATTTAAAAGTGTTTATATCAAAAGAAAAATTTCCTCGCTGTGGACATTATCGCGAAGTTTTATTTATTAACATTATTTTTCATCCATAAATGGTGAAGATAACGAACACTGACCAGTATCATAACTGCTATAAAGGAGCAGGGCAAACACGGACTCCTGGACATATCAGAGGTGGGATAGGGTGCCTCGAAATAGAAGGGGGATTCGATATATCTTAGTGAACTCGACATTACCATAGAGTATTCCTTATCTCATTAACGGTGAACTAACAACTTATAGTTCCGCTTTATGACAAACTGAATGCCTTCAGCTTCACTATCGTCCGCTTTAAATACCCATCTTTCATTATCATCTGTATATGGTGTTTATGTCTATCAACTGATTTAATAGGCTAAAGCATGTGTATGATCAATTTTGAAATCGATACAGGCTACTGACAAATAAGTTGATGGCATAGGGGTTTAAATAATTTAAGTATTTAGCAAATTTTACGGTCGTTATGATGGTGTAGTTTGCCATTGCCATTGGGTCAAATGCTGTCTGACGTGTTTCATACCAACTGTTAGGTCTTGATTTTAACTACGAACTACTCCGTTTATTCGATCAGGATATAGGGCTATGGTCAGGTGTGACCAGTCAACAGGGGGTGTTTATTCCCCTTCGTACTCAATCTCACCTCTGGAGTGTACAAGGATCCAGGTTTGCCAACTTCTATCTTTATAGAATCAGTTTTTTATGTACACATTTCCTATTAGTTCCTACATATATTGCAAAGTGCAAACAAGTGGGAAACATGTTTCTTAAAACATTTGTGACACAAAAATCTGCAGTCAGATTTTGAGCTACACTGTTTCCATATCTCAAAGGATTTTACAAGGAACTCTAAAGCCCAGTTCCCGTGGGAATCCGGGTTAGAAGAGCTCCTCAGTACTCCTTGTTTGTCGCAAGAGGCGACTACATTAGATGAGACCGCAAAAACCGAGGTCCCGCGTCACACAGGTGTGGCACGATAAAGACCACTTCCAGCTTAAAGGCCGTAAGTACCGATTATGATTAAATATTGTTTAACGTCCCGCATGAGAATCTTTCACTCATATGAGGACATCACCATTGCCGGTGAAGGGCTGCAAATTTAGAGCAGGGAGGGATCTTTTACGTGCCACACCAGCTGTGACACGGGACCTCCGATTTTGCGGTATTATCCGAAGGACCGCCCCATTTAGTCGCCTCTTACGACAAGCAAGGGGTACTGAGGATCTCTTCTAACAGCCGGATCCTCACGGAGCCCGTAACTACCGAGCATGAACCTAAACATTGCAACCCTTCACCGGCAATGGTGACGTCTCCATATTGAGTAAAAAGTCTCGAGCGGGACGTTAAACAATATATAACTGTCCAACCTAAACCCAGAAGCGTGATTTTAAACTGTATTGCTGTTTTTGGCTCGCTTTTTGCGCCTTTAAACAGGAAATATCATCATTACATGTGGTTATAGTGCACACACAGCAAGTCTCTGTAAAGAAAGAGAGGACTCCATATCTGTTTTGTTAGAGTACTTAAGTACACAACAGCCCCTCCCCCTCCTCCTATGTACATGTCAAACTAGGGACGACATGTATATATGGGGAGCCCCATTTTTGTACATGCATATATAAAAGTAAATGAACAGAGGTCAATCTTATAATTTCGATAAAGAATTAAGATGAGCGCAAATACAGACTCCTGGACATACCAGAGATGGGATCAGGTTCCTAAGAGGAGTAAGCATCCCCTGTCGACCGGTCACACCATCCATGAGCCCTATATCTTAATTAAGTAAACAGAGTATTCCGTAGTCAAAAGCAGTGTGTATATAACGATATAACAGCATAATAGTTGTTTTCAAACACGTAAGACTGCTTTTGAGTCAGCGATAGCTTATATTTGTAAGTTACATCGCTGTAACGATCATAGAATCTGCGAAATGCTGACTTCAAACTGTTGAAACCCCTGAAGCATCAACTTGTTTGTCAGTAGCCTGCCTCAATCTAAAAAGCGATATATGAAAAAGTGAAGTAAAAGGACAATGACCAATCTCATAACTACTGTAAGGAATAAAAAATAAATAGTTCGAAAAACAACGGATCTAGGGATATACCAGATGAGAACTCTTATGTTTGTCCCTGGTCAGTGAATATTGGTGAAGAGTGCCGATCTTGGCACACTGATTCTGACTACGGATTGCTGATCGGGATATAGGCTCACGGCGGGTGTGACCGATAGACCGGGGATGTTAACTCCTTATAAACACCTGATCCCACCTCTGGTATGTCCGGGGATCCGTGTTTACCCACGTCTCTGAGTTGTATTTTCTATAGGAATTGCGAGATTGAATACTGTTAGTTATCTTAGCCTTTTCAATGGTATAAAGATGGTTATAGAGTGCATGTAAACTCTTTAAAAATGTTGATAAAGACTGCAAAGATGTTCAGTTGTCACATTATGAACGAGGGAAGCAAAGTATCGCACATAATTTCCAATTCTGTTGGTGGAAAGTATGCTTGACATGCCATTTTACGACTTAAAAAATAGCATGTAGATGTATTTGATATCAAATAACGCGTCATGTCTGCTTTAAAGAGGAAATAATGTACATGAAACCAGCTATTATTTTTCTCTTAAGGGTGAAAATGATAGACCTTCATTGGAATCCAGGATTTCTTATGTGTTCAGTATGCGTGTTTTCTATCTTAAGGGGACTGGTATCGATTAAGTAGAACAAGCACCTGACAGTTTACAAAAAAAAACCCAACTATTTATAGCAATCTAAGTTCCATTACAAATGCGAAAGTCATTTTCATGAAGGTGAACATTAATATCATATTCCACTGACACCACTAATTGTGAATTATTAGAGAAAGGACGAAGGAATTTTAGGGAGCATCATTAGGGAATTCCTTGTTGAATTCGGTGACGTTCAATCATTGTCACAAAGAGACTGCAAGAGATACTTCTTGGTTTGAAATACATTGCTGGATCTAGTAAATGTTCTACCAAGCCCCTATATCTGCTCCTTACGAAAATATTAAACTGCTGTGAAGGAGAAACTTCAAACGTACTGTGCCACTACATATACCATAAGTGGTGGAAATCAAATGTGAATTCTTAAAAATTCTGAAGAACGTTTAATTTGAAATCACTAAACCTTTCTCAAATTAACAACATTAAAACGTATGATTTTACAACACTTTACACGACCATACCTCACAATAAATTAAAGACTAGACATTTTGACATCATAGACAGTTGCTTCGTCAACAAAAAGGGTAAAAGGAAATATTCATATTTAGTGATCGGTCATCCCAAAAATTACTTTGTTTAAACACAACTCTGACTCTACGCACAAGTACTCTGAAGTTTATATTAAAAAGATGCTAGAGTTCAACATTGACAATATATTCGTAGTTTTTCGTGATCTGGTCTTCCTACAGTCTGTTTGAATTCCCATGGACACTTGATATAAAAGACACCACAGGGTCTTTCTCATCTGTTTCAAACTTAGATATTGTACTGAAAATAGATGCTGGCGGCAAACTAACAAACGGGATTATTTCAATTTATCCATCATCAACTTCCCTCATTTATGTGGCAATACTCCATCACCAACGGCATATGGTGTTTATATCTCCCAACTGATTCGATACGCAAGAGCTTGTTCTGCATATGATCAGTTTTCAAATCGAGGCAGGCTACTGACAAAAAAGTTGATGTTACTGGAGTTTGTACAATCTCGTCTAAAGTCAGCATTTCGCAATTTTTAAGGTCATTATAACGATCTAGTTTGCCAGTACAAGTTTCCAGTAGGTCAAATGCTGCCTGACGTGTAATATACCAAATGTTAGGCCGTTCTTGGCACACTGATTCTGACTACGGATTACTCCGTTTACCTGATCGGGATGTTGTGCTCACGGCGGGTGTGACTGGTCGACAGGAGATGCTTACTTCTCCTAGGCACCTGATCCCACCTCTGGTATGTCCAGGGATCCGTGTTTGTCCATCTTCCTGCTTTGTATTTGTTATAGGAATTACGAGATTGAATACGTGTAGCTATATTCACCTTTAAATTTATGCTACTTTAAGAATCAAATTTTTCATCATCTTAAGAGTTACCATAGCGTAGAATGAACCAAATACGAACTTTATCTGAAAACAATTACTTTAGTTTACTGTTAATAAAAATATAACATATTGTTACAATTACTGTTGTTTACTGTTAATCATACAATAACACAGTTTTATGATTATTAATCAAACTTTAGCATATTTTTACATTTGCTGTTGGTTACTGTTAATGAAATACTAGCATTTGTTTTAAATAAATACTCTTGTTTACAGTTAAGGAATGCTTATTTTTACAATTACTATTGGTTACTGTCAATCAAATACCAATGTACTTTTATACTTACTGATGTTTACAATAAATCAAATAATAAAATGATTTTACAATTACCGTTGTTTACGTTATATTAAGCACTAACACAATTTCGTTACAGTAACGGTTTACTTTTAATCAGTGATATAATACAGTTTTAAACCTAGTGATATATTGTTACAGTTACGGTTGTGTGTTATCACGCAAAGTCTACGAATCTTCAATACAGTGCACTTAACAAAATCATTTGAAATAACAATACGTTATCTTCCTTTAAAAATACAAGTAATAATGAAGAAATATATACCTGATCTTGACTACGAATCGATCCGATTACCTGAACAAAGTACAGGGCTCATGGAAGAGGGTTACCGGTAAACAGGGGATGCTTACTCCTTCTAGGTGAGCCCGGGGGTCCGTGTTTGCCCTTCTCTTAAGATTTGTATCCCAGGATTTATAAATTTGATCACTGTTCATTACCTACACTTGTTTTTATATATCGTGGTGTTATCAAGATATAACAACGTGATTTTGTTTAGGCTGAGCACAAAACCTGTACAAAAGGCGTGATAATTGAATCATCAGATACCACTAACATTCAACTCTCTCTCTCTCTCTCTCTCTCTCTCTCTCTCTCTCTCTCTCTCTCTCTCTACACACACACACACATTCACTAATTAGATAAATAAAAATGTATTTGTCTTGTTTACTTTGATCAAGGCGAACAAATTTAATCCGTCAACCTAATTTACACGTGCACCGTGTTCTCTGAAATTTGGCTGTTCTATGTCATTCTAGAGTTACTTCTTTGATCTTAGTTTAAGTTTAATAAAAGCTTCCAAGAAATATAATGCATATGATATTCATCTTTTTGTAATCTGGCTGCGAACGAAAAATTTAACTGTACAAATCATTGGTTCACCGCACAGCATGAACAAAGCTATGACACACTGCGCGGCAGCGACATTAAATAACTCTACACAGTATCGACATTCTTATTTTTAAATTTAATTTAAACAACGTTTCTGCAATTTAGCAGAATGATATTTCTAAATGAAATTTATCAAAAGGATTTTCTGCCAGCGAAATATTTAACACATCGCTGTGTGCTATTTTTCTTTCCTTTGGCTAGAAAATGAAAACGATGTTTGACCTCTTCAGAATCAATGGTGGATAAAAAAAATCAAGAAGTGCGACCCAAATTTGTACCCCCCCCCCCCCCCCAAAAGGAGGCGGGGTGATAATTCCAAATGGCACGTGACCTTTCTTTAAAACACCAATTTCTACCAAAGCGGAGGGGACGGGTGGGTGCAAAACTTTGTAATCTCATCTACATCTACCACTAAGAACAATGCACATTGTGAAGTGTCCACTAAGTAGACCTAGTACCAATCTGATTGACCCCTCCCCCCTTTTTCTAATTCCACTGGTCAGGAACAGGGAAGTGGTCTTAATCAGACTGACTTCATATTATCTTTTAGATATCAACCGTAGTTTACTTTCGTGTGATTTTTACACATATGACTCATTTTACGGGAAAATGTGTCCTTTGCAAGTTAAATATCTTACTTTTAATAATTGTTTAAGCATCCTATAAGAAGTTCACATTAAAATGAGAGATACAATACTTTTAATATTCTTTACTTGTCAAATTGTAATCAAAGTCATTTATACATAGGTATTGACGTATATATATATATATATATATGTGTGTGTGTGTGTGTGTGTGTGTGTGTGTGTGTATGTGTGTGTGTGTGTATATCTGTGTGTGTTTGTGTGTATCTGTGTGTATGTGTGTGTGTGTGTGTGTGTGTGTATTACAATTGTAATGCGATGTATCTTATTAAGGGGAAGTTTTCAGTTTTCATGAAATGTCAAAACGCGGTGAAACAAAGTCTACAATGGACAAAGAAAAGGAAACAACGTACGAATGTTCTGGGGCTTTAATCTGACAGGTTATCGGAGTCAGCCAACCGTGAACACACTACCATGAGTGAAACCGACAGGACACGTGCACACTGTTTTAAACGTGTCTAACACACTGTTGATATACTCAAACAATCAATCATTATTTGAAACATATCATAACTTTACAAATATATAAACATTAAAACTCCAGAAATATGTGCAAAATGGCAAGTATGACATACACAAAAATACATAAAGAGAAAAAGCCTCTTAATTGACATGCGGAATACATTAATTCTAGGACGAACAGCGCGTTCTTATTCCGAGTATTTTCTTTATGAATGGAAATATTTTGTTTAAAATTAAAATCATTTTGATTTTAATTCATTTAGAAGTTAAATATTGCATATTTCTTTCTTGCGGTAGATTAGGTTACCTGTATGATGAAATACAGCTCCGACGTACTGTAAAACACACCTCAGGGTATTGTGATGCTGAAGCTTGCTCTATAGCGAAAGTGAAAGTAACAAACAGTGATGATTCTTATAAATCTCACCAAGAATTCAAAATCAAGGGTAGGAAAACAGACCCCAGGACATACCAGAGGTAGAATCAGGTGTCTGGGAGGAGTAAGTATCCCCTGTTGACCGGTCACATTATATCACCTTATATAGTACAATTTACGTGCGTGGAAAGGGAATGGACACGATAAATGGATATTTCATTTCTTTTTTTTTTTTAGAAATGAAAGACACATGGAAAAATTATTGTACTTGTATATGTATAAATTAAATATATATGTAACTTCACCTGACTAAATATGTAATATATAGATATCTAAACACGCCCTAGCATTTGGCCGTGTCCTTACTTACCGACAAAGTGACATCGATACACGTGATAATGCCCAGTAACACAGATAAGACATCCATTTCTTTATAAAATCTCACACTCTCCAGAAATCATCAATCTCCCCACCATTAAAGTCAAACTCTATAATCAGGATGAACAATGCATCAGATTAATCATGCGTTGTGTCCTGTATTGTTCAAATCATTTATGCGGCATATACAATTTCCTCTTAGAATTTTCAGTGATCAAAATGGTAAGGTTATTCGTTGATCTATTTTGAATTCCTTTAAGAATTTTCCGCGCTTTTCACGTTGGGGAAGACAACGAAATCACAGACCGTAACTCGCCACTCCGATAAATATATCCCATTCCAGTCATTTTAATGAAGCTGTCTGATTAACAGTTCGGCAGTAGAATTCCTTATTCAATATCTGTCTACATATCAGAACAAATAATTCACTTTTGCGTCTAATGGTCTAATGCGTGTGACGTGTCATTGGTATAGCAGCAGCTTCGTGGTTTGTCCGTCTATCAATGGGTAGATCTCGAGTGATCTCGCTTAACAATTAAGGAGAATCACCGCTTCATTATGAATTCAAAATTACATCACTGTACATGTAAGAAATTCCCTGAAAAAAGTTTGAAAATTTCTTTTTTCTCAATCCTCGATCACTTTTTAGTTTCAAGAATGAATTTTTTATGGAAAACGTTGTAAGCCTGTATAAACCTTGGTAGTTGAACTCGTGGACTTCAAGATCTGTTTAATTTTTCTTAATGTCCTATTTATCTGTCTCTAAAAGTTCACAGAAGAGACATTATTATAACTTCATATTAACAGCTCACTTGGTCTAGCTGAGCTACCAGAAAAAGACACATCATTCATATTTTCATATCTGAAATATCTCACGCCATCATTCACGTTCTAGCAACTGTAAGTCGGAACAGAAATATCATAGCGATATTCGGTCTCATAAAATCGCTTCCATTGTGATAGAACCATACAGCGTAATAAGATCTCTTATAAAATTACGATATCTGATAATGTGGGACTACAGATGTGAAACCCTATCGGAACCTCTTGTTCCAAGGGCAAATACTGGAAGCTAGAATTTACAAAAGGAAAAACCTTTCTAAGATAATCAATATGAACACGGTGTTAATAGTGCCCAAATGAAGGACATGAAAGAGATGCAAAATTGTCCCGAGATTGGTTTATTGCAGTCGTTTGTATTAAGCTGTTACACGATAGAGTCTTCTTCGGAATAATTATTAGAAACTTGTGGACAAAACATTGGCTTTTATTGTTATGGGTACTATGGTTAATTGAAGTTCTTGCCATGTCATACTCGCTAATGATGCACACTCGGAGATATTTTCCGATGACGGAACACAGTATATCTTTTATAAAACTTTGAATAAACTGAATGCATTATAGCTAATGGGCAGCTATATCTATTAGCAATTTTAGCAATGTCCGATCGCGAAAGGTTAACGATGCTAACTATTGTTCAATTTCAAGTACACAACGACACAAAACGCAATCCTTCTCGTTAATGTGTCCGTGTTGAATACTGTGTTTAATGCTGTGTCCCAATATGGTTCGAATGACACTGCCATAGGTGAAAAGGTGACAACAACCAAGAATGATCAATCTTCTAACAAAGCATTCCTTCAGCAGACTCTCTGAAATCGTTCAAAACAAAACACATGTAAGTCATTTCATGATTTTCAGAAGATACATGATAATTCCTTTTCAGATGAAACATTTGGCAATCGGACCATGCCAGTCATTACATTTGACGCCATACTCGGTGACTTTCACAGCCGTACTACACACTGATAGTTGTACGACCTAATCAAATCAAATGCTTCCAAGAAGAAGAAAAAAAAAAGATATATACGAAAATAACATTGTGATTGAATGCGAAGACACATGGACTTGTCTTATTTTCTCACCATCTGAGAGGATGATTTCTAATAAATCGCCAGCTTTTGTTACTTTATAATTGCAATCCCGAGAGGTTTATTCGATGTTAATTAAATAATAAAATTTCTAGACAAGGTAGCATTCTATCAAATTACTGAAAATCGTAAATGTGCGTATTTATCTTCATTATACTAGACAGGACACCATAGTCCACCATAAACATGTATCTCACTTTCATTTTACGACAATCGTTCATCGTTTAAAATTACATTATATAACGTGGCAATGACTCATGCGCAATATTTGCGATCAATGAAAATGCAGTGAAAATTTCTGGCATTGGGCGTTATGATAAAATGATAGTTAACTCATAGATTTATTCAGATTATTGTATGCCTTGATTAAGAAATTATACTTAATTTTAAGGAAGAATTATACTCCATCATAATAACGGAATTCCTATTCAAACTTTATTTCTTTGAGCAAACAGATTCATCAAAGTGACAAGTATAAAACATGTAATACATATTATTCTGAGAGAGAGAGAGAGAGAGAGAGAGAGAGAGAGAGAGAGGATTTTATACCAGTATGACTTTTTTCTTAATTGTATAGCAGCATACCAACATTTCCCCAATTTCAAAAGATCGCTAACATTACTAGTACTTAATAATTGAATCAGCTTAAACATATTAGGTCTAGAATAATGATAATTTTTCGAATTAAAAATAGATATCAGCAATACAACTTTTTAAATCTAATGGCCTAGCTGGCTACATGTAGATCTGCTGTTACGTCGTTTGCGGGTTGGAGTCTGGCATGGGTTTTAATGATTTTTTCCAGATAACTGTCTACTAAAATTGCATTTTAACTAAATATGGTAAATACGAAACTTTTCAATTTGAAAATATTACAGTACATAGCCGCCACTTCTCATTAATATCAATTTTTTCTGGTGTGTCCCCCCCCCCCCCCCCCCCCTCTTAATTCAGCGGCCCAATTCAATTCTTGATACGAACAATGTAATGTATACCACTAGCTCATATAAAAAATAACTTCATAACTTTTATTGTCATCTAACAAAAACGGTCTTTAATGTCCGTACACATCCTCTACCCTTTAATAAACACTGAATTTACCTCCATAACAGAAGAACTGATATTCTCAAAAATTGCATAATGTGAAGGAACAAAATTCAAAATACTACGGGGTATTAGAGAATGAAATATGCCAAACAAAATTCCAAATTCACCTTTTCAGGTATCGATGGTATTGGAGATTAAATGAATATTAATTACATGTTTAATTAAACACCATTGATGGAAACAAATGATATATGCAATGCATTGTACCTGCATAAATTAAGGTTTCACATCGATCATTGTGCAGTCAATTGCAGATCCGTGTATTCAAAACAGATTTTGTTTTCATTCATGATTTTTCGTATTTCCCCTTATTCTTTTCTCTTACTATTTGTACTCATGATTAGGAAATTTTATGTAATTTGTATGAATAATTAATTGTTCAAGAAGGAACTATTTGCGGCTACTTCCTGAGGCGCATACAGACTGTTTACACACACGCTGAAAACACGTCAGCAGACGAGACAGATGACATAGAATATTTCCGTCTGCGTTATTTGGCATCAATTTTGCAAACTGATTTTTTAATGGATTTTCCCCCTCTATAGTAATCTATAGGTAAAATAATACAAGATGTGATACCAGAAACAAGACGTGTGTGAGTGGACTGCATCAATGTGAAGAACGTTCTTATTATTGCGAGCTTTCAACGTAGTTGACATGTATCTGGCGTAGCTGATCAGTTTATTTCAGTTTATCTTTTATATCATAGTAGTATTATCATGTGTATTTCAATGATAGGGGCCTCCGTGGTCGAGTGGTTAGAGCATCGCGCTCAAAATCACAAAGCCTCTCACCACTAGTCGGCGAGGGTTCGATTCTCGCTCGCGCCGATATATGTGAGAAAGTTTGCCAGTTTAATTTCGGAAGGTCGGTGGTCTCTTCCCGGATGCATTGTATCTGGGTTCTCTCCTCCACCTACAAAAACTGGACGCCGCCAGATAACTGAAAAATTGTTGAGTGAGGCGCAAAACAAAAATCAATCAATCAATCACTGATAGTGTCTCGTAAGTCGGTATGGTTGGATACCAGTAATATCAGAACATCGTTTTACATACATATCTGAATAGTAAGTTGACATGTAATGGTATGTGACACAAAATATTTAATAAGATATTTCGGATTCTGATTCTTAATGATGAGTTAGATATTTAATCATAGTCTTAATTAATGCGTATAGTGTTTGATTCGAAATATAGAATTTTTACATTTCCAGTATTTTACCGTTGATATATCTTTACCAGTTCAAATGTTAGGCATTCCCCCCGAAATGTGAACAGTGTGCGTATGAATCTCGGTAAATATAGTAGGACTATTTTAGTGACTGGGGATCTCCTACAGGGATGAGAGCAGTATGGACTTTACGCTTTACAAAATAAATTTATTATTATTATTATTATTATTATTATGAAAAAAGATACAAATATAGAAAATGAATTTCGAAATACAAAAGGACATGAACAACAACACATTACACCAGCGTTCTTCATATAACTCTTCATAATGCCGTAAAGTGTTTTTTTTAATGAATTTATTTCTGCAGTGAATTTTTGAAAACAAAACCAAAAATGACCATGGTGTGCATTTTGAATTCTGGAAGCCAATTTATTTTTTCGTTAAGTATAAACCAGAGAGAAATTGACGCAAGAAGAAATAGAGTCACGACGTAATACACAGTCCCAAAGTATCATGGTGAAAGAAAATGTGTGTAATTATAGGATGTCGGCTAACAGTTGTCGCGCTCTAACAACTCCGACTTAATGAACTTCGTGACTAGGCTTAAAGATCGTGTATTAAAGGACAAGCCTGGGGAATTAAGATTTCTTCGGAGTAAATAACCACTTACATACGGTCCCTATGTCATTAGGGTTTTTCGGATTCAGTGCACTCTTCATGAAGGTCTGCGTGCGTCGTTATATTTTGGTAGGATTAACGGAAACTACATAACAGTATCGTTACAAAACAGTTGTGTATGTGTATATGTGTCTGTATATATATATATATATATATATATGTGTGTGTGTGTGTGTGTGTGTGTGTGTGTGTGTGTGTGTGTGTGTGTGTGTGTGCACTTTACAACACGTCCGTTTTTAAAGAATATGCTGATTACTCGGAATGGTATAGCAGTAAAATCAGTTTACTGACGATATGCAAAAAATCTAAAATAAGAATCATTCAAGGTGTCTAATTTTTGTTTCCATATGAACAAATTCATATTGGAAGGCCTAATTTTTCTCAGTCTTCTAATCAAAACAGAAACATGGACTTCTGTTATGTATGCTGTACAGAGACAAGGCAAACAAAATGTTGAAGGTAGACACTTTGTGAATTCCATAAATACAACTTAATATTTCGTTTTCTTTTTTTTTTATACAAAAATTGTAAAAGAAAAAGAAATATCCTCTGTATCAGTCTATGTATTTATTTTCTTTTTAATACTCGTTTTTATTGTTAGAAGTAATTTGGCAAATAGTACGCTGTGCGTTGGAAGCATTTTTTTTTTCATTTCGATAGGAATGGTAAGGGGTATATTTTTATCGTATCCTGAGTGTGCAAAAATGTCCATTATATGCAACCAATGAGATGAGAAATTTAAAACATTTTTTTTTAAAAACACAATCTCATTTATCAATTTCAATTGATTAAACTTGAAAAGAAATTGCCAAGATATGATTTATCGTAATCGAAGCTATATTTTTTTTTTCAAAAAAGTCCCTAAAATAATTATGTGAGGGGGAGTATTCTATGGCCATTATATTCCTTGTTGGAAGCCTTTAGATAGGTCTTCTGTATTTAGCATGATCCGGTTGTTTGACTGTTATCTAATCATCTTTAAAGCACCGGCATAGATTTTAGAAATCAGATTACAGTTCATTCAAAAATATAACGTTACATACATTTGACAAACCAATTATCGATGTCTATAGGTTTTAAGGGTTAGCAAATGATATGCTCGTTCTGTCAATTGTTCATTGTCGAATGAAATATGGATACGTTAATATTTATAGTAACGGCACTTCTACAAACAAAAATGTCAAGGCACGGGCTTATTATATATATTTCTTATTCTGGCTGTCATAACTACAAATATCAAATTACTTAAGTTTAAGGTACATGTAAAATGTACGTAATGTTCAATAGTCGAGATATATTAACCTTTTTTATGTAGCTGTAATATCAAGTTTCCACCCACTTTATTAGATAAAATTGAGAAATCTATATGATAAAATGCATCATTTGACTTCTATGAACATAAATTCAATGTCCAATTTCATGATTTCTGACAAAGAGTTTGTTTAAACATGTGTCGATAAGTTTAGATGTTACATACAATAACAGTATTATTGATAATGATATTGAATATAGTTTAGATGTCACATACAATAACAGTATTATTGATAATGATATGGAATATGACAGAGACCAAGCCATATGCAGTTCTTGTTATTCCTTGTACTTAAAACTAAGCGCTAACGTTGTCCATACATGTAGAGCAGTCGTTAGGAACGCACTTTCTGTCGTTTTGAAATTCATTAATCAAGCAATTATCTTCACCTGTCGTTAGATTTATTCTAAATAGTTACAGAATTTCTACATATGGTTACCGAATACCAAAACATTTCTTTATTATCTATATTTATGTTATCTTTGCATGTAGATAGGCCCGGAGAGACAGGGGAGGGGCAGAAAAAAGTTTTTACATAATCGTTTTTGGACCTGAATTTAGCCGTCTTTTTTTCAGTCGTCCAGTCGCGTTTCCATTATTTCAAAGGCGAAGTGTCGTTCTGTAGTTGTTTCATTCTCTCGTCTTTCCGACAAAAAGACGACATAACGTAAACAAGTTATTATATATAATATAGGTAGGAAACTTGGGTAGATCTTCTACAGAGTGATAAAGTCACTTTAGTAATCTTAACCGTGTAGCAATGAAGAAGCTTAGATAACGAATAGTGAACAATTTCACAAATCCTATAAAGACTACAAAACCGAGAGTAGAGCAAACACAGACTCTGGACATACCAACGACACTCGCTACAAGCAAATTTTTATAATTTATAAACACAAAATTATGATAATGAACACTGATTTCTGGCTATGAGAGTAAATATGTATAATCAATACTATAAATATTAATTAATACTTTATTTGATAATTATATTTCCAATGTTTTTACCTTCCATATCTTTACCAATTTTAATGAAAGCCATTTGCTAATGAATGTGACCGATATGCGTTTCAATCCTGGTAAATGAAATATGGCTATCTTAACGACTGGAAATATTCCGAAAGAAATTAAAATAAGATACATACATATATATATATAAGATTTCGTTTTTTAAAAATATGCGGGCTCCGTGAGGATCCGGGTTGATAGAATAGATCCTCAGTACCCCTTGCTTGTCGTAAGAGGCGACTAATTGGGGCGGTCCTTCGGATGAGACCGCAAAAACCGAGGCCCCGTGTCACAGCAGGTGTGGCACGTTAAAGATCCCTCCCTGCTCAAAGGCCATAAGTGCCGAGCATAGGCCTAAATTTGCAGCCCTTCACCGGCAATGGTAAATGAAGGATTCTCAAGCGGGACGTTAAACAATATATAATCAATCAATAAAATATGTGAGGGCATAAACAGCAACTTTCACCAGCATACAGTATAAGGCGCCTCCATGACTTATACTACTCACCAGCATACAGTATAAGGCGTCTCCATGGCTTATACTACTCACCAGCATACAGTATAAGGCGCCTCCATGACTTATACTACTCACCAGCATACAGCATAAGGCGCCTCCATGGCTTATACTACTCACCAGCATACAGTATAAGGCGCCTCCATGGCTTATACTACTCACCAGCATACAGTATAAGGCGCCTCCATGACTTATACTACTCACCAGCATACAGTATAAGGCGCCTCCATGACTTATACTACTCACCAGCATACAGTATAAGGCGTTTCCATGGCTTATACTACTCACCAGCATACAGTTCATAAATCGCTTAGCCGCTTTATGAAAAGACAAAGATGAAGCATGCTGACGTGAAGCGACGTCGTCATTCCCTACTGTATTTTGATTGAAAAATGAAATTTATTTCTTAAAGAAATCAAGTCATTTTGTATACTTAGTAAACTAGTGGGTATAGGTTTTTATAGCAACCTTTAAGATACATTTTAAAACTAATTTTTATGGTGTTTTTCCTTCTTGTTTTTGTTCACTGGGCACGTAAAGCACAACTAATCAAAGAATAACAGTAGTTTTGTTTTCCTAGTCCACGTCTTTGAATGTCTTCAGTAGGAATTCAATTTACGAAATTCTTTAATCAGGTATTCTTAATTAGAACTTTAATTATTCATGTGTATCAATATCTGTGATGAAAGTTATATATTTCTTCACAAAATCAAAATAATGTTCAATTCTTACATGATCTGTAAATTTCATACACGTCAATCCACGTATGAATGCTAAGCTTTCTAAAATACCGTTTTGGGACCAGATTTTGTGTCAAAAATAAACGAGGAAACATATTATGGAAATGAATTTATTTTGCACAATACGAGAGAGAGAGAGAGAGAGAGAGAGAGAGAGAGAGAGAGAGAGAGAGGATTGATCACATAAAATGATGCACAATTTAGCAAAAAAAAATTTGAATTGAAATAAATAAATAATAAAACCTATAAGATATATAAAGGAGCAAAGTATTGCAAAATACCAAGAAGGGAAATCCAAGAATGTTTTTAATTCGGCATGGTTGGTATCAGCGATCGTAAAATATTTTCTGGACTCCTCATACAAGTGCATCCTGCGGTGACCTTCTCCAGCTTGTTTTCATACGAGTATGTTCGAGTTGTAACGTCACATCCGGTTCGTCTTAAAACGTTTACGTAATAGTATATTGGTTGGCAACGGGTACATCCCGGAGCGTTGTTCAAATCACAACAGGTGCGAGAGCTTCGCTTGCAGCAGGAAAAGCTACACTGGGCTTCTATGATTGTTTTCGGTCGTCTGTTTGGATCAATATTTTTCACAAAATGCCAGCTGCATGTTGATTTCACTGAGCAAGTTTGTGTTTCATTATTTCGATGATTTGAAATGTTTTCGCGGGTTATATTTATAAAGGATTCATCTACGGTGTTACGGCCCCTCATGATCACTCCTTCCTGACCAGGTAAAATGGCGATTGATTCATTCAATACGTCAGTTATCAGTGGCGGTAGTTCGGTTGGATCTCGGCAAACTATTTGATTGGATTGTACGAATGATACGGAGAAAAGCACAGCGATAATCTGAAATTATACAAATAACGGTCATTTTATTGCTAATGACACCCAATACCCATCAGAAGTATCTATTGAATGTTACATATATCATAATAAAATTACATTTTGTTATTTCTGAAGTCCAAATAACCTATAAGATATATTATTATCATTATTCTACATTTATACAGCATTTTATCTAATTAAGATAATTACCCTAAAGCTTTTTAGATGTAAGACAGTGAAACAACTGACAGCAAATGCATAAAAAAGGCATAATCTAATACTAAACTTTAAAATAGAAACTAAGAGTAGGCAAAACTGGTGTGTTGTATATAAGAGGCTTTATTACTATTATTAAAACAACTATTGACATAGATATCTACAAATTAAATGGTAATTTAAAAAGATATGTTTTAAGTTTATGTTTAAAAACTGCTACAGAACCTTCGAAATGTGAATATAAGATGAAGATATGTAATCAATCGTCAAATTTTACCTCTAGTCGGAGCATTTCAACTTGTGAAAGTGTGAAAGACGTGGCATATTTGATTTCTAGTCCCCCCTCTATATATACTGATTTCATTGCGGAAGAAAACTAGATGGAAGTAACATATTATGAAAAGGAAGTCCAACTGCTCTCTATCGTATTACACTTAAATTGACCACTACATAAATAGATGCATATTTGAAGGGATTTTATTCCTGTTTCAAGAAAGTGTTTTTCTTTTTTTTTTTTTATTTCACAAGTACAAACAATTCGGTGCCATTGATTTGGTAATGTTAGTATTACGTCAAAAAATAATTTGATGGTATCAATTATCTAAAGATAATTTTTCGTATTGATGATAGGTTTATCTTGTGAATGAAGATCCTTAATCTATGATAATAAAAGTCTTTCAAAAGTACGACTTATTTGTAAGACTAGAACTAAACAGCAATACAGTCTCCGAAATATTCCAAATTCAATTTGAATAGTTATTTCGTTTATTCACTTAATTACTGCTTAAGTCATTTCAACTTGTAGGGACAGGATTTTGTGGATTGTCAATTTAAATAAAAATCGTAGGGTAAATTTTGCCAAAATTTTCTAAACAGATATTATATTCTTGGGACATTTGCTGAATACAGTAAGATTTACATCAAATGACAATTTTGTCGAGAGGTTCAAGAGAGAGAGAGAGAGAGAGAGAGAGAGAGAGAGAGAGAGAGAGAGAGAGAGAGAGAGAGAGAGAGACCCGTGGTATTTTTGACGTCCCCCCCCAAAAAAAAAAACCACGATATAAAGTACATAACCATTGTAATTTATATTTTCGTTCAATATCTAACTACAATTTAAAATTTCATATATTTTCAAATCGATCTAAACTAGTTATAGTTGATCGGCTGCATGTTGCCATGGTACGTCAAACATTTTACGCATCTGCTCAGTGGTTGAGCGTTATCGTTGTAAGCAGGAGACATTGATTGGAGTCCCGCTCGTGCCATGACCACATCAAACCTAAGATGTAAACATAAGTAGTGATTGCTCCTTTGCCAAATACTCGGCATTTAAAAGTGAGAATCACGGATCTTACGGATATGACCTTAAGATGGAAGGTCCTGTTTCACGACGTGCATTGGCACTTAAAGAACCTTCAATGCTAGTGTCCCAAAGGCTAAGCATAGGTCTAAATTTGTGATACTTCTCCTACAGATAGTATCGACTTAATATGAGCGACAGCTTCTGGAAAGGACGTAAAACAAAGTAGAAAAAAATAAACAAATAGGATTGACAATGTATAAATATTACAGATACCTGTCCACACAGATTTTGAGGTTTATACAATATGTCATTCAAATTCATTAATGAAATAACATATTATGAATATATGAAAATAACGAGCAGTGATCAATCTCATAAATTCTATAAAGAACATGAAATTAAGAATGGGGCAGACATTTTGATGCATAACATCAACGTCAGTGTACTTGTGCGTGGAGTTAGAGTGGTGTTTAACAAAATGAATTTTGGATGACTGATCAACAGATATAAATGTTTCTTTCTACCATTTTTGTTGAAAAAGCAACTGTCTGTGATGTCAAAAAGTCTAGTCTTTGATTTATTGTGAGATATGGTCGTGTAAAGTGCTGTAAAATCATACGTTTTAGTACTGTGCATATGAGAAAAGTTTTGTGATTTTAAATTTATTAAAAGTTCTTTAAAATTGTTTAGAATCTGTATTTGATTTATACCACTTCTGGCATATGTAGTGGCACAGTACATTTGAAGTTTCACCTTTACGGCAATTAATGTTTTCGTAAAGAGCAAAGATAGGGGTTTCATAGAACATTTACTGGATTCAGCAATGCATACGTGTTTGTAAGTGTTTTTGTGAAGTTTAGGACCCCAGTATAGGTACGGTATCTCATATTTTCTCCACTCTATGGACTGGAATATTAAATTTGTTCTAGTCCGAGACGAAGAAACGATTAATGTGACACAAAACAAAGGAATGTTTCATCACTCTAAAATAAAAAAAAAATCATCAGAATCCAGATTCACATCAATTTTATTGTTTATAGAAATGACAGTTGCCGATTGGCTAAGAACTTTTTTTTTTTGAATTGCGTAATGAACATTGATGAGTCTAATCAGGTTAACAATGAGTATAAAACACGTCAGACAGCATCTAACGCAATGACAGGACTGGCAAACTAGACCGTTATAACGAAATAGAATTTGCGAAATACTGACTTTAACCGAAACTGTACAAACCCTTATTGCTTTCCGCCACACTCAACAATTTTTCAGTTATCTGGTGGCGTCCAGTTTTTGTTGATGGAGGAGAGAACCCAGATACAATGTACCTGGGAAGAGACCACCGACCTTCCGCAAGTAAACTGGCAAACTTGTTCACATAACGCCGCGGCCTAGATTCGAATACGCGCCGACAGAGGTGAGAGGTCTTGTGATTTTGAGCCCGATACTCTAACCACTCGGCCACTTTAAATATCAATTATGAAAAAGGTGTGTTAAGGTATTTGATGTGTCAGAAATTAGTTTTAAGATCTGAATTGCATTTATTTTTAACCCTAACTCTGATAATGTTTTGAACGTTTAGTGCACACACATATATATAACTCATTTTTATTCCTTTCAGGAATAAGATAGGGAATTGTGGCCATTGTCATTCGTTAGAGTTGTGACCATTGATAATTATGCTATAGGAAGATGATTGTAGACCTAAACAATATAACTTAAACACTAAACTAAAATTTTCCATGATGATTATCGTAATTCATACGATACAGAATTAACTCATTCTACTCGTCACTAGTCAACTCATTGTTACCTCTTCTCAATGAATACCTTTAAAAACAAAAGGTGGTCTTGGGGACTTTCGTAAATTTCATTTCAGTATAGATATCTTAAAATCTCTTTAAAACTGAAGAATGTCTAGAAAACAAAACATCAAAGGAAGCGATGACAATCTTAGACCATTTCCTGCTGTACAGAGAAGCAACGAAGGGGAGTGGTTACTCAAAGAAATTCCCTTTCGAATTCTTCCCTTTTTCCTATGAAATCTTTTCATTTAAATAATTGAATAAAAGATAGATCAACGGGGAATCCTTAATCGGATTGAGATATTTAGAAAGGTTTATATAAAGTGCATATATAACGCACAGTAGAGTATCACTCAAGCATTCTCGAGACGATGGTCATGTTTTCTGAGGTAATTTAACAATTCATTATTTTGAGAAATCCATCTTCTCTAATCGCACAGAAACGATAAACTAATCTAGAACGATAAAATGAATAAGTTTGAGCCATCATCATACATCAAATGCAGTATTAGATATTCATTCATTTATATGTAAACCAAATTTCATTGTAGGTTTTCTTTCCTTTCTTGTTAATAATCGCAAACATAAAACCATCTCACTTGACGGAGAGTCAATTTGGACTAGCTACTCTTCGGAGGTCTTTCCATCTAACAAGACTCTATGGGTCATTACGAGAGGAAACTCGTTGCGTAGTGGAATCCGTGCAGCTTAATCACTTCTTCAATATCACAGAAAAAGACCTTCCATTACAGACACTGATAGGTTATGAACACTACTCAGTTTTAAGTTCCTGTCGATGGAAATACGTCATAACACGTGACGACAATCGAATACCATCAAGTTTAGTGGAAGCCAAATGCATCGATATCAACTGTCGGAGCGTGGATGAAAATAATGACGTCGGGTGCAGGACTACATGTAACTGTCAGGAGATATACCGATTTATCAAAGTGAGAAGAAGAAAGATATCACGTGAGGGCAGGTCTGAGTACAATAGAGTCTGGGAAAGGTTGGCTGTTGGTTGTGCTTGTACGTGTGATTTTAACTCATGAACGCCATAAAGTCATGTACATCTACCTTATCATAGTTTGTAAATGTATCTAGAGAGTCGGAATACGTAGTGTACTTTACCAATTATTAAAATTAAAGTCCCACAATACTATCATTTGTTTAGATATGGTATATGATAAAAGTGGTGTACTTTCACATTATTGACACGGGTGTGACCGGTCAGCAGAGGATGCTTACTCCTCCATGGCAACTGATCCTACCTTCGTTTTGTCGGAGGTCCGTGTTGCCCTACACTCAAACTTGCATATATCTTGGGGGGTTTATGATTACGATTTACACATTGTTTACTTCGCCATTCGATATTTCAATAAAATGTTGAGCAAGTTGGTATTATGTTTGGCGATGCTTTTAAATGGTATGGCATCAGAAAAAGACAGAAAGTAACTCGCTGATAAGTAGGGAAACAAGAGAAGAAGAAAGACACGTTTACAATCAAAAGGAGTTTAGATTAGAATCATTTCTACTTCATATTTATGAAATTCTATCCAAAACTGTGGTATAAATCAGCGCCTATCGAAGTAATTTACTGATTATATGTCACGAGCATTTTAATGTAATATTTAGGATTATCATATTGTTGAATCATATGGAGGTATTCGATTGGATAAGATTAATATATATATATATATATATATATATATATATATATATATATATATATATATAAAATAGAACGTTATGTTCACCTTATCATGCGTTCGAAGTGAATATAGCATTTGATTTTTCCAACATTGTACTAAAATAAATTTGGAATTTTCATTTGGTAAATATTTGAAAACATTGTCCCTAATCATTTTAAACTAATTATAATGTTGAAAAGGTGAAGATAACGAACAGCGTTCAATCACATATCTCCTATAGGGAGATATACCTTTTAAATGTGAACTATCATTCATTTGAATGCTCCCTGACATGAACATAGATGCTAACAAAAAACTAGCAACTGGATAACTTTTCTTTTTGATGGAGCAATATTCCACCAACATCTGTATATGGTTGTTTCTTTGTTTTACATCCCATTGATATGTTTTCCTTATGTGGAGACGTCACCAGTTGTAGGTGAAGTACTACAAATTTATACCCACGCTTAGGGCCGCAGTAGTGAGGGATTGTTAACGCACCAACGCCTGCTGCGACACCCGAGCTCCATTCTGAAGGTATATCCATAAGACCCGTGATTCTCAATTCCAAATATCGAGAATTTGACGACGGAGCATAAATTAAATGATTTGAAACGATCTGTATATGTTGCTAATGCCTCTCAACTGACTAGATAGCCTAGAACATGTTCTGAGTATGATCAATTTTAACTGACATGTATTATGTTGATATTACAGTGGTTTCAACGGTCTCGTTTAAAGTCGACATTTCGCAAATTTTATGTTTCGATTTAAAAACTGATCATACGAAAATTAAGTTCTTGCATATTGAATCAAGAATTTGAACATATTGTCAACTCCAGCATTTTTCATTATCAACTTAAGAGTACTTTTGCGTAAAATCAATGTGGTGGTTAACAAAGTGTTTATTGAATGACTTTATACGCTCGTCGTCAGGCGGGACGTATTATGTTATGACGCTCTCCGTGTGTCTGTCTCTTTCCCTCCGATCTCATGTTTTCCGGACATTTTCCCGCAACGGATGTATGTATAGTTTTGAAATTTGATCACAATGTTTCCCTCGATACGCGTAATAGTGAGTTTGCATTCCAACTGATTTGTTGCACCACGACCTACGTGTATAGTAGGTCAAACTTTTGACAACCTTTTTTTTCGTTAGGAATACAAATGCTGTCTTGGAGTTTAATTGCGGGCTTCCTCTTTGAGGAATGTAAGTTCAGTTTACATTTCAACTGGTCAGACACCACTCCGATAGCCCGCACAAGTACTCTGAAGCAGACATTAAGGATATGCTTGGCTTTCTTGTAGATAACATTTAGGTAGCGTTTGGAAACCAAGTCTTCCAAACAATCCATTGACAATCCCATGGGCACTAATTGTGCTCCCTTATTGGCAGACTTATTTTTATATTCTTATGAAGCGGAATTTGTTCAGAAACTATTACAGGATAAAAACAAAAAAAACTTGCCGTGTCCTTCAACCATACATATAGATATATCGATGACTTCTTATCAATCAACAATCATAATTTTCATAATTATGTCTATTTGATATATCCCGATGAACTCGAAATAAAGGACACTACAGAATCTGACGTGTCTGCCTCATATTTGGATATTTTACTTAATATTGACTCTAATGGCAGACTGACAACTACATTATATGACAAGCGTGATGACTTCAACTTTGCAATCATCGACTTTCCATATCTATATAGTAATATACCATTTTCGCCTGCTTATGGTGTGTATATCTCCCAGTTGATTCGATACGCGAGAGCATGCCATGCGTATGAGAATTTTTTAAAGCGAAGTCAACTACTGACAAAAAATTGACGTTGCAGGGTTATAACGAATCTCGTTTGAAGTCATCATTTCGCAAATTTTACTTTGTTTGCGATTACAAAGTGTCTCTGGGACGTATGCTGAATGATTTGTTTCATATCCTTTGTTAGACTGTCATTTTTCATACTAACTTTGACTACTGATAATCCCGTTTACCTAATTTCGACTAAGGGCTCACGGCGGGTCAGCATGACAGGTCAGCAGAGGATGCTTACTCCTCCATAGCACTTGATCCTACCTTCGCTTTGTCGGAAGTCTGTGTTGCCCTACACTCTAACTTGCATATGTCTTGGGGATTTATGATTAGGATTTACACATTGTTTACTTCGCCATTCGATATTGATCTCTATGTGACATATTTTAGAGCTAAAAGTAAGAAAAACAGTTCTGCGGATTTTTTTTCCACTTTATTGCGGATGCATACACTGAAATTAGTGACCAACTTCCTGTCGACGGAGTTCAGTTGTCAAGTTCAGTTGTCCGTCCGTCCATTACCTACTTTAGGACTAAAAATAGGTCACCCAGATTTCCAGACCTTTTCCGTTATGGATGCAGATATTGCCTTGACATTTAGTCATAAGGTTCCTCTTGGAAAAATGCTAATTCAGCTTACATTTCAACTGGAGAGGAGGTGTCATATTACAGGATAACATGGACCAATTATTAAGGAAAAGGACGTATGCAAAATTACAGTCGTAGAAATTTGGAATGAAAATATGAATTGAAATTAATAGATATTGGGAATTTTTCATAATACACATCGTAGAAAAAAATATCACATGGATCAGTGTCTGTAGATAAGACTTACACTTTATACCACGAGCTGCATCGGAGCGTTCGCCATACTTTCCTGTCCCATAGGCATAATAATTATATAAAAACTTTTCCAAATATTCTTACAGATATGCAGAAGTGTTATGTTAAGAGAGAATTTCATCGGAGCAGCCCTCGTCTGTAACTCATATGTACTGTATGAAGTGACCATTTTCAATGTAATGTTGCATATCGTGAATAAATTTAATTGGCAAGGCGGGCAAAAACAGACCCTTGGGCATATCAGAGTGGCATCAGGTGACAATGAGGAGAAAATAGCTCCTGTCGACCGGTCACACACGCTGTGAGTTTTATATTTTGATCAGATCAAAAGTTAATAGCAGGGCAAATACAGACACAAGAACATAACAGAGGTGGTGAATAAACTACATTAGCACTTGCGACTTTCTTATCATTTACAATGTAATGTATTCAAAATGGCATGATAAAGTATATCAAATTATTTTAAAAAGAGACCGCAGTGACTTCTTGGCACACTGATTCTAAATGCGGTTTATTCCGTTTACCCTGTCAAGATATATGGATCATGGCGAGTGTGACCGATCGACAGGGGATGCTTACTCCTCATAGGTACTTGATCCCACCTCTGGTATTACCAGGGGTCTGTTTTTGCCCATCTCTCTGATTTGTATTTTCTATAGGAATTACGAGATTGAATACTGTTCGTTATCTTAACCTTTTTCATACAAATAAACCCTGTATAAAGATGGCCATTTCCTCATATAGGCATTGAAGATAAGGTTTGTTCTTTCTTTGTGTTTTACGTCCTAACGAGAGTTTTTTACTCATATTGATACGTTACCATCTATAGGAGAAGTGCCACAAATTTTGATCTATGATTAGCGTTCAATGCCGTAGCAGCAAGGGTTCGTTAACATACCAACGCCTGCCGCCACACGGGATCTACGTTTTTAAGATCTTATACGAAAGATCCGTGATTTTCGTTTTTAAATGTCGAGCGTTTGGCGAAGAAACAATCACTGCCTATGTTTACGTCTTGGGTTTGGCGCAACCGTGGCATAAGCGGGTTTGAACTCACAACCTCTTGGTTACGAAGCGAAGACGAACAATAGGTACTGGTTGCTCCTTCGCTAAACGCTTGGCATTTAGAAGTGAGAATCACGGGTCTTTCGGATATGACCGTAACAACGGAGGTCCCATGTCACAGTAGGCGTTGTCATGTTAAAGAACCCTCACTGCTACGGCCCTGAGCGCTAAGCATAGGTCTAAATTTGTGGTACTTCACCTACAGCTGGTGACGTCTCAATATGAGTGAAAAATTCTCGACGGGACGTAAAACAAACAAACAAACGAAGCGAACGCTCTACCAATAAGGTACCGTTTTAAAGATGAGGATCAGTTTTCTCTTTTTACATACAAATTCATATATGTCATGTCAAAATGGAGAATGGATGAGCTTTAAAGATAACAATTACGTTTCATTAATTCAACATTAATTCCGTACAAACAATTACCAGTTGTACATTACAATAATTACCAGTTGTATATTGTTAAAACACTCCTCAAAAGCTTGTATTAATATTGTAAATTTTAGAACAATTACTTTTTAGTTTGTATATACAGAATTGCACAGATTTTATGATCGTTGTACAACGTGTCACTGGGTCTGATGTGTTTCATACCAATTGTTAGGTCATTCTTGTCATATTGATTTGAATACGACGGGTATGACCGGTCAAAAAGGGATGCTTACTCCTCCTAGGCACATGATCCAACCTCTACTATATTCAGGAGTCGTATTTTATTCAGGGGTCGTGTTTGCCCTTGTTTCTCGTAAGCGTGTAGTGTTTATAGGATTTAAAAAAAATTAATCATTGCTCTTTCATATAGGAGAAACAGCTGTTAATGTGGCAATATTATGATCGTATATACCAATGCAATCACTGCAGTGCAGTTTTTATCTTCGTACATCATAATGTCGATTGAGGCGATTTAGTCGTCGTTAGGATAAGTAAAAGTTAATGCCAACTGAATTAGTGTTGAACAGAGGAGAATAGGATTAGGAAGACTATCACAGTTGAGGTAGGAAACCTCATTTGGTAAATGACAATGTGATTGCTGTTGATTAGACCACTTTAATTTCGTCTCACCTCTGTCGGCGCGCGTTCGAATCTCGGCCGCGGCGTTATGTGAGCAAGTTTGCCAGTTTACTTGCGGAAGGTCAGTGGTCTCTTCCCAGGTACCTGTATCTGGGTTCTCTCCTCCACCAACAAAAATTGGACGCCACCAGATAACTGAAAAATTGTTGAGTGTGGCGGAAAGCAATAAATAATCAATCAATCAATCAATTTCGTCGATAGAAATACGGTTATAGCAAGTAGCCGATAATTATTTCACCCCATGTCTTCAAATTTTAATTATTTGGATTCCAAATACGAATTTTAAAATTACAAAGCTTTGAGGGGAATTGATTTCTCTTAGTTAACTTTACCTAATTGCTAATGGCCAAATCAGTTTTTCTAAACTTACGCTTGTCTGTAAATATTTTAAGCTTCATTTATTCATGTTCATAAGCAATGTCTTATGAAACTATTTGAAAGGTAAGAACACTTTGTGGTGTAGCATTCCTCTGAAGGTCATTGTTATATTGAAAGGTCCCTTTAACATGTTACGGAAGTGTTCTGGTCAAATATCGACCACGTGTTCGATTGCAGGTTATCGGTTTCACGTAGCATGGCTATTTAACGCTGATAATATCAAAGCACTATAGAATCTTTACAGGTCCTTTTATAGTTTTGTAATGTTAGCAATACCAGTCGGAATGTGTATAACAAATAAAATATAAATGTTTGCACAAACGGTTTCCCTTAGTAGCAAAATATACACATAAGTTTGAAAACTGAATTCACCATCGTTGTTACGATTTTGTTTTAAATTTACAAATTTGAGTATGATTTGTCCACTACAAAGCCTACGATATCCCGAATGATACTAACAAAGGGACAAAAATAACATACTCGAAATGGACTTAGTCTGTTTTCTTTTTAATTTTGATAAAAAAAAAACCACTTATGGCATTACTTCCAGTTTCTGACTAGCTTCATGCTGAGGGTTGTCACTTTCTTAAAGATTTCCTCACCCCACCGCCACCTCCACAAAGCTAGGGATAACAAGAAGTAACTCAGACGCACAACGCATGCCATATTGGAAAAAGAAATACCAGTCTCAAGATATCTTCTGAAAAAAGCATATATTTAGATCTTTTTGTCATTACGTATACATACAATCGGTCTGTCAAACTATGTACTATTCACAATATCTATGTCTAATTGTTTGTAAATGTATACACAATCTGTCTATGTAATTCTCTGTATGTGTAATTGGAAGATTGTACACAAACTGTCTGTGTAATTGTCTGTAAGTCTCTACACAGTCTATCTAATAGTCTGTCAGACTGCACACAATCTTTCTTTATAATTGTCAGTAGGTCTATTCACAATCTGTATGTCTAATTGTGTGTACGTCTGTATGCAATGTGTCTGTCTAATTGTATACATATCTCTATTGGTTGAGTTATCAGACTTTTGAGTGAAAGATAATTAAACTACGCAGACATAAAGTATTCCTAGTATATCCTGTATATAACTTTGTGTGAATTACCGGGTAGTGGTTTTCTTTGTGAGGTTTTCTATTTAGGTCACTTACGGTAGTTGGCTATGACTTCGCTAAATCTCTAACCGCCAATTCAAGGATATGTGAGGTAGATCTACACGAGAGGCAGAAATGTAGACGTTGTATCGGTCAACATATAATGAAACAAACAGGATATCTTTATTTTGTTTATCTATTGTTATACAATATTAAAGTTTGTGCATGATTTATTGTTATTATACTTCCATATAAAATACTCGAATCTGATTGGCCGAGAAGTGGTTTAAGAAAAAATGTGTCATGCCCTTCGAGATGACAGTTTCCAACATTACATGACAATAGGTGATATTGTAGAAAATGCCATATTCGTTAAATTGATGCAGTGTGGTTCGCCGGAGATTTTAGAAGAATGTCATTGGAGCGTTTGAAATTGACAATTCTACAGTGCATTACCGATACCTTTTAATGAACTCGATTAATGACGATACTCGGAAGGTATATCGATACCTGAATGTGCCGTGTAATCTATTGAAGAAAAGTAACGTTTTGAACTTAATTTTCAATTAATTTCACCATGTTCCACTTTTCTTGCTTTTCAGCGACAAAATATAGTTAAAAAGAAATTCTGAACCGTAAGCTTACAGTTTGAAATGATTTCGTAATTTGTTGACGTAGCCATGTTGGGTAGCCAGAAAATTCCACTCCCGTGTATTTCCATATTTACACTCCAAAACAACATGTCTGTGTAAACTAAAACTAAATCTATGGGTTTTATTAGTCTGGTCTCCATCCCTGCCCGTCAGTCTTTACACGTTGCTACTGAAAATAGGACGGTGGGGGGTGAAGAACAGACTATGCTTTCATATCATACGAGGGTTACTATTCAATACTTAAGAGCTGGACTAATTCTAAATGTAAAGTTGGAAGACAAACAACAGTATTCAACCTCGTAATTCCTATAACAAATTCAAATCGGAGAGATGGGCAAACACGGAACTCTGGACATACTAGAGGTGCGATCGTTTTTCATTTCATATTAGTTATTCGTGTTCATGATAAATGAAGACCGGGTACAAACATGGTATCAGATATTATGAAATGATACAAATATCAATGGGGTTCGATTTGATTAGCTATCTAAAATGGCTTCGTCAACAAATGAAATCGTTTGAAGCTGTTAAATGTGGGTTCATATGGGGCTTTAATGAATGTTTGAAGGCATGTTTGGACAAAAGTATAATGGTAAAACATGCTTACAACTTTTCTTTAAAAGCTTTTGAGACGACGATGCAAAAACACTGTGATATAAAGCCTTTACAGTACACATGTTTTTCTACAGCGTGAGTGGAATATTTTTATATAGCGTGATCTCTGTTCTATTCTGAAATTTACCCAAAGAGCTATTGTTCTATTCCTTTGTTAGCGGTACTGAGAATATCGTGAAGCGTCTATGATGTGTTATTTTTAGCGGAGGGGGGATCTGATTAAAACGATGGACATGTTGATTTATTCAAACGGCTTTGTGGTCTTATATTGCGATATTCGGATGTACATGTGGGTTTTACAATGAAAAAAAGAAATTTCAGGTTCGAATTGTAAATTTGAAAAATTCAAACATATACTTTGCCAATTCAGAGGAATAGGGGCAAAGGTATCAATTAAAAAAGACGAAATTTGACATAACGATGTGAATGTCCTTGGAAAATGTTCTCTATGATTTTTTTTCCTCGTGTACCCTGAATTAATGGTTTTTTTTCTTTTATACCCAGAATTATTTCCCAGTATAAGGAAACCATTTTGACGGGACGTAAAACAAATCAATCTTTTTTTCTTTTATACCCTGAATTAATCCTGACCCATGGCAATCCGGGTTAGGATAGGTCCACAGTACCCCTTGCTTGTTGTAAGAGGTGACTAAATGGGGCGGTTCTTCAGGTGAGATGGCAAAAACTGACTCCCCATGTTTCAACAATTAATATCCTCCACTGTTTAAACGTCGTAAGTGTCGAGCATAGGTCTACAGTTTGCAGATCTTCACCGACAATGGTGACATCTCCATCTGAGTGAAAGATTCTCGGTAGCAAATCTACTGAATTAACCCTTCATTGAGTAAATCTGAGTTCAATGGATGGGCTCCTACAAGCTATCTAATAGCTTTCTACACTGTATATTACAAAAAACATAGCGATAACCTTGAAAGGGAGAAGCGAATTATGTCTTCGTCCCTCAAATTCTATTGATTTCTCCACTTAACTTTAAAGTAAGCAGATATATGGTGGTTGGTTAGTTGTATATTGTTACACGTCCCGCTTGAGAATTTTCACCATGTCAGATGAACGGCTGCAAAATTTAAGCTTATACTTGGTACTTACGGCCTTTGAGCAGAAAGGGTTTTTCTTTTATTGTCACTTTTGCTGTGAAAACACGGCTTCGATTTGCGGTTTCATCCAAATAACCGCCGCAGTTAATCGCATCTTTCGATAAGCAAAGGGTACTGAGGGTCTATCTTAACCGGGATGTCCATCATGGGATTCTGTGTTGATGTTTATGTTCTATATCACACACACACACACACACACACACACACACACACACACATATATATAAATATATATATATATATATATATATATATATATATATATATATATATATAACATAATCGGTACAAATTGTATGCACGAAATGCGCATTTCGACAAATAATGTCTCTTCAGTAATGACCAAGTCTAAAATGTTGGAAATCCGAAATAAGAACAAACTTGGAGGAACTGAAAGAACCAAAAATACCATATATATATATATATATATATATATATATATATATATATATATCCGTGGCCGAATGGTTAGAGCATCGTACTCAAAATCACAAGGCCTCTCGCCTCTAGTCGTTGCGGGTTCGAATGTCGCTCGCGCCGATTTATGTGAGAAAATTTGCCAGTTTACTTTCGGAAGGTCAGTAGTCTCTTCCCAGGTGCATTGTATCTGGTTTCCCTCCTCCAACAATAAAAACTGGACGCCACCAGATAACTGAAAAAATGTTGAGTGTGGCGGAAACAACAAATAATCAATCAATCAATCAATTATATATATATATATATATATATATATATATATATATATATATATATATGTATATATACCCAATGTTTTTACCGTTCATATATCTTTAAAATTGAAAAATACAAAAACAAAAAAATACAAACAACAATAGCATAGCTTCTTGACAATGTACATTTTTCCTTTGTTTGTTTTGTTTGTTTGTTTGTTTATAGCCGCCTGAGCAATTTTTCAGCTATCCGGCGGCTGTCACCATTACCAGTGACAGGGCTGCAAATTGAGGCCTATGCTCGGCACTCAGGGCCTTTGAGCAGGGAGGGATCTTTATCGTGCCACACCTACTGCGACACGGGACCTCGGTTTATACGGTCTCATCCGAAAGACCGGCACCCACGTCCCACAGTGGGATTCGAACCCCCGACCCAAGGATCATCAGATCTTTGAGCCCGACGCTCTAACCACTGCGCCACGCGGGCGGCTTACATTTTTCCTATGACCTAAAATATTTGGAAGTTAGAAGGAGAAAACGATAGAACATATAATTTGGGTATATTATATTTCTTTCATTGCGTTCGATTGTGGAAGTTTTCATTTTTTTTTTTTGAATAAAAATCCAAGTAGTGCTATTCCATTTACTTTTTGAACAATGCAATAAATTTTTTCTAAAATTGTAACTTTAGGATTCTAGTAGGAACGTGGACTCGAATCAGAAACAGACCGTATCAGTATTCAGATGATACTGATACGAAATCTGATCCCTACTCAGATTGTCAATTAAATCATCCATTACGTGGTAGCAAAAAATCATGGAATGTTTTCATTCGAGTTAAAAGTCTTTCCTTGGCCGAGCAAATGATGTTGCCCGTGATTAAGTCGAATAAGGAAACAATTGATTTTCAATTGACTATATGGGAGCCCCCGTGGCCGAGTGGTTAGAGCATCAAAATCACAACGCCTCTCACCTCTAGTCGACGCGGGTTCGTATGTCGCTCGCGCCGATATATGTGAGAAAGTTTGCCAGTTTACTTTCGGAAGGAGTGTGGCGGAAAACAACAAAAACAAAAAACAAACAAAACAAAAACCAAAGAAAAAAAACACACAACAAATTCACTATATGAATGATGGCATTGGGATTGAGTTGATTGATTGTTTTAAAAAATCTTATTAAAGATCCCCCACATGGACACCCAGTTCATATGACTTTTATCAAGCTCCCAGTATCTTTATCATGACATGTTTCTCATACCAACGCGTTGTTTATTTATAATTTTGCTTCACACCTATAGAAAGTCACAGGTCATGCTTACTCCTAGCCACCTGACCCCACCTCAGGTGTGTCCAGGGGTCCGTGTTTGCCCTAATCTTCATTTTACTTTCTTTATGAGATTTATGACACTGATCACTGTTCGTTATCTTCACTTTTTCATATTTATTTGAATAATATCATTTCAACAAATGACCTATAAAACATTTCATTCATAGTAAATGGAACCTTATTTCTTTTTCAAATTTGCTTCTCGTATATTTGTTAAGACTTTCGACACCGTATTTCAAATGTGCTGATAAAAGTTTTCTTTTCATTATACATACACTTACTGTGGATACTGAAACTATAAATGAAAAATGCAATGAAATATTTGATAATAAAAATATGACTATAACCACGAAAGAAAAGGAGCTTAGTATATCATCATTTGCTTGAGGGGAAAGTTGATCCACAACGAAATGCAAACTTTTCTTAAATCGTACTAGTTAGCAAGTGTGTACTTTTAATATGTACAATTTCACAGCAATATTTTCATCAACGTTCAAGGGAGGTAGTGGAGATATAGGTCTGTCGCTTTTCCTCTTTGCGACCCGAGTTTCAGCCTTATGATCGGTATCAGTTAAATGTGAAAGGATATAATGGTCGCCCGCTCCAACATGTCAGTTTCTTCGGGGTACTCCGTTTCCCTCCGGAGATTTGCGTAGAAGCAATAACTACCTATGTTTCCAATATTTCTGACTTGAACATCCATGAAGAGACATTACTTGTCGAAATGCGCATCTGGTGCATCAAATTGGTACCGTTTACGTTTTACATGTTAACGGTTTGAGACAGTCATGGTAAGAACAGAATTTAAACATTCTACCTTCCGATCCCGAAGCGAAAGCTCTACCACTAAGTTACCGCGATCGATAAAATGGCGTCATCTATAGTCTATTTGTAAAATCTTGCGTAAGATACTCCGTCCTCTGGTTCTTAACGTATCGTAAAAAGACAGATTATCATAAAGAAATTTACTAGACATATGTACGTAATGAGATGTACGAGAAACATGCACGTAAAGAGATGTACTAGAGACATGCACGTAAAGAGATGTAGTAGAAACATGCACGTAAAGTGATGTACTAGACACATACACGTAAAGAGATGTACTAGAGACATGCACGTAAAGTGATGTACTAAAACATGCACGTAAAGTGATGTACTCGACACTTGCACGTAAAGAGGTATACTAGACACATACATGTAAAGTGATGTACTAGAAACATGCACGTAAAGAGATGTACTAGACACTTGCACGTAAAGAGATGTACTAGCCACTTGTACGTAAAGAGATGTACTAGACACTTGTACGTAAAGAGGTATACTAGACACTTGCACGTAAAGAGATCTACTAGACACTTGTACGTAAAGAGGTATACTAGACACTTGCACGTAAAGAGAGAGATTCGAACCCGTGCCGACTAGAGGTGAAAGGCGTTGTGATTGTGAGTACGATGCTCTCAGCACTCGGCCACGGAGGCCCCCGAGATGTACTAGACATGTGTACGTAAGGAAATTTACTAGACAATGTCAATAAAGAAATCTAAAAGGCAGATCTAAATACAATAATCTACTAGACATCTATACATATCAAGACATTTACTGGACAGATACACATAACGCCAACTATACACAGATATACATAATAAATGTAAACTACTAGACAGATATACAAATGAAAAATATTAGTAGGCAGATGTACATAAAGGAATATATAGATAGATATACAATTGAAATTACTAGACATATGTACATGAAAATATTCCAAGAGAAAAGTACCTAAAGAAATTGACTAGGCATGTCCACAAAGGAGTATACAGATATGTGTACATTAAAAGATGTACTAGAGAGATATATATATTTAAAACAATTACTAGATAGATGTGCATAAAGAAATTTATACACATATATGCAAAAAGAAATTTTCCAGATATATATATATATATATATATATATATATATATATATATATGTCTTTATCTATCTATCTATCTAGACAAATGTACATGAAGTAATTTACTAGACAAATGTACAAAAGAATCTATTAGACAGAAATACATAAAGACCTTTACTAGACAAAAGTTCATAAAGAATTCCACTAGTCATATGTACATGTACATAAAGGCATCGAAGAATGGATCTTCGAAAAGTTTAATATTTATTGTAGCTTCCATAAACAAGGGATTTTATTTGGTAAATATGAAAACAGAAATATATATAGATTACAAAACATATCGATATTGGTAGTAAAACAATTCATTTTCGCTAGCAAATATGAAAATGTTCCTAAATTACATGTTGATGCTTTTATCAAGGTAATCGTTGATAGAATTTTTGTAGAAAAGTGTATATTGCTGCAAAATTGTAGATGTGCGGAATACGAACGACTTTGGCAAAACATATGTGATGCACTGTAAAAGCCATATTGATAAGTTCAATTCAATTTTACAATGTAGAATTATCACGTACAATATCCCAGTGTTGGTTTTTCCCTTCATGTGTGCTGAACCCCCTCCCCTTTCTCTCTTTATTTTCTTTATTACTTATAGAAACTTTCGCATCTATTTTTATGAATATATATTATTTACAATGCAACAAAAATGAAAATTATATCTGACTGCAAAATTTATAGATATCATTATATATGAATATGTGAAATTAAAAAAAGCCCATGTACATAAAGGAAATCATTAGGCAAATGCACATAAACGATTTACTAGAGAGTGAGAAAAATGGTACATTTCGTAACGATTGAGTTCGTTTCTGTTAGCAATGAGTTCGTCTACGATATCATTTCATTATATCCAATTCTACGAATTCGTCTAACCTGAGTACAACCAACAGCCAAGGGAAAGAACTCCTCACGAATGTCAATACAATTCACTCTCTTTAGGACTTTAATATATGTATAAACAGGCATGCATCTGTAATGGTGACAATCGGCAACGTTCACGCCACATAAGCAGAGGCACCTTGCCTCCCAGAGCGTGCTTGGTATCCTATTCTGATCAACATTTCTTGCGAAAGTCCACGGACAATTTGCAATTTCATTGGTGGGTATGTAATACCTATCGCTGCTGTCCATTCTAAAGTCTCCACAGTTTCTGTTATGCGTAGATGATCCCGTTTGAGTTAGATATAGAGTTTCATTCAACACATCTTCTTCGCTTTTTGAAAAAGAAAGTGACATTGGACTGTCGCAGTCAACATCTAAACACACAACCAGATGGAAACCGACTATCACCTATAGAAAACAAGTTAAAAAGGTCAATATATGGAAATAAATAGTCATAGGGAAAAGAATGATGTTGTTCTGACAAATGAATCTCAAAATAAACGTCAACTAAAACTCATGTTAATACCATTAAAATAAGATAAAGTTGTTGGATTTTAATTTCCAATTCCATCTCCTTTCCTTGTCTACAGCAATATTGAATTCATGTCCAGTGTTTGGTTCTTTTATAACATACTTATTTCCGCCGAAAATTAATTATCAACTATAATTCGTTGAGTAATTACCCTTTAGCTGGTTTTTCCTCTGATATCAAAAATTATCACATTCATCGGGGGACTTCCGTGACGGAAAAGACGTTGAACTATGTGTCATCTATTTAGCACTAACACATGCACGGACAAGAAACGTGTAGCATCTTCAGTATAGGTAGGAATATCATATACACCCGCTCTGCATTGATGTACTCAGAAAATGGATATCAGAGAAAAAAAAATAAAATGTTAAACAAAAGGGTGATTATATTTTTGTGTTTTGTCTATGTGCGTGTCTAGCACTCTGGACAGATAAACGTTTTAGATAAAGATTTGAAGTTTACTCTATAATTCAGTATTCATGTTTAGATATAGATTTGAAGTTTACTATATAATTCAGTATTCATGTTTAGATATAGATTTGAAGTTTACTCTATAATTCGGTATTCATGTTTAGATAAAGATTTGAAGTTTACTATATAATTCAGTATTCATGTTTAGATATAGATTTGAAGTTTACTCTATAATTCGGTATTCATGTTTAGATAAAGATTTGAAGTTTACTATATAATTCAGTATTCATGTTTTCAAGGTGTTTGGTCTTTGGGCTTCCAAAATTCCCTTACATTATATAAAATGTGTTGCAATTGTTAACTATTCGCGTCAATATAGTCCACCTATTTTAACGGCTTGGGATTCCGACATAATTTGGACAGTGGAGTGTAAATATGATATATGTTTGGTAGTGTACACTTTAAATTTGTTGATCGTTACAAATTCAAACGACTCTTTCGGGTTTGAAATTAAAAATATTTGCATGACATTTTTATGCATGTATATCAAAACAAAAATACTTCTCGATGGTACAAAACCTGATGATAAATTTAAGAAATGATAGAACCGAATATTGAATAAAAAGGTAAAATCAAATCTTATTCTTTAGTATGTGTGTGTAAAAAAAAGAAATTCTTAATATGTCCTTTTTGTTATCCATATATCTATTTTTGTGGAATATCGACCGGAAAGACATGTGTACAATCAAGTTTGCTAAAGGTTCATTTATTAATTTGATTTAATGCACATATACTAATATTTACATCTGCAATGATTTTCCTGAAGATATCTTTACAAATTGTAATGAGAGCCATTAAATATTTTAACTGTATGCTATACTAAATCAATAGAAATGAAGAATGTGCGCACGAAGTTCCATAATTTGAATATGTGAGTGGAGGCTTTTGACACGTGTTCGATGGATTGCACTTCAGGAATTTTCTTACTTCGAGGTATGATTTTTAAAAAAAATTATAATTCTGTTTTACGAACGTAAGTATAATAAAGATTTGAAAGGTCTCAATAAAATGCAGTCAGAAGCATTTTATTATAAAATCATTTGACGACGACAGAAATAGCAGATAACATGGTCGCAGTTGTTTTTATCATTATTATTTTATTTCATTTCATTTCTATGAATGGATATAACACAGATTTTATCAGATTAAGAAATAGCTATTTTAATTGTTTCAATTATAAACCTTCTTCAACTCTTCGTTGTTGTCATGAAAATCATAATCGCATTCGAAAATGTTTTTTTCTACTTATTTCGTATTTTCCCCCGTTATTCATTGAATAATTCATAAAATGTTTGTGGTATTTTAGTATTATGATACTTCTGGGTGTAAGAATGCAGAAGACAAGACCCGTGAACTTTAAATACCCATTTTCAATACAAAATGTTAACAAGTACAAAAGGTTATTGTTTGAACATACAAAAGCGATATCAAGGCATATCAGATCTAGTTCAATGAATTTTCTGGTCCAGCTTACAACCTGACACAGGGGACAATTTCCTTATAGTGTGTAGAAATAGCCGTCTTATGGACGGTTTTTCAAATTCACATTATTCGAAATATAGTTCTAGTAAAATCCATGTAGTATGCATCCAAAGGAAACATGTAAGGTTGTCTTACGAACAGGTGAACTTCCGGAGGATTTTCATCGCTCAACGATACGTGCATAAAAATCTTTTGTTTTAAGATTCGTTGTAAGATATATTGGACGTGTGGTTTGTTTTGTTTTGGGTTTTTTTTTATACCAATTACTGTATTTTTTCCCCTTCCTTGTCCCAAATTAAACAATTGGACAAGCTCAAGTTCAATAGCATTGAAACATTAATAGCGAAATATTTTATCTTGAACAGAAAAGTATGAACGTAGATACACATGATGAATAAAAACAATAAGTATATGTTTTTTCTAAATTTCACTGCCAAGGATTTTAAAAAGAAGCATATATGCATAATTTCCGTACTTGAAAATGGATATAACTGAATAAAGAAATTAATTTCAGTACAATATAAAACATAAACGGTACTAAGTTTGATGCATCAGATGCGCATTTCCACAAATAATGTTTCTTCAGTGACGCTTACGTCAAACATGTTGGAAATCCAAAATAAGAACAAACTTGGAAGAACTGAAAAAGCCAGAAAAACCAAATAGTTGAGGAAAAAATCCGGTAAAGGATCAGAGTTATACATGAGGGAGATAATCCTTAATTTTGAAATGAATTTCTTAATTTGATCACACACAGCAAATTTTTATCCGTAATTCATGCTAATATCGAAGTACTCTGATGATATGAAATTCTGATGGAAATCAAGTAGATCAATTTTACAAAAACTTGACACACTAGAGGTAGAATTAGGTGCATAGGGGGAGTAAGCATCCTTATTAACCCGCCACACCTGCAGTAAGCTCTTTATCTTGATTTAAACATTTTCGTCAATGCTGAAAGTTCCATAGTTTAATAATACAGAGCGAAGAATGACGTTGATTACCAAACCCATCATAATGTAATTTTACTAACGAAAACCCATATGTCTTTACAATAAGTGTTTTGTTTTATTAATTATCGTGCATAATTTGTTAATATTTTGAGTGAAACTTGATAAATGCTATTTCATGATTTGCGGGTACCCTTTCGAATGAATGTAGTAATTTTACGCTACAAATAATTTTAAGAGTGGAGTGGGTGATACTACAGTATTCAACAATTTGTTTTAAGCGAAATAGAATTTCGTTAATGACTCCGAAATGTATTTAAATGAATAGCCTTTGAAAACATTCAAACTAAGAATCATGGCTAGAAATATGATAGTTTCCTTCTACAGTTGTGGATTGTCCTTCCGGTACTAGCTGTGTTGTCAACGCATAACGGAAATAAACCAACGTCTGCTATCTGGAGCCACAAGATTTAAAACGGGACTCAAGGCCGGAACAATGGCAAAAAGTATCGGCAAGTTCAACACCTCGATCAGGGGCCAAGAAAGAGATGTCCCTTTGGATCCTGTGTTGTTTTACAAACACTGTTCTATGCTGCGTTCTTGTCAATGGAAGTATGTTACACCAGCAGGCGGGGACAGAAAACCATAGAGGCGCGGTGCACACAGAAAACGTATCTAGATGTAACAAGCGCAGGTCTTTTATCAGGTTGCACGAATGATTGCAATTGTAAGGAAGTTATAAATTTGTGAAAGTGAGTAGGAAGAAGGGAGAAAAAAGGCAGACGAAAAAGAAAAGATTTGGAAAGTTTGGGGCAAATTAGCAGTGAGATGTACATATGCAACATCCATTCAGGATTCATGAAAATATTTCGGTTGTTTTATAAAACATTTCAATAAAATAGTAATTATTTCTTTTCTTATGTAGCACATGTCTTTGGAATCATAATTATCTGGGTCTCTCCTCCACCCTACAAAAACTGGACGCCACTAGATAACTGAAAAATTGTTGAGTGTGGCGAAAAAACAAATAATCAATTATATATATATATATATATATATATATATATATATATATATATATATACTGTCTTGTGTGTCGTGCGCGGGGTGGGGGGTGGGGGTAATGAATTTACCAAGCAGTTAGTGCACGTGGTAATTGGCATAAACGCCAAAAGCGTTTATGTATACACATACTGTGTGCTTCAATCGTTTTTCAACTCATAACCTCCCCACATCGAAGACAATTATTCTTTATGTTTACAGTTTTCTTATCTACGTAATATTCCTTTGATTACTCCTTGCAGTACAGAATAGTTATTGTGTATACTTAAACTGACTTCCTTTTAATTTTGTGATAAATAAAGATTGTGCTTCAAGAGCAGATGGACACAACACATAGTCTTGCGGAAACGTGGGGAAAATGAAATAGACGTATTCGCTAAACAGTACTCATCTGGAATATCTAGTGCTTAATGGCAGCACAAAAACAAACGAAGAGGGATCATTGAATGATTTTATTTTCTGTTTTCATGACCTTACATTGAAGACCTTTGTATGATAGTTTCTGAATAAAACACACAGAACTAAACCTTTACTTGTATCTCAACCTTGTTATGACGAAATGTTCGTTATATTTTCGGTTTGACCCCTGACGTCATGAGGTTGTCGTCAATGCCGCAAAACATTTATATAGCGATGAGCTGCAGTTTAATTATCAATGTCTTTGTTAGTACGCCAGTCAGCTTTATATCACCTAAAATGAAGGAATTTTAGGTATTACCCATTATTTTCCAAGCCCATAGAAGTATATATTTACTCAAATGACATGTGCATTACGTGGGCTAGACATACCTTGGGAAAGGGGGTGGGGCAGTGTGTGTTGAAAACGGGAAGCTTAATTTGGCCGAGGTATATTCAAAACAATATAATGATGTAATGTGGAACCAAATCTAACCTATATTATCAACATCTTGTGGATAATTAATCAATTTATCATCTTACACTTTACAGATATTCTGCAGTATCAGAGTATTATACCTATTATACTTTATACCATACCTTACTACATGAAATAGTATATTGATATCTTTTGTAGTTTATCCTATTTTATTCTTTAGTATATCGTGTTCTACTTTGTAGTATGCCCCATTATATTCTATAGTACTCTATTATAAATGGTGTAAAATGCACAGATATATAACGTGATTGCTGATAATGCACATGAGATTAAGTAATACAAGCTGAATGATTTGTTACTAGCTTTCAGATGTACACTCAGCTTGGTCAGGCCGCCCTATTTTTTTCATGGATCCTGACTATTTCATTCTCTCAGTAAGTGACTTGATAAATTATTTGTTTCTTAGAAGAGGAAATAATTTATATCATTTTTAAAATCACATCATATAAAATCCAAAAATATTATTTGCATTTAATTTAACCACCATTTTTCCTAAAATTATTTCATTGCATAAGTTAAATATATATTCTTATTCACAGAAAAATCGCCCTCAACTTTCAGTAAATGGTATTGAAGTGTTTATGTATTCAATAGACAACTTGACAACAGGAGAAGCTAACGTCACACAACGAATGAATGTGAGTAATACTTACATTATCGTGATTATGGGTTATCTAAAAATCTTTACACTTATTAATGTATTGTTATTCTTAATGTCTCAATATATGTAATATTTCTGGATAAAATCAATAACCTGTATTGAAAAATCAGGGTACTAAATATAAACAGACAGAATAAATTTGCAGGATGTTTCCGTTATCAAATTACATCAAGCTTTACATTTTCATCTGTGAAATTACAGCTTGAAAATATTGTGTTGGAAGAAGTTCTCTTAAACACGAAGGGGGTAAATTATTGAAACACACTATCATACATCTACCATATCACTAGCTGACATCAATTAAAAGTCCAGGTGAGCTATTCTGATGTCCAGGTTCCAGTTTGTCCGTATGTGCTTAACATTTGCTACGTCTTCTCCAAAACCCCATAGCTAATTCTCGCTAAACTCTGCTTAAATGAATGAAGTTTCTTTATATGAAATGACACATCCTTGTTGAAATAGAGTTAATTAAGAATTATTTAGTAAAACTTTTGTATCCTCTTATATCATTTTCATACATATATCAATTCGATATATCCCAGTAACCTTGAACTAAAAGACACCAGAGAGTCTTCCACTTCTGATTCTTACTTAAATATTTTACTGAAAATAGATGCTGGCGGCAAACTAACAACTCAACTTCATGACAAACGGTATGATTTCAATTTCTCCATCGGGCTCAAAATCACAAAGCCTCTCACCTCTGTGTGTTCGAATCTCGGCCACGGCGTTATGTGAGCTAGTTTGCCAGTTTATTTGCGGAAGGTCGGTGGTCTCTTCCCAGGTACATTGTATCTGGGTACTCTCCTCCACCAACAAACACTGGACGCCACCAGATAACTGAAAAAATGTTGAGTGTGGCGGAAAGCAATAAATAATCAATCAATCAATCAATCAATCGTCACCTTCCATTATTTATGTGGCAATATTCAATCATCACCTGCATATGGTGTTTATATCTCAAGCAAGAGCTTGTTCTGGCAATGATCAGTTTTCAAATCGAGGCGGGCTACTGACGAAGAAGTTGATGTTAAAGGGGTTTGTACGATCTCGTCTAAAGTGGGCATTTCGCAAATTTTATGCTCGTTATAACGATCTAGTTTGCCAGTACAACTTACCATTAAGTCAAATGCTGTCTGATGTGTTTCATACCAACTGTTAGGCACACTGATTCTGACTACGGATTGTTCCGTTTACCTGACACTGGTCCAGTGGTTCTTGAATAGAAGATTTGATAGAGGACGAAAAGACTAAGATAACTAACAATATTCAATCTCGTAATTCCTATAGAAAATACAAATCAGAGGGATGGACAAACACGGACCCCTGGTAATACCAGAGGTGGGATCAGGTGCCTAGGAGGAGTAAGCATCCCCTGTCGACTGGTCACACCCGCCGTGAGTCCTATATTCCGATCAGGTAAACGGAGCAATCCGCAGTCAGAAGCATTGTGCCAAGGACGGTAATAACACGTCAGGCAGCATTTGACTTAATGGTAAGTTGTACTGGCAAACCAGATCATTATAACGACCATAAAATTTGCGAAATGCTGAATTTAGACGATATTGTACAAACCCCTGTAACATCAACTTCTTTGTTAGTAACCCACCTTGATCTTAAAAACTGATCATAAGCAGAACAAGCTCTTGCGTTTCGAATAAACTTTTCTTCATTGTTTTTTTTTTGTTTTCCGCCACAACGAACAATTTCTCAGTTATCTGGTGGCGTCCAATTTTTACTACTGGAAGAAAACCCCAGATACAATGTACCCGGGAATGGACCACTGACCTTTCGAAAGTAAACTTTCTCACATATATCGACGCAAGCGAGAATTGAACTCGAACCGACTAGAGGTGAGAGGCCTTGCGATTTTAAGGGCGCTGCTCTAACCACTCGGCCACGGTGGCCCTAAATGGTATAACTACACCTGGAAATATGTATATATGTAAATAATACAGATACTGCATATCATTGATCATTTCATCAATGATTATCTGTATATTGTCATGTTTTGAATTTTGGAGCAATCAAACCGATAGTAAGGGCAGTAACTCTCATGACAGATTTGGTAAATGAGGAAATTCAGCTTATATTATAAACAGTAATTGACCAGTGATTATAAAACGATATTCTATATGTATAATGGGAGAAACACTGTTTGTCATATCATGCGGGTCTTGGGGGAATTGTTTAAATTAATGACGTCATGATGTTTATTGTTCTCGTTTATTGACTAGCATGAGAATACGGATAAAATTGCTGTGATAGAATTAAGAAAATCATTTCAAAATTACGGATTATCACTCTCATGCATATGTCTGATCCTTAGTCGGATTTGGCTCAAGTAATTGTTTTTCTATTTGCTTCCGTCAGCTCTTCAAAGGTTGTTCTTGATTCGGATTCGGATTGAGCATCACCGAATAGATATTGTTTAATGAAATCCGCATCTGGTTCATCAAAATTTGTATCGTTTATATTTTAAATCGTTATTTGCATTTGTAGAAATGTCGTTAAAGGTAATATATAATATATATAATGGTACTGATTTTGTTTTCAGTTTTCTAATATTGACTTTTATCTGGTAAATACCTTTCCAAAAAAAAAAAAACGTCCACTGTAAGATGCATGTATTGTTTAGTTTCGCCCAATCTGGTTTTATTGATATTTGCATTGATTCAGAAAATTTGCATGTCCTTCAATGGAAATAGAAAGACCTATGAATTGATGTGTAGAGTCTGCATTTAATAAACTGCAGCAAGTGCATCCTGTGTTCGGCACTGTGGACTTACTAGTCTTCAAATTCTGAGGAACCTGTACTCATACTGAAATAACTGATTTAAAAAGAAATAGAAAGAAGAAATTGCTATGCGCGACAGTGCGAGATTGAGACTGTGTATTTCATTTCAAAATTTTAAATTTTCTAACCTCCACATTTGAATAGTGGTTTATCTCATATTCTTTGGATGGATGAAAACTGATATTCTGTGCCTTAAAGAGTTGTCTTCCTTGAATGTGTTTCAGTAGATTGGATATTGATAAAACATTATCATTCACGATGGGAAAATATTGATTTTCTTGTCAAAAGGAGAAAGGTATTTTCACTGGCGGTATATTATATTGTTTGTTTGTTTGTTTATAGCCGCCTGAGCAATTTTTCAGCTATCCGGCGGCTGGACTGGCGGTATAAAAGAATACTTCATGTGGTATATTAAATTCTCATAACCCAATTTAGGAGTCTCTGGCTACAAGTGTATTGATATCAAATGCTATGTACCTCATTAAGAATAATAAACTTCATACGATATCATAACAATTACCGTGGGTGCCGGTCTTTCGGATGAGACCGTATAAACCGAGGTCCCGTGTCGCAGTAGGTGTGGCACGATAAAGATCCCTCCCTGCTCAAAGGCCCTGAGTGCCGAGCATAGGCCTAAATTTGCAGCCCTGTCACCGGTAATGGTGACAGCCGCCGGATAGCTGAAAAATTGCTCAGGCGGCTATAAACAAACAAACAAACAAACATAACAATTACATTTTGAACGCGGTCTCCCTATCTCCCTAATTTTCAAAGTTTAGATCTGTATAAATTTTAATTTTGAAGTACATATTATATGTGTTTTAATTTTTGGCATCACAGATGAATAATATAATGTGCCTTACACCTATGATATCACATAATTATTTATTTTATGATGAATATGAACTTTGACCTTCATTTCCCCCCTCGTATAAATAAATCAGAAATAAAGTTTATGATTTCAATAGTTTAATTAATGTAATTAGAAATTTAAATGTAAGAAATGACTGTTTTAATTTTCAAGTTTACATAATTGAAAATATGATGTAATCCGCTATGCGTATTATATAGTTTACAATCAGGCAACATAAGGTCAAACTCTGGTAAAGTTGAAAATTTCTGAAATAACTTTTAAACCTAAGAGAAACTTGGCTATAAGGAATCTTGTTATGTTGCAAGCTTCTTGCAAATTTTGTCCCAAGAAATTCCTTATAAACAAGCTTTACTTCATCACAAATACATTATACAGATTTGTGTGTGCTTCAATTTATCATTCGTTTTCAATTACAATGTATTTCTTGCAAGTTGTAATAATGATGTCTTTTCTAATAAAAAAGGTAGCCTTGAAAGGGTCCGTTTTTCAATAGTAAATGCTACTGACAAAGAAGTTGATGTTACAGGGATCTCTGCGGTCTCGTCTAAAGTCAGCAGTTCGCAAATTTGATGGTCGTTATCATGATCTAGTTTACCAGTACAACCGTCCATGAAGTCAAATGCTGTCTGATGTGTTTCATACAAATTGTTAGGCCGTTCTTGACACACTGATTCTGACTGCAGATTACTCCGTTTACCTGATCAAGATATAGGGCTCACGGAGGGTATAAACGGTCGACAGGGGATGCTTAGTCCTCCTAGGAACCTGATCCCACCTCTGGTATGTCTAGGGGTCCCATTTGCCCATCTCTTTGATTTGTGTTTTCTATAAAATTACAAGACTGATTACTGCTGTAATTGTAATTCAATACATTTATATAGCGCTCTATTGACCTGCGTCTTCTAAAGCGCTTTACAGATAATATAATAAAATATATGTGAACATACGTTATACATGTAAATAGAATAAAATTTAGCGCCTTATTTAATGAAATGATTACCATGCATAATAACATATAAAACAATTTAAAACATCCCTTAGGAATAATTAAATACATATGAAGGATATGATCATAAGACTAAACTACAGGGGCTTTTTTGTTCGTTATTCTTAGCTTTTTCTTTCAAGGGTTGTGGAAAGATTTTAGGGAAATGCTACGTGTGAATCGATTGCTATGATTCAAAGACTGTGAATATGATCTAACGACGGCAAAGGTCTTCATGATGTCATGAAAATGGAGATCACATTGAATAATATTTAAGACTATTTTATGGCATTGGTACAGTAACAATTGAAAAATTGGTTTATTTTCATGTTCCAAAATATACAAAAAACGACTGATGAGTTTGTTAAATATTTAACAAAAAAAAATAGAAATGGCTAAAAAGAACAAATATGCCGCAACCATAGTCAATGCAAATATATATATATATATATATATATATATATATATATATATATATGTGTGTGTGTGTGTGCGTGTGTGTGTGTGTGTGTGTGTGTAAGTGTGTGTGTGTGTGTGTGTGTGTGTGTGTGTGTGTCACTTTTACAACATTGAATTTCTGATAGATGCATGGAAGGAAATGGCTCATTTGCACGTATTGACCAAATCAAAATGCGCCGGATTTTCAATCAGGATTTTACCAAATAAACAAGGTATGATTGATTGATTTCTTTCTTTTAAGTTCCTTCACTCATATTGGGATGTCACCGGCTTCAGTTTAAACATCACGAATTGAGATCTCTGCTTACCGCTCAAGGCCGCAACAGTGAGGGTTCTTTAACGTACCGGGGGCCTCCGTGACTGAGTGGTTAGAGCATCGGGCTCAAAATCACAAAGTCTCTCACCTCTGTCGGCGCGTGTTCGAATATCGGCCGCGGCGTTATGTGAACAAGTTTGCCAGTTTACTTGCGGAAGGTCGGTGGTCTCTTCCCAGGTACATTGTATCTGGGTTCTCTCCTCCACCAACAAACACTGGACGCCACCAGATAACTGAAAAATTGTTGAGTGTGAAAGCAATAAATAATCAATCCAACGCCTGCCGCCATACGGGACTTCCGTTTTTTAACGTCATATCCGAAAGACCCGTGAACCTCACTTCTAAATGCCAAGCGTCTGTCGAAGGAACAATAATCACTATCTACATGTATGTTTAGGTCTTAGGTTTGAAGCGGCCATAGCAAGAGCTGGGCTTGAATTTACGATCTACTGGTTACGAAGCGAACGCTCTAACCGCTGAGCTACCGTGACCAGTCCGAGGTATGTGTTTAGCAGTAAACGCTAAGCATGCGGTAAGCCAAACCGCCAAGGGATAGTGTAAAAGAGTGACCAATGCCATAAATCCCATAAACAATACACTTTTAAGAGTAGGGCAAACACGGACCCCTGAGTATACCAGATGTCGGAAGAGAGTTATTATCTATGTTCATGTAAGTGGAGTAATCCATAGTCAAAATTGGTGTTTAAACAAAGAGTGATTATCTAATTATTGAATTTTTTGCTCTCATATATGAATAGGGGAAGAAAATGAATAATAATCTACCCCATTATTGGAGTGTCGTACGTTGTTATATCATTAGAACATCTAACTTTGTTATATCACTGAAGTATCTTACTTTGTTATATCATGGGAGTGGCTTACTTTGTTTTATCATTCTTGTGTACGTCTTCAAATGTCTTCACGGCAGTGCACCAACGTATTTGCAAGGCATCGTTCGTGCTTACCAACCAACACGTTCGCTGCGATCAGAGGACTGTACACTACTAGTGCAACCTCGAATCCGCACCAAAATATACGGCGAGAGACGCTTGGACAAATCTGCGGCCACTCTCTGGAACAACTTGCCCAGATATTTGAGAGATAAACAATCCATGTGGGCTTTCAAGAAATCTCTCAAAACACACCTTTTTAGACTTGCATACGGAAATATTTAACTCACTTTTACCATGCATGAATTACTTTTAAAAATCATTTCTATTATTGTTCTTTTAAGTTATGTGTATTTCTTTTTACATGCATCGGTCATAAAAAAAACAACAACAAAAAACACCAAAAAAAAAGTATGTATGTATGTGTACGTATGCAAGTGTATGTATATATGCGATGTGTGTGTGTGTGGTGTTTTAGTGTGCTATATTAGTCTTTTTTGTAGTTAGCGTAACTAAATATAATTTGTGTTTTAAAATACCCCATTTAGTCCTTTTCTTAATTTCTCTATGTTGTATGTATGTTTGGCGATATATTAATTGTGTATGTTGTAAAGCGCTTAGAGTAATATTTATAATGTTAGATAATGCGCTATATAAATGCCTTGTAATAATCATGGACATGTCTACATTTTTACATCATTGATGTGTCTTACTTTCTCGTATCATTAACACATCTAACTTTCTTATATCACTGAAGTACCTTACTTTGTTATATCATTGGAGCGTCGTACTCCGTTATATCATTAGAATATCTAATTTGTTACACCATTGGAGTGTTTAACTTTGTTACATCATTGGAGTGTCTTCCTTTGTAATATCATTGTTAATCGTAACCAGGCGGCCGAGATTCGAACACGCGCCGACAGAGGTGAGAGGCTTTGTGATTTTGAGCCCGATGCTCTAACCACTCGACCACGGCACAGAAATGCAATAAGAAAAACACGTGTTTGAATCCATGTAGGATGCTTGGACTTTTCTGCATAAAACAATTTAATCCAACGAAAGCTCTCGTATACACTCAATGTAAATATTTGGATAGTGATGATATCTTGTTGAAATTGACATGTAACAAATTCATTGTTATTCATTTATTTTTTATTTATTTATTTATTTGCTTTGAATATTCAACGCAGTCATTTTACAGATCGTCATTTATAAGGGTTTTAAGTTTTTCCCAGAACTCCTCGTATGCGCATGTCTCCTGGGGGAATTCCGTGACACACTCGTCTAGGACCTGCAGAGGAAGAGCTTTTGGATGAGGATCAATGTAAACCTCTGGGAAGATGACGAAATGCAGAAATTCCAAATTCTGTCTAGCTTCCATGACTTCCAGCCTTGCCATATTCAATTCAAACCCTCGCCATCTTGATCTGAGATAGTTCTTTGATATCATGCAGATTACTCGCTTGCTTTCCTGAATAGCATACATAATTACATCACTTCTATCATATCTTGCGGGCTTATCTCGGTGTCGGATGTAAAGTTCTATATTAGAGTCCCTTTCCACCCGCGGTATAAATTCCGTTATTATGAAACTTACGTCACATTTGGATTACGAAATCATAGCATGATATTTATAATAAATTGATGATGACGAAAAGTCATTGGAATATTCCCCAAAGTTTCTCAAACGCTGCTTTGCTTTGAAAATTATATAACGAATTTTCCATTTATTTTTCTGTAGAGTTATTCCAACGACTGTACTTTTAAAAAAAAAGCAGCTACGATGACAGACGATACGATGTATATACCAAGATATCATCGGCAAATTTCCTTCAAAAACAGCAACGACTGCTCTGAATTCGTAAAATCAAACTCTTCAGAACTTGTAGAAGAGCATTCATAGTTTATAAAACGTGCAAAGTGTCTTCTATTACGTGTGATCCACGACAGGAAGTCTACGTTATCGCAGGAACATAGAATCTTGTGTCTAGATAAATCAACAGTAAGGTTTGATGTTCGAAATAAGGTTTCAAATGAGCGTCGGTATCTTTCCTCCATTTTGGAAAGTCTATTTTTGCGAGGTTTATATATTTGATGTTTTTCATATGATCCATGTTTACTCGCCATACAGATAGCAGGTTATTTTCCAGATTCGGTGTCATCAATTTGCGCATATTTTTAAACATTAGAATAGATAACGATGCAATGTTATCATGTGACAAATCAAGATTTTCTATAGATATGAAATTTTCAAGTGTTTTCCCTTCTTTATCTTTCGATAAGATGTGACCAATATTATTATATGATAAATTAAGGGTTTTCAGACCAGTACCGAACTTGAGAAAAGGTGGCGAAATGTAAGAACAGAAGTTGTTAGACAGGTCAAGGATTTGAATTCCCTGGGCGCCGTGTACAGGTCTATTCCACGAGTAGAAAAAAATTGTTCTGTAAATAGATCTCACGCAAACCAGGGCCATTTATTCCGAATTCTGGAAAGCTTCTTTTAAGCCGACTTACATTCCCATAAAATATTTTGAACGATTTAGGAAAATGAAATGTAAACAGTCGCTTTCTTTGAGACTTCGAATTAGAATCTGGAATCCATGTCTCCCACATTGTGTAAATGTTCTTGAATGTAACGTTTCTTCGGTCTTCAATGGGATTTGCAAGAGTATAATCACATCCGTCGGTTTTCTCCTCGCAGTCTTCAAATATGGATGGCGGATAAGGAGCAGGCCGTAACTGAACACTTAAATTTAAAACACGAATGTTTTCAAGAAAAAAGTAATCAATAATGTATCTCCCTTGAGTCAGTTTATTTTCTCCCATGGAAAATATTCTGAGCGTTTTAGGAAAATTTCTAATGACACCTGGCTCTAATTGTTCGAGTCTGTTCTTTTCAATGTGTATCTCGGGAAGATTGGTATCTTGTATATTCATCAGATGATGCCTGAGGATTTTAGAACCAGTTCCAGTCCAGCTACCGTTGATGTGTAAAATATCAATGGATGTCTTGTTGAGGTTATGTGTGATATTTGGAAGTGAAGCAAAACCGAGTCTTTTGTTGTGTGAAACGTCAAGATATTGTAACAAAGGAAGAGATCCAAATGCCCCTTCTTCAATGTCTACAATATTACATGCTGAAACGTCCAAGTATTTTAACTTAGGCATATTTATAAACATGTTTTGAGGAATTCTGTCGAATGAACAATTCCCCGTAATTCCAGAGAGATCAAGTTTATATAAGTTTGGTAAATTGGAAAACCCCTTTTTTTATTATTATTATACTATTTTTATATAGCGCCTTATCTAATTATATAATTACTCTAAAGCGCTTAACATATAAAACAAGGGCAATATAAAAACGAACATTATATAAATTGAAAGGTCACAAAAATAACAATCATCTAAAGTCGAAATGGGAGGTATCAGTATTTTTTTTTTTTTTGTATTATCATTTTTTTTAAAACAGAAAATAACTGGATACATTATAAATCAAAAGCAAGTTTAAAAAGATGTGTTTTTAGCTTTTGTTTAAAAACAGCAAGTGATTGTTCACAACGAAGGTTCAGCGGGAGGCAGTTCCACAGGGTGGCCGAGGACACATCGAACCTTCTATCACCATACACCCTGCTGTGAGTGTGTGGCTTTAGAAGGCACAATGAATCTCCAGACCGGAGTGTACGTTGTGGGCGGTATACCTGAACCAGTTCCTGGATGTATGCTGGGGTTTTTTGATGCAGTGCTTTGAAGGCGTACAAAAGGATTTTATAAGTTGTTCGATATGCCACAGGTAGCCAGTGAAGGGATATGAGAACCCCTTTCCGAAGGCGATGTTTTCTGGTCCATCAATTTTCAAGACCTGCAATGATTTTAATTCTGCAAATACTTCGTCATGCACGATAGCATTTGTGTGATGGTGAGAATTTCCTTTCAGTCTGATCTTAGTTAAATAATGTAAGTCCGCAAACAGCCCTTTATACAATAGGGATAAGTTAATGGTATTTCCTTCCAAATTCAATGATTTCAGATTTCGTAATCCACGAAAACGTTTCTTGGTTAATGATCTTATTTTATTCTGCGAAAGATCTATGTAGGAAACAATCTCTGGGAAAAGACCGTTGATTTTTTCAATGTCATTGTCACTTAAATCAATCCAGAAAACATTTTTATGAAATGTGGAACACTTTGAACACGTTTATTTGAGCAATCAACTTTAACTTCGTGGTTAATATTTTCGCAAGAACAATTCACAGCTCCAAACACTCAATCTTGCCAGATATTTTCAGTTAGCGATGAACTTGAAAATAAAAGACAATTAAAGAACAGGAAATATATCCAAAACAATCCCATATCTACAGAGTTTGCACAAATTGATTATCTCACTTCTATTGGATGCGTCGATAGTTTGACATCGACATGAAGTAATTGACACCACTTTCTTTATCCATATTTCGAACATATGCATGGAAAACCCATGAATTTACTTCCAACTCAAAAACATTCCTAATATATCCCTTCCATTTGATCTGTGTTAAAAAGGATGCATAAACCATGTTAAGTTTAGTTCTTGTCTACATTAACAAAACACCTCATGCTATTGGAATAAGCATGATTGTCACCGATTTACATTGTCATGATTATTTAAAGGAAGTATCGTCTGTCAACTAGGACATAACAATATTCATCCCCAACAATGATTAAATTGCTGGAACGTTTAAAATGTAGAAAAATAAATTTGCGTGGAGAAAAACTTTTTCCATAATGTATTACACACACACACACACACACACACACACATATATATATATATATATATATATATATATATATATATATATATTCTAATGTCAAAATGTCGCCGTAAAATGGCTGAAATATTGCCAACATGGCGTAAAACCCGAATAAATCAATCAGAATTATAACATACTAGTAACGATGTATATCTACTCATTTAATTTGGTAAAAATTGACAACAATGAGCTACAATTGGCAGCTCATGTCTCTTCAAAACAATCCAAAACGTTTATCTATAAAAATCTAACAGTTCGAATTTATTCGCTAATGCACAAAATTATGCAAATATTTACATTGAAATATGTTACAGAAATAAAGTACAAACAAAACAATTAGATACCATGATCTCATTCTCCCAATGCATCAATGCAGCAACCTACAAGGAATTGTGACAAATTTTGTGGAAAGAAATGTTTTCTTCCGAATTCATGGTAATATGATATTTCATTTGGTTATGCAACAACAATTTAGATACAATCAAACTGAAATAGATGAAGAAATACACAGAAATGGATTTCCCTCCACCTCAAATGATCTTAATCTGTATTTAGGTATTTTGTACATGACTGTGTTCAAAATGTTGCTTTGGAGATTTGATATTTTGATTGCCTTCTTATAATAATGGATTGGAACCAGGAAGATATTCCGGAATTAGGTATCAAATTGCTTTATGCATAGAACAGTGATTTCCCGCAACGTCTTCTATGGTTGATGTTTAGATACAATGCGGAACAATTTCTTCATGTAATGTGCAGAAATAGTATCTTATTTTGTTTTGGAAACATATTAATTTTGTTTCTGTCATATAAATCAAAGTTTTCAGTCTAAACACAAGTAGCACTTGGTTCAATTATCTGGAAAAAATACTTTGACAGGTTTACAATCACTTTAGCGAAAATTTCATAGAAATAGAAATTTAAAAAAAAAAATTAAAATTGAGAGAACATGCGTTTACAAATAATTTATTTTGTAATGTTAAGAATGTTTGATGATGGGTATTTGAGTTCTTAAGCAGCCTGTGTGCATCTCATCGATTTAGAATTGACATCTTCACTGAGACAGTACACACGTGGCGAGAAATTGACCACACAGATTCAAACGATAATTCAATACCTAATATATATCATTAGATGAAGAGAAAAGTAATACAAAGATACGAGAAGTCTTTCTAATTGTCTAAAAGTAATCTTTCGTTCACTAAGGAGGTGTATTATTGATATATTTCTCCAGATATTACAAACATAAAAAATCCAACGACAGTGCCCTATATATATATATATATATATATATATATATATATATATATATTACAAACAAACAAAACATTACATATTATGTGTGTCATAATGACGACTATCATCGCTGGATCATCTGATGCACGTGGGTTTTTATAGGGAAAAGACAATGCCGACAAGCATTACCTACCTGAGCATCGTATTTCCTTGTTATTCCAGAGTGAATTTAAATAAAACGACAATGCAATCCATGCAATACTGATACTTATTGTGTTTGCATTCTCCTATTGTGTTGACTTTCGCAGTACCGCAGTTTGAATTAATTTACTTTCTGTTTTGTCTGTCAAACCAACAATCCTCTGTAAATTATCACTATGGGGCAGCTCCGGATCTACACCGAACTCCATTGTCCCTAAACCGAAACTATCGATAAGATAATACTTTGCGTTCGAATTATTCGAATACCAGGTTTAAAAAATACCGGCACTAAAATTTTATATATATATATATATATATATATATATATATATATATATATATGTGTGTGTGTGTGTGTGTGTGTGTGTGTGTGTGTGCTGTGTGTCTGTGTGTTTGTATGTGTATGGGTCGGTGTGTCTGTTTGTGTGTGTGTGTCTGTGTGGGTGTGTCTGTCTGTGTGGGTGCGTCTGTCTGTATGTCTGTGTGTGTCTGTCTGTGTGTCTGTCTGTGTTTCTGTGTATGTGTGTCTGTGTGTGTGTCTGTGTGTGTGTTTCTGTGTGGGTGTGTCTGTGTGTGTGTCTGTCCGTGTGTGTGGTGTGTGTCTGTGTGTGTGTTTCTTTGTAAATGCATCTCCATATTTATAATGAATCATTCTTAAAGAAATGTATGGGTCATTCTACACAGAGATTAAAAAGCTAAGATATTGAACAGTACTCAATATCGCAATTCCTATAGAAAATACGACCATGGTTCACATATATTTTAAATTTACATTTGTGAAAATGGCTAAGATAGTGAACAGTACTCAAATTAGTAATTCCCATACAAAGTGCAAACCAAAAAGATGAGTAAACAAGGACCTCTGGTAATGGTAAGGTGGGATCAGGTACCTAGGAGGAGTAATCATCCCCTGTCGACCGGTCACACCCGCCGTGAGCCCTACATCCCGATCAAGTAATCGGAGTAATTTGCAGTCAGAAGCATTGTGCCAAAAACGACCTAACAATTGGTATGAAACACGTCAGACAGCATTTAATCTAGTAGGTTGTATTGGCAAACGATCGTTTTAACGACCACAGAATATTTTAAATGAGACTGTACTTAACAGCCTGTTTATTATTATTATTTTTATTAGTATTATTAAGTATTCATTTTTCTCATACTTTTATGAAAATGTCCAATACATGTAAAACATTCTCATAACTTAAAATCACAATCATAAAGATGAGTTTTAATAATAATTCATACACGGTAAAAGACAATTAAGAATCTTGATATGTAAATCTAAAAGATGTGTTTTGAGATATTTAATAAATGTACAGATGGATTGTCCATTTCTGAAATGACTGGACAGGTTGTTCCAGAATGTGGCAGCTAATTTGTCAAAACGCCTCTCGCCATATGTTTTTGTGGAATATGAGGTTGCACTAGTAACACACAGTTCTTTGATGGCAGCGACCGTGTTGGTGGTAGACATGAATTAAATTTTGTAAATAAGTTGATGCATTGCCATGAAGACATTTAAAAAGGTACATTAGCATTTTGTACTGGCATCGGTAGTGCACAAATAGCAGGTAGCGAATGATTGATTGATTAAATATTGTTCAACGTCCCGCTCGAGAATCTTACACTCATATGGAGACGTCACCATTGCCGGTGAAGGGCTGAAAATTTAGGCCTATACTCGGCGCTTATGGCCTTTGAGCAGGTAGGAATTTGTGAAATGGGACCTGGGTTTTTTCGGTCTCTTCGAAGGACCGCCCCATATAGTCAACAACCAAGGGGTACTGAGGATCTATTGTTACAACCCGGATCCCCACATTTAAAAGGGTACATCAGAAATTTATACCGTTATCCGTAGTGCACAGGTAGCGAATAGAGAGTAACAAGCGTGGGAGTGATCTGATCATGTTTCTTAATTCTAGATATAACACGAGCTGCTGTGTTCTGAACATGTTGTAATTTGTTACAAATAAAAGAAAAATTATCTTCCTATATCCTTAGATTCGACATTCAGATGCATCGACGACGTTTTATCTATTCATAGTGATCATTTTCATTCATGCATCGATTCGATCTAGGGGTCTATGTGGCTGAGAGGTTAGAACATTGCGCTTAAAAATCATTCTCGCTCGCGCAGATATATGTGAGAAAGTTTGCCAGTTTACTTTCGGAAAGTCGATAGTCTCTTCCCAGCTACATTGTATCCGGGTTCTCTCCTCAACCTACAAACAGTGGACGCCACCAGATAACTGAAAAAATGTTGAGTGTGACGAAAAACAACAACCAATCAATCGATCGATTCGATATATCCAAGTGAACTCGAAATAAAAGACACCGCAGAGACTTCCACATCTGCTTCGTACTTATAAATTTGATTGAAAATAGATGCTGAAGGCAAATTGGCAACTCAACTTTATGATTAACGGGATGATGTCAATTTCTTCCTCGTCAATTTCCCTTATCTAAGTCGTAATATTCGATTATCTCCTGTATATGATGTTTTCAAATAACTACGCAAGAATTTGTTCTGTATATAGTCAGTTTTTAGATCGAGACAGGCTACTGACAAACAAATTGATGTTACAGGGTCTTTGCAATCTCATCTAAAGTCTCATCTAATGTCGTTAAAACGATCTACTGTACAATTTCACGAAGATTATCTTTATCTGTGCACAAGAAATTGTGGCCATCTTTGAGAACTGTACCTACAGTGATTATTTGATATAATTGAGCAAATTTATTATCAAGAAAGTGAAGATAACAAATCATGATAAATCTCACGAATACAAAATAGAGAGTATGGAAAACACGAATCCCCCAGAAACACCAGAGGTGGGATCAGTTGTTTAGAAGAAGGAAACATCCCCTTTCGACTATTCAAATAGACTGATCGCTGTTCGTTATTTCCACCTTTTTTTTATCTCAGAATCAATATTCCAGTCACAATTCCTTTTGAATAAGTGTGTTTAAGGTTTCCCAAAAGTCATCATATGCACATTCTTCATTAGGGAATTCAGTGACATTTTGATCGCGGACGAAGTCCAGAAGAGATTTTGGAAGGGTACTGTTGTAAACCTCGGGGAAAAGCACCAAATGTACAAACTTCATATTCTCCCTTGCTTCAATGGCTTCCATTCTCGCCATATTTAATTCATATCCCCGCCACTTTGATTTCAGATACTTCTTTGATATCAAACATATCACTCGTCTACTGTCTTGAATAGCATCCATTATTGCTTGACCTTTTTCTTCTCCTACAGGCTCATCACGATCACGAATGTACGTTTTAATGTTAGAGTCCTCTTCCACTCGAGGTATAAACTCCTTGAGAATGAATGTCAACTCACTTCTAGAGTAAGAGACCATCGCATGATATTTGTAGTAGAGTGATGATGAGCAAAACTCCTTCCGGTATCCTCTGACTTTTCTGAAGCGTTGTTTTACCTTAAAGATGAAGTACCGGATCTTCCACTTATTCTTCAGCAGTACCAGACCGATGATTGTACTAGAAATGAAGGCAACACTGACGGAAGAGACTATGTACACATCAAGATAAGACTTGCAAGTTTCCCTCAAATATAACAATGAACTTTCTGCATTTGAAAATTCAAATACATTGGGGCTTGCAGAAGAACATTGGTATGACTGAAAATGTTTAAAGTGTTTTCTATACTGTGTGATCCATGCCAGAAAGTCTATATTTTCACATGAACATAAAAGTTTGTTTCCAGAAAGATCCACAGTGAAGTTAGAATTACGGAACGAGTCTAGAAGTGTTATTCGAACTTCTTTGTCAAGTGTAGTAAGCCTGTTTTGTGCAAGGTTTATAAATTTGATATCTCTCATGTGGTCAATCTTTACATTCCATGTAGATAGCAGATTACTTTTTAGATTCAATATTTGCAACCTACGCATCGTTTTGAATATAAGACTAGACAGCGACACGATATTATTACGTGACAAATCAAGATGTTCTACTGAAATGGTATTTTCAAATATCTTCCCTTCCTTGTCTTTAGATAAGCTTTGTCCAATATCATTTATTGATAAATTCAGGACTTTTAAGCCAGTGGCATATTTTAGAAATGTCTCCGAGATGTATGAACACCAATTGTCAGACAAATCAAGCACAGATATATGTTGTATGCCATGAACAGGTCCATTCCACGAGTAGAAGAAATTGTTTTGTCCATAAACCTCACGTAAGTTAGATGAGTTTATTCCGAACTCTGGTATTGGTGTGTAAAGCCGACTGACGTTTGCATAAAATATTTCAAGAGCTCTTGGGACATAAATTGTTATTAGAGTGTCGTTACGAAACTTTAAGGTACGAATTATTTTATCATTAATTACAGTTGTATTTATCTTTCTTACACCGTCTTCTTCCACGACTGAATTTATACGTGAACTTAGGCACGCATCAGTTTTCTCTTCACATTCTTCAAATATTGACTGTGGGTATGGAGCGGGTCGTAATTGAAGGCTTATATTCAAAATTCGAAGACTTTCAAGAAAAAAATAATCTATGATATATATTCCTTGAGTCAGTTTGTTTTCTCCGAGCGAAAGCTTTGTCAACGTTTGAGGCAAATTTGGAAGTGCCCCAGGCTCAAATTGTTCGAGCCTATTCTTCTCTATATACATCTCTGTAAGATTGGTGTTCTTCATGTTGATTAGATGATGTCTATGGATTTTAGTACCGGTTCCAGTCCAACAATTGATGCCATTGATATGTAATATCTTAACTGAGGTTTTGGAGAGATTATGTGTAATATTCGGAAGTGAAGCAAAACCTAGTCGCTTGTTGTGAGAAACATCAAGATGTTTAAGAAAACGGAGGTTTCCAAATGCACCTTCGTCAATGACAATGACATTGCATGCTGAAACGTCAAGATATTTCAGACCTGGGATGTTGATAAACATATCGTGATGAATCCTTTTAAATGAACAGTTCCCTGTGATTCCAGACAAATCCAGCTTCGTTAGTTTCCTTAAACTCAAAAATGCCTTTCCAAATGTAATATTACTTGGTCCATCCATTTTTAAAATCTCCAGTGACTGCAGTTCTGAAAATACCGTATCTCTGACTAGGACTCCTTCTGTTGGAGAAGTGTTTCCTTTTAAATTCAGTCTTCTTAGAGAATGCAAATCCTTAAACAAACCACTGTAGAACGATGTCAGATGTATTCTATTTCCTTCCAAGTTCAGTGTCCTCAATTTTCGCAATCCACGGAAAGGCATATTATAAAGTGTGCGGATTTTATTTTTTGATAGATCGATGTAATGTGTGTTCTTAGGAAAACCATCTTCTATAATTTCAATATAATTGTTACTTAAATCGATCCAAGACACGTTTGCATAGAATTGTGGAACATGTTGAAGGTCTGTGTACGAGCAGTCAACTAACATTTGGTGATGCAGATTTTCACAAGTACAGTTCGCATGTTTGAATACGCAAACATGATTCATGCCTTTTGCCTTCAAAACATTGAATAACACAAGGTGTGCAAGCATGACCATCCCATTTGAACACAAAGCCATAATTATGATAATTGCGAGAGTGCTGTTTTAGTAATTATGACATTCTATCACATTGAAATATGTTGTATATTGTGCATTATGAAGATTGGTTTCGTATTTATACTTTTTAGTAAACTTAAACTTACAGGAAAATACACTTAAATCTTCGTCACTCATGTTAAATTACTTGTAAAACTCCTATGTATATCTTTTCGTGATGTTCTTAACTAGAACTACTACAATATTACATGAGGATATAAGCTTGCATTTAATATCGTTATGACTTGCGTTTGAAAAAAAATGCTAATCTGATCATTGTTGTACTTCAATACTTAAGCAGCCATTTCCAGAATACTCCATCACAGATATGCATCTATATTGATGTAATAGCATGTGATTCACTAAAGTGTGATTCACTAGCACGTGATATGCTAACGTTTCCTCAGTAACTTCGTAAATTACAGGAATTCCTAAAAATCCCAGATTAGTGGGAGTTTAAAAGATATGTAAGTATTCACAATGATTTTTTGCAAGAACAAAAGGTGGTAAAACCATATTGTGTTACCTGGGTATATCTAGATACACATAGTTATTCGAGAACACATCGAACACCGTCATTTGAAAAAAAAGGTGTTTCATCAAATTATTCAATATTGATTCATCTAATCGATGTGATGGAGTCCGTTGTATTTTTTAAAATTCATTACACGTAATTGTTTATTATGACATGTCCTAATTTTATGATTAAAATGAATTTGACATATATCATAATTTAACATAGTTTATAATACTGACAAAATGTGTGGTCTAGTTCCCAATATCAAAGAACAATATGGCTCGTAATTGGTAAAATGAAATATTATATTGCTATACAAATAATGATAAATCAATGACTAACCATAAAAGCTTTCATTTTTACTTATATACCGATCTATAGCTGTATCAGAAACTCTACCCACCATTGTTGCGTCACAGCAACAACGGACACCCGGACAAAACTGTAAACAATAAAGCGACTGCAAACGCTTTCGAGATACTCCCGGTCGCAATTTTGTTGAATGACTGTAAACGTGTCACGGTTTTATCCTGTGTGAAGAAAAGAGGTTGATTTCTATAATTCATAGCTATTTAAAATTATTTCAAATTATTTCATTCCACTGACAAAAACGAACAAATCACAAATGTTAGACCTACCGTTTGGCTCAGCTGATAATCTTTGAGAAGGTTTTATTAGTGAGTGCATGTGACGATTGTCGGTGCTTTTGTCATGCTTGTTATTAAGATTGGTATTTCATACATTTATTCAATATTTACATTTCTTGGACAGTAAATTGATTGACATTTCATAAATATATCGAATAAAAGCATTAACAAAATGTCATAGTTTCGGTACATTTGATACATCAACTTTTTGCAGACCGAACACTTAATCAGTAAGCAGATATTAAAATGAATTCAACACCGATATTAAAATGAATTCAACGTGATTAATGAGATATATGCACATTTATAGCAACCCAGACCGTTGGTGACAATTTATTCTTTAGTCACAGCGAGGTAAGGTACATTTTGTATACGATCAGGTAAAAGCTGAGATGACAAATACTATACCAGGATTCATTGCACTAAAATGAAAGTGGTTGGACTTAAAGCTTTAACACAACTGCCGTTCTGAAGGACTAATAAATGTACGAGACTCCAGTATCTGCTAGACTTTTTTATGTGGTTAGGCAGATGAAATACAAAGGTTAATTCTCTATAAGATCCGATCCGGTCGATCGCGGTAGCTCAGTGGTTAGAGCGTTCGCTTCGTAACCGGGAGATCGTGAGTTCGAGCCCCGCTCATGCCATGGCCGCGCCAAACCAAAGACCAAAAGTGGGTAGTGATTGCTCCTTCGCCAAACGCTCGGCATTTAGAGGTGATAATCACGGGTCTTTCGGATATTACCTTAAAAACGGAGGTCCCGTGTCACGGTAGGCGTTGGCACGTTTAAGAATCCTTACTGTTACGGCCTTGAGAGCTAAGCATAGGTCTAAATTTGTGATACCTACAGCTGATGACATCTCAATATGAGTGAAAAATTCTGGACGGGACGTAAAACAAACAATCAATAAATAGATAAATTTAAATCACTCTTTAAAAATATTTAAGTCAATCAAAATAAGAAATGAAAGATTGTATAAGATAATGAATTTATGAATAATTGAAAAAAATGTAAACAAATCATTCCCACTTAGATGTTTTGCTATGTGTTTTTGTAGAATGGAGCTAGTTGATGGCAGAAATAAATATCGGTATGTTTTATGTAAGAAAAGAACCAAGCTAAATGACAGGAAGAAATGTGAAAGCATTGAAATGAGACGATTTCTGAGGAAAACGTTCATGGTGCTGCTAGACCAGAGGATGTGTTATGTACTAAATACAGACACCACTACTACAGATGATTATGCGACTAAAGTAATGAATTAAGACCATTCTCTAATTATGTCAGAATATCGAATGCAAACACGTTTGTGTTACTTCAGTGTTGTACGAAAATTAGACTGATTGTTGATAGTAATCATCACACATTCACACATGCATGATAAACATAGTAAACATTAGTATCCCCCTTGCACTTTATTGAGAGAGGGGATTTACTAACGCGCGCGCGTATGTGTGTAATGCTTGATTGATTTGATCCTTTACATATAGCTTTCTTATTAATAGAAGAACCCTATTGATTTGGGGAGGGAGATCAAAGGTCAATGGCACAAGGAACTTAATAAAAAAGGACTATAGACGCTCCAAAGACTGCATTTTGTTCGTTTGATGACAAGTCAAAAAAAAAAAATCCCTAACCCTAACCCCCCCCCCCCCCCAAAGAAAAACAAAACAAAACAAAACAAGCGAACAAAATACAGCATTCAATCTCGTAATTCCTATAGAAAATACAAATAAAAAGATGGGCAAACACGGACCCCTGGACAAACCAGAGGTGTGATCCGGTGCCCCGGAGGAGTAGCATCTCCTACTGTCGACTGGCCACACCCGCCGTGAGCCCTATATCTTCATCAAGTTGCCTAAGAGAAGTAAGCATCCCCTGTCGACCGGTCACATCCCGCCGTGAGCGCTGCATGTAGTTGGTATGAATGGAGGAGTTCATTTTGGATTATTTGATATATACTTTTTATTTCTTTTAAATTAAAAAAAAAATTTATATATATGAATGTTTTTTTCCTTACAATGAAAGGAAATACTATTATGATATATAACTCCATAAATGAAGTACATCAAAAGGTATTACAAAGTTAGAAACATACTAATGGGGATTGATAGAGAAATAAAGGTAAGTTGTACCCTTTTAAAACTTATACACGCACAGCATGTACAATACGCATTTTCTATGCATGTTGCACTGGTTCTGACTTGGTAATTCAATTTCATCGCATTTGTATAAACAGACAATAGAGCGACATTGTTATTAAATATTATACAACAGTTACACATATATAATACTAATAGTGAAACAAACAATAGTTTATATTTCTTTACTTCGCTACACAAGAAAGGAATCAATTCTTTTTTACGTGCAAATCTCTAGAGAATCAACTAAAAAAAATATTAAATGTTTAAAAGAAACTTTTTTTCAAAAGATTATCTACACTTCAGTGTATTGTTGAATATATGTGGTATTTTAAATGAAACAGAATAAATTGCCATCTGCATGCAATATACACTATTTTCCCGTTTTTTAGATTAATTAATATTTACCAAGTTAGAATAATTGAATACTTTACTTGCATGTAAACTTCTCATTTGAGTGAACAAACACAATTTCTGTTTATCATTATATCTTTGAAGATTTTTCCTTTTCCTCGGTGAGGCACGTGCCCTGTTATAAAATAAACTAAGTAATTATCATATGTATTTCTTTATGCTATGTAATTTTCTCTCATTCCATATAAAGATTTTACATTCAGTGTATGGCCTCAGGGTCTTTACGTACATATTACCTTCTTACACATAACATTTTCCCGATTCTCGCTCGCGCCGATATATGTGAGAAAGTTTGCCAGTTTACTTTCGGGAGGTCGGTGGTCTCTTCCAGGGTAATTGTATCTGGGTTCTCTCCTCCACCAATAAAAACCGGACGCCACCAGTTAACTGAAAAATTGTGGAGTGTGGCGGAAAACATCAATCAATCAATCATAAACTTTTCCTCATGACGTTATAGTAAATGTCACAGCATCATCGTAAACGTGTAGAAAACAATATCAATTTTGAATGACTGTAAAAAGAAAACTAGAAAAGATATTGTGAAAAAACAAAATGTTTTATAACCTATAAATCTTTAAGTAGTATTGGAGAGAGTTTGACAGGTCCGATGTTGGCACTTCGTGGCTTTAGTTCTTTTGAGTTGTGTGTAGTATTTTCATAATTAGAAAACCGAATTTACTAGACTGTACCATCCACAAACACAGGCATTTATACTCATGTAATGAAATTATTTACATGCAATATCTGATTAGAAATCCCTTTGATTTTGGTGTCGGGCATATATAGAATCTATATTGGAATTGCCATGTGACGAATTATATAAACAATGCTCCCAGGATGTAAACAAATATAACTAACAAACTTTAAAGGTTATTTTTACGATGCCGAGATTTTGAATTTTTAAGTTCTGGAACTTTGCCACCGTTTATGAAAAATGTGACGTCGAAAGATGAGGAACTCTTTCCCCATGACGCCAGTCTCATTTACACACACACACACACACACACACACACACACATATATATATATATATATATATATATATATATATATATATATATATATATCACCTGTTGTATCAGTTGCGTTTCACTCCAAATATTCCAATGCATTGTATATGGTATTTAACGATTCCAGGTGAATCGGTCACAGAAAACCAGGAAGTGAATTAAAAGGAAGTTTGGTTTAAAACTGGAACTGACCTGCAAAATATTTTACACGATGATTATTCTTTTGATTGCGGTAAAAATGAAACTTCATTTAAATTGCTGTATCCGGAATACAGCACACGTCATTGTTGTATTATGTGAATTATCTCTTGATTCAATCTTAATTCAGGTGGAACAACAAGGAAGTACGACGCACAAATGGACAGTCTATTTCTAGTCCGTATAACAACCTATTTATATCAACGTGACCCAGGGATCACAGTCCGTAACAGAGTGAACATTATGTCTCAGTGGAGACACGAAATGTTCACGGCATGAGTTAATTATAGTAGTTACGAAATTGATCACTGTTCGTTATCTTAATGTCTCTTTTATCCAATTATTTTCTCACTTTTGATCATTCTTGGGAAATATTTGTCGTTTTAAATTTTAAATAATTCAAAAAATTTTTTGTTATCCTCCTGTTTTCATGTTTTCTTACTATTAAAATTATCATTTGAATCCGATACGGAACATTTCTTGCATAAGTGCTCTACCATCGCTTGAAAAGATTCGTTACAATACCGAATAAATCAAGACTTGTGAACTCTTTTCTCAAAATCTACATCTAATTATTTATCAATGCAATTTACACCACGGTAAATGTATACTGGTAAAATGCAAAGTCTACTTTTTATACAAATAGCTGAATTAAAGTGCTTCTTTGGTTCCGAATCGGAAAGCTGATTTGTGTCCAATGAAACATGGAATTATTAATTTTCAAGAGCTAAATAAAGAAATGGTAAACGCTCAGCACATTGCACAATACTTTAAAAATCATATTGCAAAATAAATATACAAAGAAGATCGTGCTCATGGAGAGTAATTTGTATGGTGTAGATAAGACAATTTAAAACGATAATATACCTCATTCTATAAAATAAAATTTGGCTTGGCCAAGATAAAACTGTTCATAATATGAAAGTTTCACATTCAAACGTATTATAATTAATAAACAGAGTATTCCACTGGTGACGTTTTGCTTCCCAGACAAAAAAATCTAACTTGATGTACAGATCTAATTTGAATATTCTATTACCTTTTTCGGATAGTCATTTTCGACTAAAAATGGAGGACGGGACAAAAGCAAAGGGATTAACAACATATTATTAATTACACAAAGTATCTTGTATTTTCACATCTTCAGCAGAGTTATTCACTAATGAAATATTTGTACATAGATTAACTGCACTGGAGTCTGTTGCAGCGGTGGGAAAAAGTGGTCAATGTGTAGCTTCCGAAAGTAAACTGTCAAACTTTCTCACATATATCGGTGCGAGCGAGCAATTAAAGAGTATGTACCTCTTTTGCTCACGAATGTAATGATATGAGCTGCGTTATCGTTTTGACATAGAATGCTTCTATCTCTAGCTAGCTCCAATCGGCTATCATATCAACCAAATATCAACCCAGCACGATAGTTTTAAAAGTACATAACTTCACAATGCCTAGAGCCGGATTAAGGGTATTCTACGTGGTGGGGAATTCATTGGATTTCCCGTTATTAGTAAGATCACTCAGACAGCGCAAGGTGTTTTCATATTACAGACAGGGGATATCCTTGACACAGTTCGTTTTCCCACGGTTCACAAGAGATCGCATAAAATGGCTATTATAACCCAAATTTGTTTGAGATGGAAGTAAATGTGTGTTTTTATTACATTTATGCAAAACGTTATATACAGCAAGTGAAGTTGGTTGTGCCTGCACTTTGACGCAAATCCTGGAGCGGTAGATCATTTTGTGCAAGATTTGAAAGCATGGAGTTGTGTTTGAGACATTACCTGCTCTACAGTTTTTTCTTATTTTTAAGTTCCTCTCTAACTGAACATATCTGGCATTTTTGCGCATATGGAGGTATAAATTGTTCTTGTGAAAATATTCATCACCAGATTAAAGTTGACTGTTCAGATAAAAGTATTAAAAGGATTCCATATTTTCACAGAAATGTGTCCTGGATTAATTTAAGTGGAAATGACATTGCAGATATTGACTGTAGTTTTCCAGAGGATGTATCGTATATAGATATGTCGCGAAATAAAATACAAAACCTCACTGACAAATCATTCCGTGGATTACGAAATCTGAAATCGTTGAATTTGGAAGCAAATGCAATCAATATATCCCTATTTTATAAAGGATTGTTTACAGACTTATATTCTTTAACTGAACTAACTTTGAAAGGAAATTCTCATCCTCACACAAATGCTATCGTGCATGACGAAGTATTTGCAGAACTCAAGTCATTGCAGGTCTTGAAAATTGATGGACCAAAAAACATCGCCTTCGGAAAGGGGTTTTCCAATTTAACAAACTTATATAAACTTGATCTCTCTGGAATTACGGGGAATTGTTCATTCGACAGAATTCCTCAAAACATGTTTATAAATATGCCTAAGTTAAAATACTTGGACGTTTCAGCATGTAATATTGTAGACATTGAAGAAGGGGCATTTGGATCTCTTCCTTTGTTACAATATCTTGACGTTTCACACAACAAAAGACTCGGTTTTGCTTCACTTCCAAATATCACACATAACCTCAACAAGACAGCCATTGATATTCTACATATCAACGGTATCATGTGCTGGACTGGAACTGGTTCTAAAATCCTCAGGCATCATCTGATAAATATACAAGATACCAATCTTACCGAGATACACATTGAAAAGAACAGACTCGAACAATTAGAACCAGGAGTCATTAGAAATTTTCCTAAAACGCTCAGAATATTTTCGATGGGAGAAAATAAACTGACTCAAGGGAGATACATTATTGATTACTTTTTTCTTGAAAATCTACGTGTTTTAAATTTAAGTGTTCAGTTACGACCTCCTCCTTATCCGTCATCCATATTTGAAGACTGCGAGGAGAAAACCGACGGACGTGACTATACTCTTGCAAATCCCATTGAAGAACGAAGAAACGTTACATTCAAGGACATTTACGCAATGTGGGAGACATGGATTCCAGATTCTGATTCGAAGTCTCAAAGAAAGCGGCTGTTTACATTTCATTTTCCTAAATCGCTCAAAATATTTTATGGGAATGTAAGTCGGTTTTATTCAAGCGTTCCAGAATTCGGAATAAATGGTCCTGGTTTGCGTGAGATCTATTTACAGAACAATTTTTTCTACTCGTGGAATGGGCCTGTACACGGCGCGCAGGGAATTGAAATCCTTGACCTGTCCAACAACTTTTGTTCTTACATTTCGCCACATTTTCTCAAGTTCGGTACTGGTCTGAAAACCCTTAATTTATCACATAATAATATTGGTCAAATCTTATCGAAAGATAAAGAAGGGAAAACACTTGAAAATCTCATATCTATAGAAAATCTTGATTTGTCACATGATAACATTGCATCGTTATCTATTCTAATGTTTAAAAATATGCGCAAATTGATGACACTGAATCTGGAAAATAACCTGCTATCTGTATGGCGAGTAAACATGGATCATCTGAAAAACATCAGATATGTAAACCTCGCAAAAAATAGACTTACCACAATGGAGGAAAGATACCGACGCTCATTTGAAACCTTATTTCGATCATCAAACCTTACTGTTGATTTATCTGGAAACAAGATTCTATGTTCCTGCGATAACATAGACTTCCTGTCGTGGATCACACGGAATAGAAGACACTTTGCACGTTTTATAAACTATGAATGCTCCGCTACAAGTTCTGAAGAGTTTGATTTTACGAATTCCGAGAATTCGTTGCTGTCATTGAAGAAAATTTGCAAATCGTATCTTGGTATATACATCGTGACATCTGTCATTATAGCTTTCATTTTCAGTATAGTCATTGGAATAACTCTACAGAAAAATAAATGGAAAATTCGCTACATAATTTTCAAAGCAAAGCAAAGTTTGAGAAAAGTCGGGAGATATTCCAATGATTTTTCTTCATCTTCAGTTTATTATAAATATCATGCGATGATTTCGTACTCAAGAAGTGAGCTCTCTTTCATTCTTAAGGAATTTATACCGCGAGTAGAAAACAACTATCATATAAAACTTTACATCCGAGATCGAGATGAGCCCTTAGGAGTAGCAAAAGGTCAAGCAATTATGGATGCTATTCAGGAAAGCAAGCGAGTAATATGCTTAACATCAAAACGCTATCTCGAATCAAAGTGGCGAGACTATGAATTGAACATGGCAAGGATGGAAGCCATAGAAGCTAGAAAAAATTTAAAGTTCGTCCATTTGGTAATTTTCCCCGAGGTTTACAATGGTCCACTTCCAAAATCTCTTGGTGATCTCGTCCGAGACGAGTGTGTTACGGAATATCCACAGGAGGCATGCGCATATGAGGACTTCTGGGAAACCCTCAAAACCCTCATTAGGGAAGATTTATGAATATTCATTCATTTTATTATTTCTTTTCTTTTTTTTTTTTGGAATATTTTAATTTTACTAAAATAAAAATAATTCCTAATCCCTTTATCCCATTTCAGTGAGGCTGTTATTATCTGCGTTGTATGCTACAATCAATAGTTGGAATAAAATGTTTTATTTATCTCAAACATGATTGTTTATTATTGTAGTGTATTAGGTATTAACAATATAATACTAATATATTCATAAAGCAATTCAGATTTTTTTTTTAAAAAAATGGGAATCTATGATTTTGCGTATTTTTTATCAGCAAGTTTCCCAACGTACCTTTTAATATCAAGTCCTCTACTGACCTAAATGTCTGTTTCTAGAAAACACATCATTACTAGAAGTATCAATCATGGTCGTTATAATGATCTAGTTCGCCAGTATATTTCTTCCCCAGTACATTTCATTAGGACACATGCTGTCTGACGTGTTTCATACCAATTGTTACACCGTTCTCCGCACACTGATTTTGACTGCAGATTGCTCCGTTTACCTGATCGGGGTGCAGCGCTCACGGCGGGGTGTGCCCGCTCGACAGAGCATGCTTACTTCTCTTAGGCAACTTGATGAAGATATAGGGCTCACGGCGGGTGTGGTCAGTCGACAACAGCAGATGCTACTTCTCCCGGGCACCGGATCACACCTCTGGTTTGTCCAGGGGCCCGTGTTTGCCCATCTCTTTTATTTGTATTTTCTATTGGAATTACGAGATTGAATACTGTTTTTTGTTTGTTTGTTTGTTTTTTTTTTTAAACTTTTCATCAAACGAACAAAATGCAGTCTTTGGAGCGTCTATAGTCCTTTTTTATTAAGTTCCTTGCGACATTGACCTTTGATCTCCCTCCCCAAATCAATAGGGTTCTTCTACTAATAAGAAAGCTATATGTAAAGGATCAAATCAGTCAAGCATTACACACATACGCGCGCAATAAAGTGCAAAGGGGGATAATAATGTTTACTACGTTTATCATGCATGTGTGAAAAAGTGAAGATTACCATCACCGATCAGTCTAATTTTCGAATAACACTGAAGTAACACAAACTTGCTTGCATTCGATATTCTGACATAATTAGAGAATGGTCTTAATTCATTACTTTAGTCGAATAATCATCTATGAGTAAGTGGCCGATCGAAAGGGGATGCTTACTCCTCCTAGATACCAGATCCCACCTCTGATCTGTTCAGGGCGTCTGATTTTGCCCATCTCTTTTATCTGTATTTTGTATAGGAATTATGAGATTGAGTACTGTTCGTTACCTTGGCTATAGAACAAGGGCCAGGTCCACTTTACTCAGGGGAGTTTTAACACTATAATATTTTGAAAATGTATAAAAATGGAATATGAATAAAGTTTTTTTTTTATCTTCATGTGGATTATTCCGAGTTTAGCGAATTTTCAAAAACATTATCTTGGTCTGAACCGTCTTCCATACTTTCAACATGTAAAACAATGCCGTAGAGCGTAAGTAAAGAAAAAGTTAGACATATTCATAGGATTGATTGGATATTGTTTAACGTCACGCTCGAGAATCTTTATCTTAAGATTTATGAAAAGGTGAAAGACATCGAACAGTGACCCCGTGAGGATCCGGGTTATTAGAATAGATTCTCAGCACCCCTAGCTTGTCGTAAGAGGCGGCTAAATGGTGCGGTCCTTCGGAAGAGACCGCAAAAACCGAAGCCCCGTGTCACAGCAGGTGTGGCACGTAAAAGATCCCTCCCTGCTCAAAGGCCACAAGTGCCGAGCATAGGTCTAAATTTGCAGCCCTTCACCTGCAATGGTGACGTCTCCATATGAGTCAAAAATTCTAAAGCGGGACGTTAAACAATACATAATCAATCACTGAATCGAACAGTTCTTAATCTCACAAGTCCTATAAAAGTACGAAATTTAAAGTATGAAAAACAGAGATCTCTGGAAATACCTAAGGTGTAATCAACTGCACGTACCTAGGGGGAGCAACCATCGCTTGTCGACCGGTCATATCCGCCATGAACCCTATCTCGATGAGATAAAAGGAGCAAACCGTAATCAAAATAAAGGTATAAAGAACAATTCGTATGAAACGATGTAGTTTTCCAATACCACCTGTCATTGATTCAAATGTTGCCTGACGTGAAAAGGTGAAGATAACGAGTAATGCTTGTCCTATTCTTTATTTTGTATTCATAATATAAGTTTTGAAATTAAATCTGCCTCGTAAATATACAAAATAAAACAATTTAGTTAACAACGGATCACAGCTCATGTCCATAGGAATTCCAACAGACTTTTGGGAGACCTGATCACCAAAGATTACATAGATATTATCAACGAAAAGCTTCGGTACCTTCCTGCTCAAAGCTCGTATGCGCCAGCATATTTTGCAGTCTTTCATTAACTCTGGTGGCGTCTTTATACCAGTGAAAGATTCTCGAGCAAGGCGTTAAAAATTGTACTACCAACCCTCTGATGACGGCGAAATCACACTATAATTTTCCGAAATAAACTAACATATGGTCGAATGTTGTTTGACCTATTTCACACAAGTTGTTAGACCATTCTTTGCATATTGATTTTAGTCCCGTGGGGATCCGAGTTAGAATAGGTACTCAGTGTCCTTTGCTTGTCGTTAGAGACGAATAATTCGGGCGGTCATTTCGATTCAAACAGCAAAAAGCGAGATCCAAATCCTAACAGGTGTGGCACAATAAAGATTTACCTGCTCAAAGGCCGTAACTGCCAAGTATAAGCCTAAATTTTGAGTAAAAAGTGATATTACATACTATATACTACCAAACCTGAGAACGGATTTTACCGTTTACTTGTTTCAGATTTTGAGCACGTGTCAAGTGTAACCAGTCAACAGGAGATATTAACTCCACCTAGACACCTGATCTCACCTGATCTCACCTCCAATAAGTCCAGGAGCACATGTCTGCCCTTCTCTTTGTAAGATTTATGAGATTAATCACTGTTCGTTATTTTCTCTTGTACATCATTCAACAAACCCAAGACAAGAAGACATTTCAAATCAATGAAAAACAACATTATTTATTAATATCCATACTTCAAATGACAATATTTTGTAACAATTGAACAATGTTTGTATATACTGCTTATGTCAACAAGGTTTTGTGATAACGTATGATAGTCTATAGGTGTATCCATGCCGGGGTCATTAAAATATTTAGCTTATATATGATAGAAATATGACTTCACTCACAAAGCAAGCTCTACTGGGAATAATTTGTCAGTATCTATTCAGCTCGGTAAGTATTGCATTAGTTTATACGTCTTCTATTTTTTTATTATTATTATTTTTGCTCTCTTGTAAATGGGAAAGCTTTTACCGCTTGTAATTATTTTTTTTTCCATCCTTTTAGATACTTTCGACATATGCTCAAACATCGCCCTTAATACCAGATTGTAAGCAGGATTAATTAAATAATACATAAGTATAAGCTAACGTTTATTTGCAGTCTACGCTTGTATGGACCGGATTGCTGAAAAAATGCTCAGGCGGCTATAAACAAAGAAACAAACGCTTGTATGGATATGTGTGCTTTCGTGATCTACCTTTAAAGGGATAATTAATTAATGATCGAAAGTAATTATATATATATATATATATATGTACATATATATATATATATATATATATATATATATATATATATATATAGCCACCAGATAACGGAAACATTGTTGAGTGTGGCGGAAACAATAAACAAATCAATGCTTTAGGAATCAATTTTATTTCTTCTAAAAGCAGTGACAACATAGAAAATGTTGATGGTGATGTGAATTTATGCTATTTATTTCTATTTGCTATTTTATGCTATTTATTTTTACATGCTATTTTATGTTATTCATTTTTATTTGCTATTTTATGCTATTTAAGGAAGAAAGCTAATTTTGACCTATGTTATACGATATAAGCTAACTTTGTGCAGTTTACGCTTATAATCCGCGAAGCGTAAACTGCATCATCAAGTTACACACATTCTCTCTCGTAAAAATATCTTTATAATGAAACGGCAATCTTGACAAATATTTGATTACCATTATTTCACATTCGTTGCTTCAGAATTTGTGTAGAACTTTCATTAGTGTTTTGTGTATTGTTTCTTATAAGAAAATATCCGTCTTGTTTGAAATTATGAAACAAAAAATAAGTATAAACAAAATGCATTTTATTGTGCACGATTTTCAATTCATAGAAGCCTTACAACTTTAGAACTAGAACTGTAAAAAGTAGTGTCGTCTTCGTTGCCAAGGGGTCGTCTCCCAAACCAAGCTACATTATACAATATAAACATTTTTATCAGACTGCTCAGTCAATCAAATTGCGTGTTACAAGTAAACGTAAATTATTTATTTTTATTTGATAATTTATGCCCTTCTAAATATGTTTATACATCCATTCCTTTATTTATATTCTATAATTCAAATTCATTTGTTCGTAAATATAATTCCATGTCTAGTTGAGAGGAAATACATACTTCCAAAACACCTCACATATATTATATTAGTATATCGTAATTTCTGTGAAGGTACAGTAAAAGGCATATCTGTGTATTGAAATATTTATTTGTCGTTTTCCTTAGTTATTTACATAGACTGCCACAACATTCATCTCAGTGATCCCTATAGAATTGACGGGGCGTTTCTCCATCTCCCTAATACCATCTCTGATTCGAATTATGTCTACTCTCTTGTGTTCTATCCACCAACGAAAATGGGATCGAACTTCACATTTGATGGGGGGCATGGCGGCTTTACGCTACCTCCCTTGTATCCTTCAGAACCTTACACAGTGCAAGTACACTTAGCGGGAAGGGATGGCTCGGCGAAATCAAATACTTGCAGCATCAAAATTGCACCAAGACGTGAGTACAATAAAAGTTTAAAACTGCAAAAAAAAAACCGAAAAACAACAACAACAACAACAACAACAAAAATAGGTCAGCATCTGAAACACTGACTCTACTTTGTCTACAGGCACAGCTACCCTTATTCATATAGATGCGTGGTAAAGTTTTTTTCTCATTATTTAAACATCAACGCAATCATTCATGACGGTATTTATCTTCGCCACAGAGTGAAACTTGTAGATTTTTAAAGATAGAAATCAAACAACTTGATATATAGCAATGCAAAACACAGTTTGTCAATTGAACTCAGAAGGGATGGATAATTGGAAGAGATAACAGGCAAAATATCACACATACCGGCATATGTATCAGCCAAATTGTTAATGAACCACACAATAAGACTTGCAAGAAGTTTGCTTTAGTAAACAATATCTTATTAGCACACAAAAACATGAAAGAATGTACAATAAATGTACTTCGTTACCCCGACATCTTATTTGATACATAGCCAACATAGTTGTCACTTCAAAATATCAAATTAATCAGATATATATATATATACGTAGAAAAACAATACATTTATAAGCACATTGAACATTTAAAAAGTTCCACATTCGATTTAATTTAATTTCTTATAAATTTCATAGCAATATAGCCGCCCGCGTGGTGCTGTGGTTAGAGCGTCGGGATCAAAGATCTGATGATCCTTGAGTCGGGGGTTCGAATCCCACTGTGGGACGTGGGTGCCGGTCTTTCGGATGAGACCGTATAAACCGAGGTCCCGTGTCGCAGTAGGTGTGGCACGATAAAGATCCCTCCCTCCCTGCTCAAAGGCCCTGAGTGCCGAGCATAGGCCTAAATTTGCAGCCCTGTCACCGGTAATGGTGACAGCCGCCGCATACCTGAAAAATTGCTCAGGCGGCTATAAACAAACAAACAAACAAACAAACAAACAAAACATAGCAATATACATGTTGTTTCAACGTGTATTATAGCCTCCATATCTTTTTCTTATCTCTGTTCAAATTTTAGTTTCATTTTTATTTTGTATATGAGAAAACAATACTAGATAATAACAGACTGGGAGGTTCCGGGTTTCGCTTGGGTCCACTAGCAATGTTTCCACTGAATGTTTAAGTGACGACTTCCTGTATTTGTTTACCATGTTTACAATCCAATATTAAGTGTTTATATCTTCCGTGAAGATACACTTATTGCACTTCAATACACTCTCGGACTAGTTGTTCAATAACTTATTTACAAGTAGACATTGATTTCAGGAAGTAGTTTGTACTTCATTTTTGTTGTTTACATTTATAAATTGATAATCTCTTTCTTTGAAATCCACATTGAATAAGTTTGGTCAATTTGAAGGACAGTGATGAAATATTATGAAGAGGACTGTTATGTAGAAATATTTCATTATGTTTCAACGGAGAAATATTGTAATTTAACCGATACTTCGGTTACACTTGTATTTATTTCAAAGAAACAAACGCATGATTAAATACACATCACTGAAATTACTGAGAACACTTGTGATAACCCCTCTCTCATTTAATTGACATTTTCACTGTCGTTAACTAAACACGGTGACGATAACATTAACAAAGAGTAATATATTCACAAAATAACAACCGGAACAGTGAAATCTGAAATCGGGATTATCGCTCGTGGTATATATATATATATATATATATATATATATATATATATATATATGAGCCCGTGGGGATCCGGGTTGTTAGAATAGATCCTCAGCACCCCTAGCTTGTCGTAAGAGGCAACTAAATGGGACGGTCCTTCGGATGAGATCGCAAAAACCGAGGCCCCATGTCACAGCAGGTGTGGCACGTTAAAAATCCCTCCCTTCTCAAACGGCCCTGAGAGCAGAACATACGCCTACATTTTGCAGACCTCCACTGGCAATAGTGACGTCTCCATATAAATTGTCAAGCGGGACGTTAAACAATATATAATCAATCAATCAATCTTGTGTGTGTGACCCCGCGGGGATCCGGGTTGTTGGAATTGATCCCAGTACCCTTTTTCGAGTATCACAGTGAGCTTGAAATAATACACCATATCTGTTTAATACTTAGATATTTTACTGGAAATAGATGCTGACGGCAAACTGGTAACTCAACTTTATGAAAAAGGATAGATTTCAATTTCTCCATGCTCAACTTCCCTTATCTATATAGCAATATTCCATTATCACTTGCATATGTTGTTTATATCCCTCAACTAATTCAATATGCAGAAGCTTGTTTTCATCTAAAGTTAGTATTTCGCAAATCCTATTGTTGCTATAACGATTTCGTTTGCCAATACAATATTCGATTAGGTCAAATGCTGTATGACGTGTTTCATTACCAATTGTTAGGCCGTTTTTGGTACATCGATTCTGACTGCGGATTACTCCATTTACCTGATGAAGAGGTTCATGACGGGTGTGACCGGTCAACGGGATGCTTACTCCTCCTAGGCACCTGATTCCACCTCTGGTTTTTGTCCAGGGGTCCGTGTTTCTCCATCTCTCTGAGTTGTATTTTCGATAGAAATTACGAGATTGAGTGCTGTTTTGTTATCTTACCATTTTCATTGAATATGATCTTAATATTTTCAGGGCCTCACGATCCGCTGTGTCAGCATACATTGTTTTCAAACGTCTCCGCCAGATCCGTAACACTGGATCTATCAAAAGTCACCGCAGAGGGAGCAAATTTATTCATTGTAACAATGTTTGCCGTGGATAAAGGCACCGTCACCCCTGTTGTAAAACAAGCATCAATTAACAATTCCTTGCTTTTTGAGACGTTGGAACCAGGATCGTTCTATCAGTTCAAGATTTTAGCAAAGAACGCTTACCAGATGGAGAGCTTGAGCGGCTGCAATTTCAAAATTTCCACAAGTTAGTCTCCATTGAACATTTCCTTGAAAGTGGCCTACTCTGCAAATTATGCGATATCAATTACAATCTGAAGATAGAAAATGCATACACCATTTATGTCATACTTATGTTGCTTCTAATTTTAGGGGTTCATGTTATCCCTTTATCGATTTTTTTTTAATTATTCTTTTTTAATCATACAGCCCTTATTAATTTTTTGATTAGAATACATTCGATAGATTATGCATGCAGAGCTATGTTCATATCATAAAATATGGTATTTTGAATACTTTTTCAGTATTTTTAATAGCGAAACATTCATATGAATTGTGCATGCTTGTTTGTGAAATAGTCCTGTGCTGAAAGTAAGATTTATGATTGATTGATTGATTGGGGTTTTACGCCGTGTTGGCAATATTTCAGCCATTTTATGAAACGAGAGTTAATGCAGTAAAGGTTTATATAGCATGTCAAATTTTGCAATATTCCATCTATTCCATTTGTGTTGCATAATCTTTTATTTGTGTTGTAGATTTCGTTTTGTATTCCATTTTTCCCATTTGTATTGAAAATGTTTTGTATCATTTTTGAAAGATTTGATTGGTCAAGATTTAGCCTGTATTGTGCTGAAAACCAGCGAGCGAGATGCGATATTAAAATTGGTTCCTTCTGCCTTGTCGGACGAGTTCAGCACGATACAACGTTCAGTATATGTCGAAGCAATAACAGGTGTTAGCTTCCTAACCGGAAGGTCACAAGTTCGAGTCCCACTCCTTCCATGGCCGCGTCAAATCTGAAACGTAAACATACATATAGGTAATGATTGCTCGTTCTCCAAACTCTCGTCTTTGAGAAGTGATAATGGCTAGTCTTACGGATGTGACCTTCAATATGGAGCTCCCCTGTAACATCAGGCATTGAGAACTTAAAGACCCATCAATCCTAATCTCTGGTACCTCGCCTACAGCTGATAACGTCTTATTATCAGTGAAAAATGTCCAAACAAAAATGATTTTAAACTGTAGTTATAAAAGGTTAGAAGCCTATGATACGATATTCCGCCCACAGTTTAAACCAATGAAATCCTCTGTGGCAAAATAAGCAATGTAAAAGTGGAGATAACAGTATTCAATCTCGTAATTCCTGTAACAAATACAAATCAAACCGATGGGCAAACACTGACCCATGGACATACCAGAAGTGGGATCAGGTGCCTAGGAGGAGTAAGCACCCCCCCCCCATAGACCGGTCACATCCGCCGTGAGCCCTACATCCCGGTCGGGTAAACGGAGTAATCCGTAGTCAGAATCACTGTGCCGAGAACGGCCTAAAAATTGGTATGAAACACGTCAGACAGCATGTCATTGATTGAATGATTGTTTCTTTTACGTCCCGTTGAGAATTTTTCACTCATATTGAGACGTCACCAGCTGTACTTGAAGTACCACAAATTTAGACTTACGTTTAGCGCCCAAGGCCGTGCCAGTGAGGGTTCTTTAACGTGCCAACATCCACCGTAACACGGGATCTCCGTTTTTAAGGTCATATCCGAAAGACCCGTGATTCTCACTTCTGAATGCCGAGCGTTTGGCGAAGGAGCAATCAGTACCTATTTTTGCGTCTTAGGTTTGACGCGGCCATGGCACGAGCGGGGCTCGAACTCACGACCTTTCGGTTACGAAGCGAACCCTCTAACCACTGAGCTTCCACGACCGGTTTCAGACAGCATGTGACCTAATGGAAAACTGTATTGGCAAACTAGATCGTTACAACGGCTATAAAATTTGCGAAATGTTGACTTACACTGGCAGATACAATATAAATGAATTTTTGAACAACACAACTGACAAATTATATAGTACAGTTGGAAATATACAATACAGATGAAACATTATGCGACACAAAATGAAAAGGCTAAAATAACTAACAGTATTCAATCTCGAAATTCCTATAGAAAATACAAATCATTTGATAGAAAATATGCAATACAATGTAAAACTATGCAATGCAAATGAAAAACATACAATACAAATTAAAGTATTCCATACTAATAAAAAAGGAAAACAGTCAAGTTTTCTAATGTTTCACAATTCAGAAAATGAGTTATTTATCATCTTTATGAATATGAAAGAATTAAATAATGTAATATCTGACAACTTATATTTCTTAATCTTCTCAGAACCGGACAATCCTGATTGTGTGGAGTTTTCTGATTCAACGTCCGGTAGTTTGACTCTTTACTTGAATGGAACCTTTGCTCAAGGCGCTGACTATCTACGCATACAAGTTCAACTCACGAACGGAACGACAATACATTGGACAACGTAACCCATGTGTTCTTTATCTCTATTTCAGTTTCCTCTACCTCTTTATGATTGATTGATTATATATTGTTTAACGTCCCGCTCGAGAATATATGGAGACATCACCATTACCGGTGGAGGGCTGCAAAATTTAGGCCTATGCTCGGCACTTATGGCCTTTGAGCATGGGGGGATCTTTAATGTGTCACGGGCCTCGGTTTTTGCGGTCTCATCCGATAGACCGCCCCATTTAGTCGCCTCTTACGGCAAGCCTGGGGTGCTGAGGATCTATTCTAACAACCCGGATCCCCACGAGCTCTGTATTCTGTATAGGATATTTCTCTTTATATGAATATAAGGATTGTTATGTATTAAATCATTTCATGTTTGGACCTACAAAGAAAAACCTAGATATTTCACACATTATTTAAACTTTGAAATCTTTGTTTTTTTCTTTTTCATATCACAGAAGCAACTCGAAAAGAAATGCGATTCATCTGGATAGCCTTGATCCGGATTCAACTTATACCTTTGACATCAGAGCATATACTGAAAATGGTCTACAAAGTGATGAAAACTGTTCACTGGTAGTTTACACAAGTACATACAGCCTGTTGATCATATACACACGATTCGTAGCGGCCAGTACTGTTCAGTGTCACACCCGTCACATTTAAATTACTCTAATGTTCAAAACATTAAAAGATCGTGAAAATACTATCAAATATTTCATTTTCACGGGTAAGATAAATATCATATTGGCATATGGATCCCTATCACTTTTGCCTAACACTCATTAAACGTTTTTGATATGAAATAAAGAAAGCTGATAGTATCTACATGGATATGATATGGGAAGCCCAAATTTAAAGATCAAGAAGAAACTTTATGATGATTTCTAGTACTAATAATAATAAATTAAGATAACGAACAGTGATCAATCTTTTAACTCCTCTGAAGAAAATACTCTTAATTTTGTACCTCATACGAGTTATAAAAATTGATCACAGTTCGTTATCTTCATTTCTCATCTTCACCTTTATCCGAAGGCCTCAATTCTAGACTCAAAGGGCAAGTAAAGGTTAAAGGTTAACAGAACGTTTACAAATGTTTTTAAAACGTTACAAGGATTTTAAAGAAGAACTTGGTCTTACGTAACTCTGTAGTAGCATTTGCAAGAATTTTCATAAGTATAAGAAAGATAGATACTAGATGTTCAATATACAACACGCTACCTCCCATGAATTCAGTGGTGTTGTTTCAGTTTCAAATACCGATCGTAAGAAAATAAATGAAAGTTGTGTCAAACAGTATTTTTTGTTCATGAAAAAGCCAAGATAACTAACAGTATTCAATCTCGTAATTCCTATAGAAAATACATATCAGAGAGATGGGCAAAAACGGGGCCCTGTTCATACCAGAGATATGATCAAGTACTTAAGAGAAGCAAGCATCTCCTGTCGACCAGTTACACCTGCCGTGAACCCTATATTCATCTGATCCTGACCCTAGTCTTCTGTCAAACATTCGTATATATGTATCTGCATTGTTTAAATTGACACAAAATGTTAGCAAGTTGATAGCCATCGTGAAATAAAAAGCAAAAATAGATCGGTATGTAGAGCTCATGGCGGGTGTGCCCGGTCGACAGGGGATACTTCCTCTTTATAGGCACCTGATCCCACCTCTGTTATGTCCAGGGATGCGTGTTTGCCGATCTCTCTGATTTGTATTTCCTATAGGAATTACGAGATTGAGTACCGTTTGTTAGTTTCACCTTTACATTAACTACATCCCCACATTTTAACTAAAATACACTATCGATATACTTGGTTTATACCTTATTTTCAGAACCCTTGGATCCAGATTGTTCGATGATTCGGCAGACAGAACAGACCATGTCATCTGTGACGTTTAGTTTTGGAAGCCAATTACTTGAACAAAACCAATACAAGATCATAGTTCGAAATGTAGACAAAGCGAATTATACATCACAAACAATCTGGAACGCTACAAAAATTTCTAATTTAACTCCCGGTGAAGAATACGACTTTAGTATCTACAAAGAGGGCAGCCATGATGAACACAGTCCCAACAGCTGCAACTTCAAGCAGTTGCTATGTAAGTGAATACCTTCGTACTAAGATTCTTTTCGTGGACTACTACAATATGCCATGCTTAATTCTAAAACATTCTTTATTCAGTAACGAATACCCTTTTGAGCGAAAAAAAAGTACCGAAGTTTAAAACAAACCAAGACTATACCTTGCTTAAATTGTAAATATATACATTACGTGGGGCTGTAACAGTCATACAAAACAAACTGTGTCAAATCTATCATGAGAATTTGATCTTTTATCTGTAGCATAAATTATGATTCTCTGAAAAGAATTATTGTATCTGCATTGCAGAATGGACATCACAGTGTCAATGTCATTCTATCAACATCTAAGTATCAACATCGTAATTATCATAATAAAGATTATAGTCCTGTGAGGACCCGGGTTTAGAATAGATCCTCATTACCCCTTGCTTGTCGTAAGAGGCGACTAAATGGAGCGTTTCTTCAGAAAAAACCTCAAAATTCGAGGTCCCGTGTCACAGCAGGTGTAACAAGATAAAGATCACTCCTTGCTCAAAGGCCATAAGCGCCAAACGTAGGTCTAAATTTTGCAGCCCTTCACCAGCAATGGTGATGGTCCATATGAGTGAAAAATTCGTAAGCGGGACGTTAAACAATATATAATGAATCAACATTATAGCATCAACAACATTATATTGACAAAATAGCATCAATAATGTAATTTCGGACCACGAATTGCTCCTGATCGGAATATAAGGCTCACGGCGGGTGTGACCGGTAGACAGGGGATGCTTACTCCTCCTTGGCACCTGATCCCACCTCTGGTATGACCAAGGGATCAGTGTTTGCTCATCCCTCTGATTTGTATTTTCTATAGGAATTATGAGATTAAATACTGTTAAAATCATCAATATGTTTCAGGTACGACTTTACGGCCAAGTGGGGCCAACGTAACCGATTCTAATTCCTCCACCATTACAATACAATTTACTCCACCACAAGAACTGGTGAATATATCGGTTCCATATCTACTGGAAACGACGTCCATTAAACATCAATGTTTCTCATCAGAACTCCAGTCTGAGAACAATTCTTTTATCGCTTATACGAAGTTCGGTATACTTGATACGGGTTCGGATACCATATCCATTGTTGTAAATGGATTATCCAGTTACTCGGGTTATATATTCCGAATTAAACCAAACATTTGTATAGAGAATGGATCCGAATGGAGCAACAGCGTGTTTGGTCAAACATCTGAAACAGGTTAAAATCTTCATTATCATGAAACAACCTCGATATTTCTTTTCTTCAAATAACCCTTTTAAAAGGTTAAACCAATTTTCTTATCAATTTTAGTTCCGGATTCGATTGACATGAACTATACAGAAGTGCACAACATAACATCGTCATCAGTTGCCATCACATGGAGAAAACCTTGTTTTTCAAATGGTGCAATACTTCTTTATGAAATTCAGACCTTTGCGCTGCAGGAAAGAATCGACAGATCTGACGACACTGAATTTGTGTTGGACAAATTGTTACCGAATACTCAGTATTCTTTTAAAATACGAGCGATAAATTCTGCAGGAGATGGAAAATGGTCGGAATTGAAATATTTCCGAACAAACGCACAAGGTGAGTACTCATAATTGTGAACAAGTAGTAGGAGCAATTGGTAATGCAGCCCGTTTAACTGTTTAATAGGTTGTATCTGTAGAACGAAAAAGATTAGATAGCGAATAATGATTAATCTCGTCATTCCTATGAAAATACAAAATTAAGACAAACATGGGCCCCTGGATTGATTGATTGGTTTTTTTTGTTTTCCGCCACACTCAACAATTTTTCAGTTATCTAGTGGCGTTCAGTTTTTGTAGGTGGAGGTGTACCCGGGAAGAGACCACCGACCTTCCGAAAGTAAACTGGCAAACTTTCTCACATATATCGGCGCAAGCGAGAATCGACCCCGCGCCGACTAGAGGTGAGAGGCCTTGTGATTTTGAGCGCAATGCTTTAACCACTCGGCCACGGAGGCATACGAAAAAAATGAAGCCATGCATGCTACACGGACTGTTTGATTAGTGTGTGTATATATATTTGTGGACACACAAACGCTAGGATTAGATGCCCAGGAGGAGGAAGAATTACCTTTCATTATCATTCATTGCGTAATCGCCCAAGTTCTTCCTCACAGGACAAATTTTATTCCTGGTTATTGGTTTGCTTGTCATGACTGTAAACACGTCTTTAAACCTGTGTGGTATTTATACACCTGTGGGGTATTTATACACCTATTAATTTCGATAGTAAATCATTTACACAGCTATTAATAAATGTCTACTTAGATAGTTTAAAAAGTAAATATGTTATAGAAGAGCTAGGTGTTGCCATACAAAATATTCTTTTGAAATTCACACTTTCATTTCTTTCTGTTGACTCAGTATTACAGTAAAGATCCTTAGATTTTGGTGAAAATGAATAGGAAGATATTGGACAAATCTTCTCTTTGCTTAAAGTCAAATGAAATGCGGTAAAAATTATTCTTCCTAGTGATTCTTTCCTTTACCGCGAGAGAAAAACATATTTGACAAATGATACACTAAATTGATACATAACCATTATCTATGGCACAATCAATAACCAATGTATTCTCTATTACACACCCAATAACCGATTTATTAACTATGACACACTCAATAACCGATTTATTGACTGTGACACACTCAATATTCGATTTATTGACTGTAATTGATTATATATTTTTTAACGTTCCGCTCGAGAATTTTCACTTCTATGGAGACGTCACCATTGCCGATGAAGGGCTGCAAAATTTAGGCCTATGTTCGGCGCTCAGAGCCTTTCAGTAGGGAAGGATCTTTATCGCGCCACACCTGCTTTGATACGGGGTCTTGGTTTTTAAAGTCCCATCCGAAGGTTGATTGATTGATTGTTTGTTTGTTTAAGTCCCGTCGACAATATTTCACTCATATTGAGACGTCACCAGCTGTAGGTAAAGTACCACAAATTTAGACCTACGCTTAGCGATCAGCGCAGTAGCAGTGATCTAGGAACCTTGACTTTCAGATTTCTTTCGAAGGAAACATCATTTCTGAGGCCGAGTATGTGAAAAACCTTGGGACCTACTTTGACAAGTCACTTACCACTGTCCAGCCGTTTCCAGATCTTGCTATATGCACATCCGTAAAAATAGGTAGTATATGACCTTTCATTTCTAATGAGGCGTGCAAATTACGGTTAACTCATTGGTAACCGCCAGAATCGATTACGGAAGCGTCTTGCTGTACGGTGTGAACAAACAATATACGGACAAACTTCAATGGGTACAAAACACTTCTGCCAGATTAGTAACACGGACTAAAAATCACGAACACGCTACGCCTGTTCTTGTCAAACTACACTGGCTTCCAGTCAACTACCGTATATAGTACAAGATACTGATGTATGTCTCTAAGTGCCTCAACAATCTGGCACCAGCATATCTGTCAGAGCTTATTATACCATACAAACCCGCCAGATAGTAGTGATATACCACTTTCGCCTGCTTATGGTGTGTATATCTCCCAGTTGATTCGATACGCGAAAGCATGCCATGCGTATGAGAATTTTTTAAAGCGAGGTCAACTACTGACAAACAAATTGACGTTGTAGGGTTATAACGAATCTCGTTTGAAGTAATCTTTTCGCAAATTTTAAGGTCGCTATAATGACCTTGTTTGCGATTACAAAGTGTCTCTGGGACATATGTTGAATGATTTGTTTCATACCCTTTGTTAGACTGTCATTTTGCATACTAACTTTGACTACGGATAATCCCGTTTACCTAATTTCGACTAAGGGCTCACGGCGGGTGTGACCGGTCAGTAGAGGATGCTTACTCCTCCATGGCACCTGATCCTACCTTCGCTTTGTCGGAGGTCCGTGTTGCCCTACACTCAAACTTGTATATGTCTTGGAGATTTATGATTACGATTTACACATTGTTTACTTCGCCATTCGATATCCCTTAGAACGGAATATGCACATCTGATAGATATTCCTGTAACCAAGACAAAGACGTACGGAGAACGCAGGATTGATAAAGAAGCGGCCACTCTATGGAACAGTCTTCCATCTAAAATCAGGAAGATTCAGAAACTTGACTGTTTTAAAAAAGATTTAAAAACCCATCTCTTTTGTCGGGCTTTTAATGTGTGATCTATTTGATTTGACGTATTTTATAATCAGTAGATTATGCAGCATGCCGAGGAACGGTATAAAAAAAGGCTTTTTTCTAGCACATATTTCATATTTTATGATTTTTATAATATGCCTTGATTTTTAATTTTCTCTAGCTTATTTCTTTCAGTTTCAATTGCTCATTGTGCGATATTGATATCTGGCATTTATAAAGGATTTTATGCATTCTGCATACTTTTGATTTAGTTTTTAGTATAGTTTAAAGCGCTTTATAGTATATTTAGATAAGGCGCTATATAAGTGCATTATTATTATTATTATTATCCCACCTCTGGTATGACCAGGGGTCCGTGTTTGCCCATCCCTCTGGTTTGTATTTTCTATAGGAATTACGAGATTGAATACTGTTAGTTATCTTAGCCCTTTCATTATTATTATTATTATTATTATACATATAATATACAGGTAATGTGCAGGGATTGTTCGTGCATATGGAAATTGCGTAGACGCCTTTTCATTTTTCTAACTTCAAAATTAGGTCATGAATTATATATATATATATATATATATATATATATATATATATATATATATATTTGAAAATAATGATCTACATTAGAATGAAAACGCCAAAATAACTAACAGCATTTAATCTCGTAAAATTAGAATGTGAATTCCTCAATATAAAATACATTTCATTTCCATTTACACAGAAGTCACTCATTTCCATGGGGATGTATATGACGTCAGAATGACTATAACAGATATGTCCTGTGCGATATGCAGAGTCAGCGTCTTCTGGAATATCACCAAAAAATTCACCAAGGAAACGTTATTGAGATATTGCATTTCCTACTGGCCTCAAAACAAGCCAACTGAAAAGGTGACAATAGCGAGGATGCGCTGTGTCGTAAGAGAGATAATACATAATAGCGATTATATTTTAAAACATGGTTTCGAGTAATGTAGATTTCCATGCAATCACATATAAAGAAAACAAGTAGGCGTCTCTACGCAAATGAAATGACAGCATGCCTCAGTATAGGTAATGCTTACCCCCCCCCCCCCCCCTAGGACTTGATCCCATCACTGGCGTACCAAGGGTTATTTCCCTGCTATAAATTTCGTATTCTATATAGGAATTATGTTCATTGTCTTCACTCGTTTATTTAAAAACAAAACATCGTTTGCATGATCTGAGCATCATCAAAAAACTACTAGTTGTATGAAAAATGTGAAGATCACGCAATATAATCAATCTCGTAACTCCCACAAAGAATTAAAAATGAGAGTAGGACAAACACGGACCCTTTATCATACAAGAGAAGGGATCAGGTGTATAGGAGACGTAGGGATCAGGTGTATAGGAGAAGTAGGGGTCAGGTGTATAGGAGAAGTAGGGGTCAGGTGTATAGGAGACGTAGGGGTCAGGTGTATAGGAGAAGTAGGGGTCAGGTGTATAGGAGAAGTAGGGGTCAGGTGTATAGGAGAAGTAGGGGTCAGGTGTATAGGAGAAGTAGGGGTCAGGTGTATAGGAGACGTAGGGGTCAGGTGTATAGGAGAAGTAGGGGTCAGGTGTATAGGAGAAGTGGTCATCTCCTTTTGACCGGTCAAACCAACGTTGATTATTTCAATCAACAAACAGAGTCAGCAACTGGTATGGAATATGTCAGGTAGCATTTTACAATTGCAAGTTTTATTTACAAATTGGATCATTATAATGAACAGAATTTTCCCTTTGAAAGAGACTGTTGAAAGAACTTTAACATCATCTTATTTGTCAGTTAACTGTCTCGATTAGAAAAACCGATCACAGGCAGAACATGCTTTTGCGTATCAAGTTTGTGGAAAAGCGTAATCACCCTATGCAAATGATAATGGATTATCGCTCCAGTGGTTAGAACGTTCGCTCCGTAACCGGGAGGTCGTGAGTTAGAGCCCCGCTCGTGCCATGGCCGAGTCTAACCAACACGTAAAAATAGGTCGTGATTACTTCTTCACCAACCGCTCCGCATTCAAAACTTAAAGAATCTTTATTGCTACGGCCCTGAGCGCTAAACATAGGTCTAAATTTGTGGTACTTCACCTACAGCTGGTGACGTCTCAATATGAATGAAAAATTATCGACGAAGTCAAAGAAACAATATATATATATATATATATATATATATATATATATAGTATATTGTTTATTGTTTGTTTGTTTTACGTCCCGTCGAGAATTTTTCACTCATATTGAGACGTCACCAGCTGTAGGTGAAGTACCACAAATTTTAGACCTATGATTAGCGCTCAAGGCCGTAGCAGTGTGGGTTCTTTAACGTGCCAACACCTACCGTGACACAGGACCTCCGTTTTTAAGGTCATATCCGAAAGACCCGTGATTCTCACTTCTAAATGCCGAGCGTTTGGCGAAGGAGCAATCACTATCTATTTTTCGTCTTAGGTTTGACGCGGCCATGGCACGAGCGGGGCTCGAACTCACGACCTCTCGGTTACGAAGCGAACGCTCTAACCACTGAGCTACCGCGACCGGTCAATAGTAGATAGGTAGATAGATAAAGTGCAAAAAATGTCTACGTTTCATACACTGTAAACATTACATTTTTTTTTTATTTAACAGAATTCTATTATGACACAATTGTCATATGCAAGCAACATTACTGTGAAGTCCAATGAGTTCTACATTTTACAGGTTAGTATTTGTTCATATGTCGGTTTTCGTACTCCATATCCCATTCTAAAGACGCTAGAAGGTAGTTGTGTTTATACAAAATATTTAATTTTAGATTATAGTAGAAGGAAACAGGAACAGGACAATTTCGAAGTTCCAAATGATGTTTGTTGTGAAGGATGGAAAATGGGAAAACGTTCAAGGTAATAATATCACTTAAATCAGTAGCATATAATTTATCTACATTACAATGAAATGTAACGAAAGTACAGAATAAAAATATTCTGTCCCCTTTCTGATATTTCATCAAGAGAATACAAACTGGTAAAGTTATTTGGTAACTCATAAGCGGCGCAAACTGAAACTAGAAATTCAATTTCCAAAGAGTTACAGCCATGCTTAGGGGTTTTAAAACAGAGCTAACTATTTTAACGAATTTCAAAAGCATCCAATGTTGCAAACAGTGATTGTGTATGATTCTGTTATTGTAGATTCTAACAGCCAGGCAGATGTAGGGACATCCACATCCGGTGAGAATAATTTTGTTTGTTTGTTTTACGTCCCGTCGAAAATTTTTCACTCATATTGAGACGTCACCAGCTGTACTTGAAGTACCACAAATTTAGACGTATGCTTAACGCTCAAGGCCGTAGCAGTGAGGGTTCTTTAACGTGTCAACACCTACCGTGACACGGGACCTCCGATTTTAAGGTCATATCCGAAAGACCCGTGATTCTCCCTTCTAAATGCCGAGCGTTTGGCGAAGGAGCAATCACTATCTATTTTTCGTCTTAGGTTTGACGCGGCCATGGCACGAGTGGGGCTCAAACTCACGACCTCCCGGTTACGATTCGAACCCGCGCCGACTAGAGGTGAGAGGCATTGTGATTTTGAGCGCAATGCTTTAACAACACGGCCACGGAGGCCCCTTATCGTGTATGAATTACTATTAAAATTCATCTTTATGATTATTTATTTTACGTTATGGGTGTTTTACATGTATCGGCCATTTTTCATAAAAGTATGAGAAAAAGAAAACGAATTTTTGCTTATTTTTTTTTTTTAATATAAAATGGGATTTGTGATGTAAAATTTAAAGAATGTTTAAATGAACCATATTAGTCTTCTTACTTGTCTCTGTGATATTAAATTAAATATATTAATTCAAAATATATTATTTAGCATTCTTTGTGTAATGTTGCTTTGTTTTATGTGATATATTATATTTTGTGCATGTTGTAAAGCGTATGTAATGTATATATAATGTTAGATAACGCGCTATATAAATACTTTGTAGTAATAATAATCCAGATTTTGCTGAATATTCATTTCTTAGTCACCCTAATCATCGTGTGCATAGAACGTGGAACTGGCAAAAAACTCTTTTCTTAAAGGATTCACAAACTAATACAGTACATCTATTTTGTACAGCTAGAGAAGGCCTTGTTGGAGCGGTGGTGGTGCTGGTGCTGTTGCTCGGATGTACTATGGTTTTACTATGGTATTACAGAAGGCAGCTGAGAATAAGGTTATGTACACTTACGAAACTAAATATTTTAAAATTTAGAACTCTTTCTTGAAATTAATATACAATCATAAGAAAAAAATTAAGGAGATAACTTGCTTCTTAGAATAGATGTTCCTCTTTTTTTCAGAGTTAAAGCAGATGCTGCCAAGGCAGATGGCAAGCTGTATACATATCAAGAAATTCCACTGTCAGAGTCAAGGTCATTTTGTTTTGTTTAATCGATATTTTTTTCTTGTAATTTAGATATCCATTATTTAATTCTTAGTTGCAAATTGAATCCATTATTTAATTCTTAGTTGCAAATTGAAAGTCAAAATAGACAAGACAAACCAAATCAAGAGAGTGTGGGATACTGTTATATATGAGCATTACAGTAATAGCTTTTAAACGAATACAACAATTGCTTATATTCTTTCATTCATTTCATTTCCAACTTGCCAAAACCGAGAACCTACGTGTAATCCATATGACAGAGAGCGTTTGTATACTAGAATAAAATAAAAGGCCTCTTTGTACTTCTGTGAAACAGTCACTTTGAAACTGACAGACTAATTTCAGGATCGAACACATTCATCCACTCCCGATTCATCAACTCCCGATTCATCAACTCCCGATTCATCAACTCCCGATTCATCCACTCCCGATTCATCAACTCCCGATTCATCAACTCCCGATTCATCCAGCCAAGTTGAAACTTAGCCTCTCCAAAAGCTGTTAACAGCGGCACCACTTCTCGTTACTGTTACCATTCTTATTGGGAAATTATCTTGTAATTTACGTACTGAGTAACAAAACGCATTTAAAAACCACGATTGTGGCAGATAGAGCTTGTAAAATCCTTGAAAGGCCAGTATTTTGTCAACGATACCTCGGCTTCAGAGTGTTGTCAGCCTTCAAAAAGACTTCGAAAGAGCATCTGGTGGGCAAATTTCAATACAATACAATACAATACCATTCAAACTTCACCAGCCCAATGTTAGATCAACTCATCTACAACACAATTTAATTTGAAAACGGAACACTGCAGAATAAGACTTCAACAAACAACACGGTGCAAATATTGATAGAGACAACTTTGTCTCCAAGAGTTATTATGAGATCTAGAAGTGTCCCAATATATTTGTAAACGTACATGAAGGAGGAAAAAAATGTTATCTGGTGTAGAATATATACTATCTTGCTGGCAGATTTTGAGTTGTATTGTGTAGATGATGGGTTCTGCATGGTATAGTTAGTCTTGACTGCAAAATTTTCCGGCATGTTATCAATTTTTCTTTAATTGTGTTACGGCGTAATGACAAAGTTGTATTAGCCCTGACAGGTTATTTTGGTTTACACTAATACACCGCAATGCTTTCCATTTGTATCTTGTTTGTAAAGACACACTTGAATAAAAACCCTCACGACGAAGTGGCAAACTGTCCAGCTGACTTACTCCAGAACTGCTTACGAAACATTTGTGCAATATCTTTCCGCATGTCTCGTGTCTCTTCAGAGATGTAAGGAACTCCGGACAACAATTTCAAAGAAATGGCAGTAGGATATAACGATGCCAATTTATGGTTGAAATGGATATGGGTAGCCGACAGAAGCTGGACATGCATTCTTCTTGAAAAACATTTTCGCACTTGTTTGACATGAAGTTGTCAGTTTCGATTTTTTTTTGTTTCACTCCCATACCCAGTCTTTTCTGTCACATTTGTGTGTTACAAATTGTTAGAAATGAAATGAATGAAACAAATACAATGGAAAGTTATTTTTAAGACGCATATTCACAACATTTCCCATCACTTCATACTAACATGAAACTTGGTATTGGTTACCAGATTTCTTGATCTTTGACCTCCATAGTCCAGTGTGCATCAATAATATTGATTTTCGTTGAATTCAACAGGTTTTCCACTCTGACTGACTCTCATCTCTACCAAACGTTAAGGTCAAATGTTGGTGATAACAATCCCGTCTATTACGACGACAACAGGTATTTAATTTCATGAAAAATATACGATCACTGTTCAGAATTAGAATTATACAATCTCAGTTCAGAATATACAATTATAAGATCGCTGTTCAGAATCAGAATTTAGATTAAGCATTCAATGATTATCATTCTCAAATTGAAAATCTGTGATGGTGTTGCAATACGAAGGACAGTAGCATATTAATGGAACATTTAAATCACGTCTTTCCAAACAATAACCACTCAGCTCTTATACTTACAGTCTCTTTAGGTATGATGTCTCACTTATATCCGTGCAAATCTAAACCCCTCGGTTTTAATATACACATTAGTCAATTTCATACAATACCCATGGAAAAGCCTTGTTACATGAAAAGATGAAGATAACGTAGAATGATCGATCTCGTAATTCCCACAAAGAATACAAAAGCTAACGCAGAGCAAACACGGATCCCTGGATATATATGCATTAGGTGGGATTTGGTTTGAATTTCTAGAAGAAATCTCCAACTTAAGTTCGAATTTTCTTTTATTTGAGCGGTCAAAATCTGCGAAAAATCTCGGACGCGATCGTAATGTTCAGCTTCAGGTATTTTCGCGAAAGCCAGGCCAGTCACCTAGGACTAAGCACCCCCTTGTCGACCTGTCACACTCGATGTAAATCTTGTATCTTGATCACGTAAACGGTCCGCTTACCTTGTCGACCTGTTGCACTCGCTGTAAATCTTGTATCTTGATCACGTAAACGGTTCGCTTAGGCCAGTGCTGTCAAGAAAACGTAACAATATAATTGTAATCAGAATTTGAAATAAAACCTCTACGAATATCAGACCATGGAAATGACTCCATATGATGTAGATATAGGGTATACCTCTGATATGTCCAAGTGTCCGTATTTTGTCCTAATTGTGTATCTTTCATATGAGTGAAAGATTCTCGAGCGGGATATTATATAATATGTAATCGATCAATCGAACCAGTAAGAAAAATTGGGGACAACATATGACTACATAAACACTGTAGAAGGCCTGTAGTTGCCAAAATAACCAGTCACAAAGTAGGTTTATTATTGCATATTCTTCTCGTGTAATGATATAGCCGTACAAATTCCGGTGCCGAAGAGCAAAAGTGTTACAAGTCGATATTACCGAGATGTTATACTAAAAAAGCTCAAGAAATGTTATCATAATTGACACCCTGTGTCAGGATTTAGGCATGCTCGTCTAATAACACATAGCATAACGAACAACCCTCATATACAAGAAACTGGTCGGCACTCGTCGACTCTTATCGACATCAGGAATTATGAAAATCACATAACAATAACCAAAAAAAAGGACTTAAAGAGAGAAGATAAATTTTGTCTTGTAGAAAATATCAATAAGCGATATTCGTTTTCATGAAACACCACTAAGATCTATCTCACTACTTGCCCTCGGTACCAAGGGCATGTGTTTCCATCTCTCGTGCTGGACTTGACATCGAAGGGACTATTCTTTCAGTTATAGAACTATAGTTTTAACAAACCTTCCGATGCAGTCCGCTAATTCACAATTCCAATAGTTTTGAGATCACGCTTTTTGATTATATATCGAAACAACCTTTAAACACAAGTTTATTTTTTCCTCTTTGGGAAAGGGCAAAACCCTTGTGTCCCTGTCTTCCATTTCAGAAACAAAACAATGGACAGTGAAAACAAAACAAGAACATTAAAAAGTGTTCTCTTTTTTATCATTGCAACAATTATCGATGAGTTGTCGTTGCCTTTCGTTGAATTGTCGTGTTCATCAGTTGGTTTATATACGAAAGTGACTTCGATGATTGTGTACATCGTTGTCATAGACCCTCCCTCAATATATCCCCCGTTATAATGACAACCTTTCTTATTGCCTGAAAATACTAAAGAACAGGTTTCTCCCTGTGTTAACACCCCGGTTATAATGCCAATCCTGTTCATAATGCCATATGCCACTGCTTTTCACAAACAGATGGTCAAATTTACCTAACAACCACACCTGTACTTCGAGAGCAGTGCAATGAAGAGTGACAGGCTGGACAAGGTATACAGGTGGCCAGGTTAACAAGTAATTGCTGAATAACACTCAAAATTATCTAACTGTTTATACAGAATGTAGCCAAAATAAATTACGTATCTGGATTTAAGACCACTCGGTGAACTCTACAGGACAGTGAACTCACCAGAACTCGCTCCAGAAAGACCTTGACAACTTCCAGGAATGGGAGCACGCAGATGCACTTCAACCCCGATAAATGTGAGGTGTTTCATATAATCAGGAAGGGGAAGTGGATAGAGATGTCATGTTACATCCATGGCAAGGCACTGAGTACCACCACGAATGCCAAATACCTCGGCGTTACCATCTGCGACAACCTTTCCTGAAATACACACATCAGTACAATCTGTAAAAAGGCAAGCAACATTACAGTCTTCTTTAGGCGCAGCTTATCATCATGCCCTAGCACCATAAAGGCCACAAGTTACACCACCCTTGTGTGCCCACAGTTGAAATAATCATCAAGCGTATGGGTCTCTCACACCCAATCAAACATTCAGAAACTTGAAGGTGTCCAACGCTGAGCTGCACGTTTCGTAATGGGTAAATAAAAAATTACCGACAACGTGACTGCTGTGTTTGACGGATAAGCATGGGAGAGCTTCCAAACCCGCAGACAACTAGCCAAGCTCAATATGATGTCCCGTATCTCCCCTTCCTTAGTAGCTATCAACCAGTCACCCTTACAATACCTCGGGACCGCTAATTGGGGACACCAGCAGATACAGTCCCTTATTGCCGCACACTGGTCTATACGGAATCCTTCTTCCCATCCACAATCCAGCTGTGGAACGCCCTGCCAGACAACATCACGGCAGCGGAATCCCTGGAGACTTTCAGATCGAGAATCCAGGAACTAACTAACCCACGCAGTCATAAACCATTCAGTTCTAACCACTTCTTACATTTTTAACTTATACGTAGCGAGACTCTCCCTCGCACGCGTGTTTTAAAACCAAACTTGCGAATATGCCACAACAGAAGAGGAATTGATTATATTTTTGAATTCATTATATTGCGGGGCCTCCGTGGCCGAGTGGTTAGAGCATCGCACTCAAAACCACAAGGCCTCTCACCTCTAGTCGGCGCGGGTCGAATCTCGCCAGTTTACATTCAAAAGGTCGGCGATCTCTTTCCGGGTACATTTTATCTGGGTTCTCTCCTCCACCAATAAAAACTGGACGCCACCAGATAACTGAAAAATTGTGGAGTGTGGAGGAAAACAACAATCAATCATTATATTGCAATCCCCGCTTATTGCCCAAATTGGTCTTCAACAGAAGTTGGCAATATATCTAGGGAGCACTGTGCATGTATATTTTGACAATTGATTTCACATTTCCTGTAATCGTCACTATGCTACTTGTACTATGAATTTGTACTGAACAAAAACCTTCAGTATACTTATACAAAATCTGTACATTTCCGCAGGTTTCCTGTACTCGCAAACGTACATCTGTATTCAATGGATACTTCTTTAGCATTGTATTTTTTTCAGAGAAATTGACATTACTGATACAAATACACTGTCCTCGTCTACACATGATTACGTGGAATTAACGGAGTCCTTGACAGAGTATGTAACTTTATCATATTACCATCAATATGAACTGAGACAGTCAGTGCAGTTAAATAGCGATTGTAAGAATGCGTAGTCTACAAAATTCTATGATTCAATGAAAATACGCCCCCCATTCATTTTTATCATCACATTTAATTTCTATTCATCTCGGATAATGAAGTTGTATAAAGCCAAGTTACAAGCATTATATATATATATATATATATATATATATATATATATATATATATATATATATATATATATATGGGGGAGAGAGGGAGAAACAGAGAGAGAGAGAGAGAGAGAGAGAGAGAGAGAGAGAGAGAGAGATCTTCAGATCTTAACAGCAAGGAATGCGCCTTCGCCTCAATAAATCTGATTTATTATTTATATCCCTTTTTATTTGATACGTAATCTGTATCTGCATAATGATTATCATGAATATCATGAATATGTTTTTCATCTAGACAACTTAAGGGGACTGAAAGAAGCACAGCACCAACATACTTTATCCTTGACCCGAAATACACACGGTAATGTGACAAACATTTCATCCATGTATAGAATTATTCTTTATCTATAAACGTTGTTTTTTTTTCCGTATTTTGATTTTAGTCGAACAGGTAGACATCAGACAAATTTTCTAATTTCTTTACTCGACATTGCTTTCTATCTTAAGGCCATTGAAAGTCAACAAGAACCTTGATGAAAACGATGCAATGGCGGCAGGAGGCACAGCTATTGCGAGAAAAGAGAACCTTTCTGAGATCGAATCCGAGATGAAGACAGAGGAAGCACACCATGAATCCCCGAGAATTGTTTCTGTTGCAATCACGAATGCATCGTATGAGGATGCCTTAGAGGAGATTGACAGTTAGCGCAATTCATATAAAATGTGCATCCATAAACCTGTATTTAGATCAAGCCCACATGTTATTACACTTTAGGATTTAGAAATCTCACTTGGATTTTATTTTACGAAGTAGTAAACTAAAAAAATGCATCATGGTTATTTCATAATTAAATCCAGGTAGATATTAAATAAAAAATTAAAGATAATAAACGGTGATCAATCTTATAAATCCTATAAGATTACAAAATCAAGAATAGAGACCATAGGGGTTGTGTATATACTCCATTAGCGATATTCACTGTACTTGTTTTGGTGAGTATCCAAACCTTTATTTCATCCCCTCTAGACCAATCGTCCTGTTTTAAAGAAAATCACTCCGTTTGTCTGATCGGGATGTAGGGATCAAGGCGGGTGTGACCGGTCGACAGGGGATGCTTACTCCTCCGAGGCACCTAATCCCATCACTGGTATGTCCGGGGGTTTGTGTTTGCCCATCTCTCTGATTTGTATTTGTTGTAGATTGAATACTGTTAGTTATCTTCACCGTTACACTTTTTCAGAATGGAATGTTAAGAACCGTGGATTTAATTTCCTTATAAACGTATACAACTGAGTAAATGTAGCACCATGCATTTCTCATTTTAATTCTGTATCTCATTAAAAATGTCATTAACTGTCGTGAATTTTAAATTAAATTCGGTGTACCAAGGCATTGAAGATTGTCGCTTAAATACATCACAAGTTATCTTTCCTGAGCCGAGTTGTGGGATCTGATATACTAGAAACAACACGAAAAGAAAACAAAAGTACAATGTCACAATTTTATCTAGCCTATTCTACATCTATTATATTCTACATTTATTTGACACTTTAAAAGGAATGAAATATTATATGTAGAATATTAATTGCTTAATTCCTAAATATGCGTTTACGTGTTTATTGTAATACATAAGCAAGTATTTATTAGGTATTTAACTGTGCTTTGTTTTAGAATGTTAATTTCTGTGTACATTCATAAACATTTTTTCTTCTGCATTATTTCAGAATGTTAATTTCTGTTGGAATTCATAAACATTTTTTCTTCTGCATTATTTCAGAATGTTAATTTCTGTGTACATTCATAAACATTTTTTCTTCTGCATTATTTCAGAATGTTAATTTCTGTGTACATTCATAAACATTTTTTCTTCTGCATTATTTCAGAATGTTAATTTCTGTGTACATTCATAAACATTTTTTCTTCTGCATTATTTCAGAATGTTAATTTCTGTTGGAATTCATAAATTCATCATATTTTTACCTTTACACTGTCTCTGAATGGTAACTTCTGTTGGAATTCATAAACTCGTCATATTTTTACCTTTGCACTGTCTCAGAATGTTAACTTTTGTTTAAATTCATAGACATTTACTTATTATGGTGTTACCTGTGCACAGTTTCAGAAACATTTACTTATTATGTTTTTACCTGTGCATTAGTTGGCTTTCTGGGATTTATCTCTCTTTAGCCAGCATCATCATTCCTCATGGACAATGTTTTTCTTATAAGAAATACAAGCAAACATTTCTGAGTACAGTGACGATCTGCGAAAATTAATATGTTTCCAAAGAATGGAAATACGTCATGTGAATTTCTGTAATGAGCACGTTTCTCTTTCTTGTCTTTGAGATCGTGAAGTGTGACCTCCTGAGAGAAGAAATTGAAATTGCTGCATGATTTATGACAAAGTTAAGCGCCGAGGATAGGCCTAAAATTTGCAGCCCTTCACCGAAAAATGTTGACGTCTCCGTATTAGTGAAAGATTCTCGAGTGGGGCGTTAAACAATACACAACCAACAATATACAACCAACAAACCTATATCAAACAGGGGGGGGGGGGGGGGGGGGGGGGGGGGGGGCATATTTCCGCATGGTACAATTGATTGCTTATATATTGTTTAACGCCCCGCACGAGACTTTTTTTTACTCATATGGAGACGTCACCATTGCAGTTTATCTTTTATGTAATAGTAGTATTGTCAGGTGTATTTCAATGATAGGGGTCTCCGTGGCCGAGTGGTTAGATTGATTGATTGATTGATTGATTGTTTGGTATTTTTTTTCGCCATACTCAACAATTTTTCAGTTATCTGGTGACGTCCAGTTTTTGTAGGTGGAAGACAGATCCCAGATACAATGTACCCGGGAAGAGACCACCGACCTTCCGAAAGTAAACTGGCAAACTTTCTCACATAGATCGGCTCGAGCGAGAATCGAACCCGCGCCGACTAGAGGTGAGAGGCCTTGTGATTTTGAGCGCAATGCTCTAACCACTCGGCCACGGAGGCATGCGAAAAAAATGAAGCCATCCATGCTACACGGACTGTTTGATTGGTGTGTGTGTATATATATATATATGATTAGTGTGTGTATATATATATATATGATTAGTGTGTATATATATATATATATGATTAGTGTGTGTATATATATATATGATTAGTGTGTGTATATATATATATATGATTAGTGTGTATATATATATATATATATATATATATATATATATATATATATATATGCCTTGTAATAATGCGAAAATAAATGCAAGAAAAAAAAACTATTTCGCCCAGGCTATCTGTTAAAGTCATTTTATGACGAATTTTGCTTTTACTTTGCCAAATCTACAAATAACTTCATAGAATGGTCGAGACATAAAGTTTGATCATACCTTTAAAGGTGCGTTAAATCTAGGTATGACAGCTTTCCCTTAACATCCTTACTTACTGAAAGTGAAAGTGAAAGTTAATTTCTCTTATTCTTTCAACTTTTGAAATAAATTAATAAATGTACAATTGACCTACAGAATACGGCACGGGTTTATTAGTAAAGTGTAGCTGAAATTATAATGTAAATAAAGAATTGAAAATAACGAACAGTGATCAGTCTCATAAATCCCGATAAGACTACTGAAGAAAGGAAGTAATCATTATTTGAAATGCATATTTATTTATCTCCCACATCCCCCACCCCCACCACCCTTCTCTATGACATGATACACGATGAACCTCTTCGTTAACGCGCCGTTCATAAATAGCCGTAGTCTGTACCTGATATCCGAACACTAGAAAAAAAAAGGTCGAGTTAGTGACAAATATTTCCACGTTAGCCCGACTAGTAAAATTTGTATTTCGAAAAGTAGTTTCTATATAAAAAACAGAAAAAATAATCTTAAATTATGTGTTAATGGTCAAATATATGAACGGAATGGTTTTATCGCTGTTGATTTCCTCCCATGTTTGATTCTGCTATTTATTTATTTGTCATTTCCATTTGCGAAGATTAAATGGATTAACACAATGATCATGATTCGGGTTAGCAAGAATTTTGCCATCACTTGTCTGAATCGTCTAGTCCAAGCTGGTATGGATAGAAATTATATTAGCGCACACTGAGAGTCTCGAGGTTTATCACCTCATATACCTTCAAAATCTGAGAGACCCAACGATATCAACGAACAACATTGGTGCTAGAGTATACATTACAAAATTAAAAAAGGAATTTCTTAGAAGCCTAATTTTCTATCCAGTATCATCTGTTGCTGCAGATATACCGGCTCATCAGCAAAACAACGGGTAGTATATATCAAATCCAGGGGCGGATTCATCTTCCCCGCCTCCCCTTTTTTGTGACCAAATTAAAAAAAAGTAAAACAACATTTGACATAGTACATACAAATAAGTGCTTAAAGGTAAATAAAATATTCACTGTTATTTATTGATTTTATTATGTATCAATTATAGCGAGAATAACCCATAAATGTAACATAAAAATCTTCATATCCCCGGAGCCGCCAAACTCCTAGTTTATTGGGCCTCCTCCCGTATCAACAAATCATGGATCCGCCACCGAAACAGGTTCACTGCGCACTATTCTACGTTTCATTGTATTCCCTTGAGTTTGCCCAAAATCCATATTAGTTCATAAAAATTCATTGTGAATGTTATAGATTTTGAATTGAACAGTGTTTTCATGCATATGCTTTATCTGCATGGAAAGACTTTTAGCTCGCTTTCAATCTCTTGCGTTTTTCAAGACGGGAATTTAATGTCCTTTCTTCAGTTTGAAAGTTTCGACTGTTTACATACAGATACTGTTAGATTATCTGAAAACTGTTTTTCTTGCATAAAATGGAGAAAATCCTTTGATAGTGTCATTGCTATGTGGCGTTTGAATAAATGTGAATAGTTAGGAAAATGTTAGAAGAAAATAGGTGCTATCCTGTTTAATGTATACGTTAAAAAAAACTGAGAATACATTTATTTTGAATTAATAAAAAATTTAGTAACATTGTTAGTTGTGTAGCATTTTTTATCAGAGCCATACGAAATAAAACAACACCTACTAAGTATATCAAAATACTGTTAAATATAAACAGGTCTTTGTCAACACTTCCATTAAACCCACCTAAAAATAAAAGATTGTGAAATCTGGAACAGACTTTCATCCTGTATATTCGAAGTGAGCACACTGAAATATTAAAATCCTATAGATAAACAGAATCGGGGACACACTTATCAATTTTATACAAATAAATAAAAATCGTCACTGTTGTTTTTTCTAATAATCTCTTTATAAGTGCTTACAATAATCTCTTCACATGTAGTTCTCATAATATCTTCACATGTGGTTCTTATAATATCTTCACATGTGGTTCTCATAATCTCTTCACATGTGGTTCTCATAATATCTTCACATGTGGTTCTCATAATCTCTTCACGTTGTGCTTCTCATAATATTTTCACATGTGGTTCTCATAATATCTTCACATGTGGTTCTCATAATCTCATCACATGTGGTTCTCATAATCTCATCACATGTGGTTCTCATAATATCATCACATGTGGTTCTCATAATCGCATCACATGTGGTTCTCATAATCTCATCACATGTGCTGAAATGAAATAGGTCTAAGGTCCTTGATCGGAAGATATAAATATATTCCAGATAAAGTTTACTATGTACGTGGTTGAATACTATAATTACAAGAAATTAAAGGACAATTACTCGCAAGTGTTAATTCGGATTAAATGATTGATTGATTGATTATATACTGTTTAACGTCATGCTCGAGAATTTTTCACTCATATGGAGACGTCACCATTGCCGATGAAGGGCTGCAAAATTTAAGCCTATGCTCGGCGCTCAGGGTCTTTGAGCAGGGAGGGATCTTTTTCGTGCCACACCTGCTGAGACAGGGGACCTCGGTTTTTGCGGTCTCATCCGAAGGACCGCCCCATTTAGTCGACTCTTACGACAAGCAAGGGGTACTGAGGATCTATTCTATCAACCCGGATCCCCACAGGATCGGATTAAATGAAAAATCGCAGCTCCACTGTAGGTATACAATACACAAAAGCAACAGAGGATAAGATAATCATATGCAGTTTAAAACTGTTCCTTCGTTAATTATCTATAAAAATGTATTTTTCTTCGACAGTGATAAAATAATTTGTTATGATTTAATCAAATTTAAACATTATTTATATATTATTAACCGAAGAATGTTAAAAAATATAATAACAATTGTATATTTAAGTTTCCAATGAATTTATCTTGATGAAAGTCATTTTCTCATGAATGTCAACGATGTGCGTATATTTCTTGATAATATAGCACGACTATTTTGATTTGATGGCTAGGAATATTTCTATAGAATGTACATATGAAAAATAAATTTAACATTTGAAAATATATAAGGCTATGAACCAGCCAATATGTTTTCACGAGGAAGCACTAATACATTTCATGAAGTATGCTGGCGCAAATCATCGCAGTCCATGTCCTCTTGTATTTTCAAAAATGAAATTCATTCATAAAAATGAACAATATATGTTTGTCAATTGACCCTGCATTATCTGAGATAATTAAGTGATACTTCTCTCTGATCGGACACCAGAGTTTCCGAGGTTTTATTATGAATTTAACTCCTTTAGAATACTCTTTTCTTTAGCTGCAAAAAGGTAAGTCTTACGTATATGAATATCCCAATATTTTTCCATACTTTATAAGTTTTTAAACCGAAAATAACTTCTGTCTTCAAATTTTCTATTTATAAGTACATGTTTCACTGCACAAATTAAAACGGGGAAAATCAATATTCACTGTCAGTCATTTGAATAGATCCTAATCTGGTGTTAGTTTCTAACCATTATTTATTTATTTAATTTTTTATTTATTTTATCTATTTTTTATTCATATATTATTTTGTCTTTTGCGAGAAACAAGTTTTCTCTGCGTATTCTGCTGATGACAAAATGACCAGTGATCAGACAGACCACTCCCCCGGTGTAATTGATTAATCAAGCGCCAATCACTGGCAGAAATTCCATATTATACTCCCATAATTGTCGCAATTTTTTTTTTATCTTTTTATTTTTTTTTTTATTTTTTTTTTATTATTATTATTATTTTATTTATTTATTTTTTATTTATTTATTTATTTATTTTTTGTGGCAGAGAATTTATACATCTACGATCAAGATGGGAAACTCAAAACTCCATTTACTTTTCACGCATAAAGTTAAAAATCAACACCGCCCTATAAAGAGCGTTGTAATTTCTTGTAGGAACCCGACTGAATTAGTTTTATTTCTCTTATGAGATAATTCGAGATTTTTTTTAATTTAATTTTATTTTGTTTTTATTTATTTATTTATTTATTTTTATTTTTATTTTGTTGTTGTTGTTGAAAAGATTTCCGTGAAGTCTTCAAATATATTGTATTACACACATAGACAGAAACTAAAAATGCAATCCAAACGTGTCTACATTGAAACACACGCTGTTGGGAATATGAAACGTATCTAATATTTTAATAAAAAATGCCTAGATTCACAAAGAATACGAAATTCCATTTCATTCTGTCTATTAACTACACGTGAAATGTCTTCAAGACCTGTTTTCGTCATCAAACTGAACAGGTGTGAAATTTATAGTCACACGTAATACTGATCAAATCCATAATCAAATATATCAGCCATCCCTTTAAATCTGAAATGTCACCGTTATTTTGTCTTGTTCGGCATTGAAATGAGCCGCATTTATATTGTCTTCCTCTTGAAATATTTGATTTTCAATTGTTCAAACGTTATCGATTTAAGAACATATTTTTTTGGCGAAATTATACGTTTCCAAGAAATATATATTTGGATTGGCTTTATTTACATGGCTTTATGTCATTGTAAGTGTATGTAAACCCAACCAACGTACGAATGGTCAAGCCACGAAAGTCAAGTCTTCACAAATTAATTAACACTGCCTTCCAGCAAGAAATAGCCCGCCGAATTAGCCTGTAATCTAGAAGACGGTCGACATGTTGGAGCTACCCTACAAGTCAACAGGTTCACTTCAAAGAAGTAGATTTCGCCAACTCTCTGTCCCGAGAACAACGAAATGTAAAACTGTTTCCGTTTCACTTCACTTCCTAATGAACAGGCGGCAGACAGTTTTATGACGATTAGTTTGCGCGTGAAAATATCGTCGATTTTCGGGGACAATGGCGTCGTACTGTATTTACCGCGTGTTAAGTTAGCATAGGGCTAAACCACTGCTATTTAAAGTCTTTAATGCACATTGCTTCCACGTCACTGAATCCTCAGTGCTAATGAAAAGCTATTTGTTTAATTACATAGATAATTTTGTGTTCGGACGGAAAAGTCTCCCAGAAGTGTCAAAGCATGGTCACTGATAAGGTTATTTTGGAAAATATCAGCCTTTATGTCCGCCGGAGTTCATTTGTAAATATCAGTAATTATAGACCCATGTTGTTTGATTAAAACCTTAGAAAAGGTTTTGGCTTGAAAGTCAAAATTTACCCGTCATGTTGAATATGATTTCTGTTCTTCTTTTCAGGGACTATTTTGTGCGTTAAGATTTCTGCAGTACCTTCGCTCAGTGTATGTTGGGACTAAAAGTCATCTAATATGCAATCTATCCGAAAGTATAATCGAATGATAGGCTACACGTGACTACGTTCAGTTGTGGGCATGACGACGGCCTGTCCAGCACTTTTCTACCATTATCGATGATAAGCCTACGTGAAAGGGCGCTGTGATTTGTATTTTTGTATAGCTAATATTTTTCGATAAAAATTCTAGAGGTTTAGCTAGCAAACCTGGGGCATTATTGAGCACCAATTTTCGTGAAATATTAGGATCCATGCCAAATTATTCCGAGTACACATTATAATGTTAGTCCACACTAACTGTAAACAAACATGGCGGATCGGTTACAGGTTGATTACCTCTAGTAGACGATTTCCAAATTTTATCTTATTAAGTATCAGGTCATTCTTGTAACCTTTTGACCCTGATTTATAGTTTTGACCGTGAAATATTATTTACAATTTGAAACATTTCATAAGTCTTAAACAACTGGAGGAACACTTTCATGCTTCATGATATTGCGCGTGTTTGTATCGATACCAATACTGCATTTCTGCATTTACATTTCTAACTGAAATATGATTTAAGCTTTGTAATAAAGAAATTATTGAATTTCTATTGGTAATTGGCGTTAAGTGTCAAAATTCGCTCACAAGTTCGATTCATCACAAACTAGAATTATATTTCATTATATAGGCAGGCTACTGATAAAGAAGTTGATGTTAAGGGGTTTGTATAATCTCGTCTAAAGTCAGGATTTCGCAAATTGTATGGTCGTTATAACGATCTAGTTTGACAGTACAACTTCCCATCAGGTCAAATGCTGTCTGACGTGTTTCATACAAATTGTTTGGTCGTTCTTAGCACACTGATTCTGACTACGGTTTGCTCATGGCAGGTGTGACTGTTTGACAGGGGATGCTTACTCCTCCTAAGCACCTGATCCTACCTCTGCTATGTCCAGAGATCCGTGTTTGCCGATCTCTCCGATTTGTATTTCCTTTAGGAATTACGAGATTGAATACTGTTAGTTATCTTCACCTTTACATATTCATATCTTTTCCCAATAGTGTCATTAGAAACGGATTTGTGAAAATACCCTAAACCTTTTGTTTTCATATTTCTCATCAATATGAAAATACTTTTGAAATATTATCAAATACGATCTGCGTTTAGATAGAATTAGGTTTACTTACAAAATGCACAAACTAATTAAAACAGACCATCTTAGTAAAACATACACATTAAAATGGATTTTTTTTATTTTACTTTTTTCACGCGTAATGTGTTTGATTAATATTGTATAGTTTGCTATTGTGATGCAAAAAATGAAAATACGGAGGGGCATTGATAGGGAAAATACCCCATGTGTTGGTTACACTCCCCATAAACAGCAGTCATCGACGCCTTCCTAGTTGTTGTTTGGGTTTTAGCGTTCTTCTTTCATAAATACAGTTGTTTTGTCTCACCGTATATTTCTCTTATCCCTTTTTTTTTAAAATCTTTATTGTAGTTTTCTTGTCAACATTTATTCTCGATCTCTGCGCTGCTTCATATCGTAAGACGGTTAACTTAAGCAGTGACTGTATTCCTTTGCCAAGTGCCAGGCACTAAGAATAGAAGTAATGGGTCTTTTTGGATATGACTTTAAAAACGGAGGACCCGCGTCTCGGTAGGCGTTGAGACATAGATCTAACTTTGTGGCACTTCACATAAAAGCTGGTGACGTCTCTACATAGGTGAAAAATTAGCGTGTAGGACGGTTGGTTTTATATTGTTTAATATCCTGCTCGAGAATTTTTCACTCATTAGGAGATGCCACCATTGCCGTGAAGGGCTGCAATATTTAGGCCTATGCTCGGCGCTTACGGCATAGAGAGGGACCTTTATCGTGGCACACCTGCTGTGACACGGGCCCTCAGTTTTTGCGGTTTTAGCCGAAGGACCGCCCCATTTAGTCGCCTCTTACAACAAGGGGTAATTAATACCTAATAACAAAGCATACATTTTGTACGTTATAACTAGCAATATACATACACAGTTTGTACGTTATAACTAGCAATATCTACATACACAGTCTGTACGTTATAACTAGCAATATACATACACAGTTTGTACGTTATAAATAGCAATATATAAATACACAGTTTGTACGTAATAACTAGCAATATATAAATACACAGTTTGTACGTTATAACTAGCAATATACATACACAGTTTCTACGTTATAACTAGCAATATATACATACACAGTTTGTACGTAATAACTAGCAATATATACATACACAGTTTGTACGTTATAACTAGAAATATATAAATACACAGTTTGTACGTAATAACTAGCAATATACATACACAGTCTGTACGTTATAACTAGCAATATATACATACACAGTTTCTACGTTATAACTAGCAACATACATACACAGTTTGTACGTAATAACTAGCAATATATATACAAAGTTTGTACGTTATGACTAGAAATATATAAATACACAGTTTGTACGTTATAACTAGCAATATATACATACACAGTTTGTACGTTATAACTAGCAATATATACATACACAGTTTGTACGTTATAACTAGCAATATATACGTACACAGTTTGTACGTTATAACTAGCAATATACATACACAGTTTGTACGTTATAACTAGCAATATATACATACACAGTTTATACGTTATAACTAGCAATATATACGTACACAGTTTGTACGTTATAACTAGCAATATACATACACAGTTTGTACGTAATAACTAGCAATATACATACACAGGTTGTACGTTATAACTAGCAATATATACATACACAGTTTGTACGTTATAACTAGCAATATATACATACACAGTTTGTACGTTATAACTAGCAATATATACATACACAGTTTGTACGTAATAACTAGCAATATATACATACACAGTTTGTACGTTATAACTAGCAATATATACGTACACAGTTTGTACGTTATAACTAGCAATATATACATACACAGTTTCTACGTTATAACTAGCAATATATACGTACACAGTTTGTACGTTATAACTAGCAATATATACATACACAGTTTGTACGTTATAACTAGCAATATATACGTACACAGTTTGTACGTTATAACTAGCAATATATACATACACAGTTTCTACGTTATAACTAGCAATATACATACACAGTTTGTACATACACAGTTTGTACGTAATAACTAGCAATATATACATACACAGTTTGTACGTTATAACTAGCAATAGATACATACACAGTTTGTACGTTATAACTAGCAATATATACGTACACAGTTTGTACGTAATAACTAGCTATATATAAATACACAGTTTGTACGTTATAACTAGCAATATATACATACACAGTTTGTACGTTATAGCTAGCAATAGATACATACACAGTTTGTACGTTATAACTAGCAATATACGTACACAGTTTGTACGTTATAACTAGCAACATACATACACAGTTTGTACATTATAACTAGCAATATACATACACAGTTTGTACGTTATAACTAGCAATATACATACACAGTTTGTACGTTATAACTAGCAATATACATACACAGTTTGTACGTTATAACTAGCAATATATAAATACACAGTTTGTACGTAATAACTAGCAATATATAAATACACAGTTTCTACGTTATAACTAGCACAGTTTGTACGTTATAACTAGCAATATATAAATACACAGTTTGTACGTTATAACTAGCAATATATAAATACACAGTTTGTACGTTATAACTAGCAATATATACATACACAGTTTGTACGTTATAACTAGCAATAGATACATACACAGTTTGTACGTTATAACTAGCAATATACATACACAGTTTGTACGTTATAACTAGCAATATACATACACAGTTTGTACGTTATAACTAGCAATATATAAATACACAGTTTGTACGTAATAACTAGCAATATATAAATACACAGTTTGTACGTTATAACTAGCACAGTTTGTACGTTATAACTAGCAATATATAAATACATAGTTTGTACGTAATAACTAGCAATATATAAATACACAGTTTGTACGTTATAACTAGCAATATATACATACACAGTTTGTACGTTATAACTAGCAATAGATACATACACAGTTTGTACGTTATAACTAGCAATAGATACATACACAGTTTGTACGTTATAACTAGCAATATATACGTACACAGTTTGTACGTAATAACTAGCAATAGATACATACACAGTTTGTACGTTATAACTAGCAATAGATACATACACAGTTTCTACGTTATAACTAGCAACATACATACACAGTTTGTACGTTATAACTAGCAATAGATACATACACAGTTTGTACGTTATAACTAGCAATATATACGTACACAGTTTCTACGTTATAACTAGCAATATATACGTACACAGTTTGTACGTAATAACTAGCAATATATACATACACAGTTTGTACGTTATAACTAGCAATATATACATACACAGTTTGTACGTTATAACTAGCAATATATACATACACAGTTTGTACGTAATAACTAGCAATAGATACATACACAGTTTGTACGTTATAACTAGCAATATATACGTACACAGTTTGTACGTAATAACTAGCAATATATAAATACACAGTTTGTACGTTATAACTAGCAATAGATACATACACAGTTTGTACGTTATAACTAGCAATAGATACATACACAGTTTGTACGTTATAACTAGCAATATATACATACACAGTTTGTACGTTATAACTAGCAATATATACGTACACAGTTTGTACGTAATAACTAGCAATATATAAATACACAGTTTGTACGTTATAACTAGCAATATATACATACACAGTCTGTACGTTATAACTGGCAATATATACATACACAGTTTGTACGTTATAACTAGCAATATATACGTACACAGTTTGTACGTAATAACTAGCAATAGATACATACACAGTTTGTACGTTATAACTAGCAATAGATACATACACAGTTTCTACGTTATAACTAGCAACATACATACACAGTTTGTACGTTATAACTAGCAATAGATACATACACAGTTTGTACGTTATAACTAGCAATATATACATACACAGTCTGTACGTTATAACTGGCAATATATACATGTCCAAAGTTGTTGCCTTTGATATCTGTATAAACAAATCATTTCTTCATGAATGTGGTACAGTTGTGAACAAGGTGCGTATGAATCTTGATAAATTTCGTAGGTATATTTTGACAGCTGGGAATTCCAACAGAAATGAAAATAAAATGTAAATATAAGAAATATATTTTAATGATTGTTTGATTGATTAGTGTTTTCCGCCACACTCAACAATTTTTCAGTTATCTGGTGGCGTCCAGTTTTTTATTGGTGGAGGAGAGAACCCAGATACTATGTATCTGGGAAGAGACCACCGACCTTCCGAAAGTAAACTGGCAAACTTTCTGACATATATCAGCGCGAGCGAGAATCGAACCCGCACCGACTAGAGGTGAGAGGCCTTGTGATTTTGAGCGCGATGCTCTATTCATTCGGCCACGGAGCCCCCCCCCCTTTTTTTAATGCATGAAGTAATGAACTGCAACGCTTCACGCCGGCATACTTTTCATAAAGTATTAATGCGCTTCATGAAGTGTGCTAACGTGAAACTTCTCAGTTCATACCCTCATGTATTTTCAAAAATGAAATTATTTCTTAACAATTGTTTAATAAGTACATGTAGCACATGCTATTTATATATCCGAGTAATATGACGTCACTGGTCAAGCAACAGAATTGCGTTGAATTTAAAGACATTTCGGGATTATCATGAATAAATATTGAGAGTCTTCGATAAATTTTCAAACTATGTGGTAAAATGTTTTAACATGACACCAGAATTGGTAAATCTAAGATAAAATGTTTTAATTTTCTTTTTAATTTTATATCTACAGTCTTTTAACTGTGAGCATTTATAAGCACCTACTTTTAAGAACAAGATAATGACGTTTGAGAGGCAATCGATAAAGGAAGCAGCTCTTGTTAAGATATTTTGTTCAGGAAGAATTCATCTTAGATATCATATGTGGGGTACTCCTTGAACAAAATTCGTCGTAACTCTCGCTGGGGTTTCAAAATATGTGCAAGGCATTTAAATCACAAATGTTAAAATGTCACCTGTCGTAAAACTGTACTTCTATTCGTAAATACAACCTGCATATGTGGCAGAGAGAAAAACAGTAGGTTAGAACAGGTTTTGTTTTAAATAATACAAAAACCAAATCCACTCATGTGTTCGTTATCATCAACGTGTAATTTATTCGCGGTGATCCTTGCTGATATAATTTTGGTATTTCTGTTTCACAAAGAACCGTTCATTCAGTTTATATAAAAAAGGTTAGATTAGAAACATTAGGCTTATATGTCCATTCAATTTCATCTAATTCAGAATCACTCTCAGAATCTGTGGATAACGCAATACAACGTCCCTGTTTAATAACATATTTCAATAAATCAAAATTAATAAGCTGTTACGGAACAGCGATAACATTAAAGCAGTGAAAATGGATATCCTAGATCCCGCCATTTTCTCTGGTGAAACTAACGAATGATGATTGAAGACTGTGTCATGTGCTATACAAAACCGAGTTTGATATCGAAACTATACCCGACCTCTCACGACAATGGTATTTTCGATACTATCAGACGTCATCAGTCTTTTTGACAACGCTATTTGTTCTTTGTTACGTCACGGATAAAGTTCGATTAGTATCCTTGATAACGGTTAGTAACGAGTCAGAAATTTGACACGGGTTTTGTTCTTTTTTAACATTTTCAATTTATGCTAATTCGTGTAGAGTTATTTTGTTGAGATTTTTTTTGTCTTTTGGAAAGTCGATCTATGTTTTTTTTCTATGACAGCATTTTGATAAAGATGGATATTTTCTCCCCAAACCGTAACAATTGTAACGATGATCAGGTGTGTGGGAAATTTAACATAAACCATAGCAATTCGACACGACGCGAGCTTCGACCGTCATTTTGATATCATTAAGTTTTGAGATAATAATTTAAACATCATTTCTGCATCGTTCACTTTCATAAATAAGATAGTCGGTTTGCCTAACTGCAGCGTGTTGACATTTACATAAAAACGACAACGTTTTAATTCTATAGAATGAGGTTCAAAAGTTTAAGATGGGATGAGAAACCAAAAGACAACTCTCATTATGAAATAAGCAGCTTAGACTTCTAAGCCTTTCGGGTATAGGAAGAAGACATCTACTATGCCTATATGAAAATGCTGTTGGCTTTCCCCTTTTTCATTTGCTACACATTTAATGAATGACATTGAAGCGTAAATTGCACAGCACCTTGTCTGTGTCCTTTTCCTGGGCTCTCTAGTTTAAACAAAACAAGAGATAATCTTGGCTATAAGCAAACGAAAACATGTGATCTACCCTCACATCGAAAGCTCCAATCAACCTTGAACGGATAAACACACTTTGAGGTAGTCTATTATTATACAATTTAATGTTTAATTCACGCTTGTTAGTAGGAAAATATTAAAACGATTTTGTGTAAATATACTTATATACTTTTACACTTAAACTTACACTCTTGTTAGTAGGAAAATATTAAAATATTTTTATGTAAATATACTTTTAAACTTAAACAAAAGTTAATCTTAACAGCCTTTTATGAATTAAAGTGCATTTGTTTAATTTCTTTAAGAACATTAAAAATACATCGCATAAGTACGGCCGTTCAACATGGGATGCTTACTCCTCTTAAGCAGCTGATCTCATTTCTGCTGTGTCCAGGGGTTCGTGTTTGCTTTCCTTTTAATTTTGTATTGTTTATGGAATTTAAGTCACTATCCTCACTTTCCATTTGCAAGTTTAATATTCCAGTTTTGAGGTGGAGGAAAATATAAAAATCAGAAAACTGCGTATAATGTACGAAGTATTTTTGAACAGCTATAGGATAAATCGGAATTTTACACATACAAATTCACACGTTCGTGTTATAGCATAAGCTATTCACCTCCCAATTTATTGATTTTATAAATCATAGATCAAACTAAAAAGTGCATTTTTATGAAGTAGTATTTGATAGTCCTTTTGAATTACTTGTTGATCAGATTTGTAAGTTTTGACCTGCGTCGACTCCTTGGGGAGAGATGCTACGTGGAAATGGCGTATTAAACCAGCTAGGTGTGCAAACGAAATTATTTAAACTCCCCAGTATTAGTAAATGTTCATATAGGGTATCGATGACACGATACAAAATTTCCAAGATACGGGATTTCTGCATAAGTTGTTTGAAACAGATCAAGTGATTCTGGGTTGATTTATATCTTAAACCCTTTAAGGCGCACTTGATCCCTATGTTATCAGCACCCTGTCTTTTACAACATTTTATGTGAATTAATACTTTGATTTGAAAGTTTAAACTTCAAGCCTGTTATATACCGATACTCTCCCACATGGAAAAGTCTCGGGGACTCTCTTCAGTGGTTGCGCTGTTCTGTCACTGACCAGCGAAGTTTTGTCATAACACTTGCAATCAATACATTCTTGAGAGCTCAGTGCAATTTTATTTAAATTAATCGGGTTTAAAATGATCAAGCTACGAAAGGTCCTCTCTTGTCATTGGACAACAGCGCCTATACACAGTTGATAGCAGGACCGTCAAATTCTGTTATTTCTCGTATTTAGCTATCATTGCTGATTTAGGTGCATGGCGAGGGGTCTCTTCACGACCAGCTGACTGCTATTCGGGCCTCTGATTTTTAACATCTTCTTAACAATGAACAAATGTCAGGCGACTCCCAGTAAGTTTTGTATCATTGTATATATATATATTTTTTTTTTTACAAAGATCGATGTACTTACTTAATTGATTAATTAATTGATATATATATATATATATATATATATATATATATATATATATATATATATATATTGCGCTAATGATTTCTGTGTGATCCATGTCAGTGGTTAAGCTTACTTTGTCTCCAAACTGAACAGAAGTAATTTGATAATATATGTAACTTTACAATACCAAATATAAACTTTTACAATTTGAAAAAAATAATAAGAACAATTAAGTTTTATATATATATATATATATATGTGTGTGTGTGTGTGTGTGTGTGTGTGTGTGTGTGTGTGTGTGTGTTCATAAAACACTCTTCCAAACACGAATTCTTTATTCTTTGATTAGAGTTTTTAATTAGATTTTAACATTTGAAAAACAAAGTGTGATTGCATTTTGATATGAAATAACGCATTGTACCAAATATCAAAATCAGCTAAAGTTCGTTTTATGCCTGATCTTAAATCATGTTAATGGCATCATCATTTGAAAACCATTTACATTTTTGACGCATGAACCAAGCTAGATGTAGAGTTTTTGGTTTGTATATCTGCGAGATCCTCGTCATTTAGTCAAGTTACTTTATTTCCTCAACTTGGACGAAAATGTATAATGTGAACGACATTGCTTGTGTTTCAACATCTGACACAAATTGATGCAACTGTACATTTCATATCCCAAAATCGGGTAAAAATAGTTAAATTAATATCTTTTTCCCTTAAATATGTGATGCTAGTTATAACTTCTGTATGAAAGGTCGATATCATTTAATGCCAAATTAAAAACACAGTATCAAGACTTTTATTTTGTATGTCAATATCAAACTTGACATGTATTATAAATGTCCAGAGATAGTATGTATAGTCAGTATCGGACTGTGATTTTGACAGATATGTGAGTTTGAGTGACTTCTGTTGTAGGAATATTTTTACTGAACGTAACGATTATTATACTGAGGCTGTCCATTTTATGCAGAATTTTGTGGAAAATTAAAATCCGCAAAAATTACAATAGCAATATATATATATATATATGTATATATATATATATATATATATATACATTAAAACTTTAATATATATTTCCAGTTTCAATGTGTACTGAGAAATAATATATCTCTTTAAATTTAAATTGTTTCAAGCGCAGAAAAGTGAAAGATGAAAATGAATAGTATCATTGTTACATCAGCATGTCTTCATATCACCATCATTGAAAAAAAAAAGAATTTAGAATTTTTGTTTTTCAAGACAATGAATCATACATTAAATCTATAAACGAAAGGGAAAACAGCGAGCATAATGTTTGTAGATATATGCTGTGGTATACATGTGTCTGATATTTTCTGATTGCTTGTGGAAAACCTGATATCGTAATGAGAGATTATAAGAACAGCTTTTAACACCCATGAATGAAGTAAGACCGTCCGATATTTCTCCACAACGAATTCCCTCGATGGAGTTATCACCAAAATATGGCTGTATACGAGAGATTACATCGGATATCATATGATTGTGCGCGATAAAAAAAAAACGACCAAGCACCTGTTATACAGTGAATACGATGCATTATAGAAAGAGCATGCAGATAGTATATGAAAATTTTATGTTATCCTTCATAAAGGTTGTTTAATTTGGAGCAGAAATATAGGAAAGCACATTATCATGCCATTTATTAAGTTATATTAAATCATACATACTAATTATTATAGTATTCAATTCAAAATTTCAAAATGAAATTTAAGAACGAAGAACATCATAATACAAACTTTTTACGATAACAATTGTAAGAAATTAACATAAACAGTAGATGTTCAATTTTTATTTATTTTTTTTTTTTGGATAGAATATTAGAACCGTAATTAATAATAGGCGCGTGCAAACTCAATAACTTGGTATGGACACATGTCAAATATTGCTAGGAAATAACCTAAATCGGGCATCGAACACTTTCTCTATCTTTCGAAGAAGAAAAACTTTTCCTGACAGGTGCCTTCTACAGATAAACAGGAAAACATTTATTAGCAGTGCGAATTGCCGAATGATCACGGTCATTCGTCATTAAAGGAGAGTGTAGCATTGATAAATTGTATAGCAAATATTATTTTTATCTTCAATTTGGCTTTTTAATGCCGTCTTGCTTTATCAGTTGCTGTCTGTTTCGTGTTCCTTTCTTTTGATGAAAAGTCTAAAAAGAAATAAATAGGCAAGTATTAAGCTCACTAATATTACTTTATTTTTATTTCATTCAACAAGGTGTCTTAAGGTGACAACAACTTCATTTTGAAAACTTCCATATTCGTTTGACAAGATTGTAACTGTGTAAATTACGAAAGTCAAAAACGTGTTTAACTGGACGTAAAAGTTCATTTTCATTTAATAAAATTCAAACGGAAGGCGGAAAAGTAATTTTAAATGTTAATAAGATTGAAATGTAAACTTTTACCGTGCATCCTCTTCGACACAAAGCACACAAGTGGGTAATATATATTGCAACTGTTGTCAAAGAAAGCGTTCCGAAATCGAATTTTATTGAGAAATCGTCTTATCGTAAACTTTAATTTAAAAGAGTACTTGGATTGCAATGGATTCGTAACCAAGGTTAAATAAAGATAAATGTCAGTCGTCCTCCTTCATCTGAATTGTGGCTTTTCATTTTGAAATACTACGTCGACAATATGCTTACAAATTGCATAATCCAATATGTTAAATGGAAAACGTATATTTTATTAAGTTTTAAAACAGATACCTGGGATTGCACTGCAATTCGATGTTGGTTCATCTGATCAAATATTTGTTTCGACCCCCGGGAGCACATTTATATTCAGAAGCCATGTTTTATGAATGTTACAAATGAAAGAAGAAACGAAAGTCGTGGAGGTTATCTTGTTTATAGGTCTCGCTGAAGTCGCAGAAACCATTTGAAAACAATTATACAATATATGCATTGTAACTCACATTAAATGCATTCACAGAAATATTACGTCCCTGACGCCGCCAGCATGGTGTGTAGCATCTGGTGTGTTGATTTCTGCTCTTATATAACGGCGATAAGTGCCTCAACATTTTACAGGACGTTTGTCATATACTTACAGATTCACTTCCAATATTAGCTTCATGATCAATCATCATACATGTTTTGTAGCGAAAATAGAGAAGCTAATCGCGATGCAACACACACACACACACACACACACACACACACGTATATATATATATATATATATATATATATATATATATATGAGAATTTAATTTATGGTATATGTAAAAAAAAAATCAAAAGAAAATCAAACTTTTACAAAACCAATGAGGGTATTATCAGAAGGCATCAGAAATGAATTTTTTTTACACATAAAATTAATTCACTTTACATCTGAAAATCTTCATCACCAGTCCTTGTTTTTTTTTGGGTTTTTTTTTTTTTTTTTGTTTTTTTTTCATACAATTGCTCCCTGTGGACAATATAAATATTTAATCAGTGCACTGTAAAACGAAATATTGTTTATGTGCTAAAAATGACCATTACTTTTAACCCGAGAATTCTTTGACAATGTGCCATATGAGAAATTTGACTGCTAATCGGGCCAACCCAGGGCTTCGCTTCTCAGACTTCGACATTATTTAGTCATATTTGTGTTATGGATTGCCTTTTTGCATAGAATGTGACAAAGATATTCCACAGTTGTATGCTGAAAATTAGTGTCCGTTGCGTTATGTCAATAACTTCGGCCCAACGGGACTGGCTTAAAAGGGAGCTTTTAAAGTCTGCAAACTCAATATAAAGGAGAATTCAATTATGTTTTGTGGTCAGACATAATTATATAATGAAATCATATATTTTTCTTGACAAGAAGTAATATGTCAATGCTAATTTTAACGTTTGAACTGGGTTTACAAAAATAATGTGAAAATACGATATAAAAACACCGTCTAGAGCAATAGAAAGCTGTTTATGGTAATGAATGAGAATGACCTTTTGACTGTTTGAATTTTCATTTACCTGTCGTTTATAAAATGAATATTACTTTTTAATTCTAAATGGTGTTATATTCCTTTTACTTTTAAAGATAGTTTTCAATGACTAATCTTCTGTAAAATCATTCTTAAAATAACCTGAGAAAAACAAATATGTCACTAATTCAAGATAATAACAAGCCCCTAGTCTGAAATACATACAACTTAAACTTGCAGTTTAAATATGTAAGTCAAACAAAATGAAGAAATTAAAGGAAAATAAAATGCACTGTTAAGTTGTTATAAAGGATTACTTTTGAGAGGTACAACAGCTTCTTTTGAAAACTAGATTCTTGTAGGGGGTTAATATCATGCACCGTCACCGACTCTGATTTCCTATGCCTGTTTTTCTAAAGAAATATGGATTGTCGAAGAGATCTTAAATAAAAAGAGAAATGTCATATTTTGACTGTTCCAACCAATGACCTCTTTCTTTCTGCCTCTCTCTCTCTCTCTCTCTCTCTCACTCTCTCTCTCTCTCTCTTCATTTATAATACATTTCATTTAAGGAATGAAGCTAATTTTGACCTATGTTATACGATTTATTGTAGTTGGTGCAGTTTACGCTTTATAATCCGCGAAGCGCATTTTGCGTTAACTGCACCAGGTTACATTATATCATGTAACATAAGTCAAAATTAGCTTCATTCCTTATAATTTAATTTAAAAAGACAAAACTATATTGTGCAAGTCTTAATTTATTATTTAAATGTAAAATAAAAAATGCCTGCACCGCGCAATGATTCACTCAGCAACATACTAACAAAGTGTCGAATGTGAAGGAAGCCATTTCGGTTCTTCGCATAATTGGAACATGTACTTTGTTTATGAAATTTTCAAAACGTAAGGTTGAGTTTGCAACGAACCTTAATGACAGAAGATATTTGTGGGTTCCATATTTAGGCCTGATGTTTTCTTCGCAGCCCAAGATAGACTTTGGAGTCACTCTGACAGAAAGCGAAAGTTTAGATCTGGCATCACACAAAATACATCTCGCAGAAAACCAGAAAGTGCAATAGAATTTGCGGTTTAAACATTTTTGATTTCATGAAAGTTTTAAACTACCTTATAACTCATCGTAACACACAATACAATCCAACACAGTAAAATATGTAAACAATTCACGGCTCTGTGTCAATCGATGGGACGTGACGTCATGTAATACACATTTTATAAGACATGACGTATTTTTGTACTTATATAGGCAGATAAAGCAATCTCTCTCTCTCTCTCTCTCTCTCTCTCTCTCTCTCTCTCTCTCTCTCTCTCTCTCTCTCTCACACACACACAAATTTCTTTATAATGAAACCGCTTGCAATTACTTGATTACCATTATTCCGCGTATGATATCGTTGTGTCAGAATTTGTATAGAATTCTTATTTGTGTTTTGTGTATTGTTTCTTAGAAGAAACTCTACGTCTTGTTTGAAATCATAAAAGAAAATGTGTCTAAACAAAACGCATTTCAATTCATAGAAGCCTTACAACTTAACAGAGCTATAATTGTAAAAATTAGTGCCGTCTTCATTGTCCCCCATACCAAGTTACATTATACAATATAAACTAAATTTTTCCAGAGTGTTCAGCCAATCAAATTGCGTGTTACAGGTAAAATTAAATTATCAAAATTTGATTCGAACTATATGACTATTTGATATATGTATTCGTCATCATATGTTCTTTTTGGTAAGGAAGATGCCATTTTGTACTGTGTTTCTTTTTCCAGTTTGCAAAGGAGCATGGTGTTTTACGATTAGTATTTTGATTTCAGGTCGTATTCTTACGGACGTCCCGTGTAGAGTGTGCCAGGATCATTCTTCTGGTAAACACTACGGCATATACGCCTGTGATGGGTACGTTAAAGATAGTCTTCATCTCTTTCACTCTCTCACTTATTAAGTATGACGTCATACAGACCTTACCTACACGCCACTAAGAAAACTAAAGTTTGTGGTTACCAAACTCTACAGAATCATATCTGAGTTCAAAGCAAAATTATCATATAAAATTGCCCGACTACATTCGCGTAAATATTGATATAATAACATCAAAATAACATACTAGTTTAATTACATTAAAATTCAGTTAAAATAGCATACAAGTTTAATTTTATCAGTAAAAATTAATGAAAGTAACTGAAAATCAATTTTTAAAAAAAATATTCACACCTACGATTCAAAGCCTTCATGTCTTCTTCGTCTTTTTCAGTTGTGCTGGATTTTTTAAGGTAAGTTTCCTTGTTGATCATTGTTCGGTCTTCGGTTGATGTAGTAGTAATAGGTACAGATCAAAGCAGTTTACCTTTTAATGTGAAGTCCTCAAATATACAAATCTCAGGGATATACATTGACAACATTTTAAAACACTTGCTACGAACACTGTTCTTCAAAGATGAACAGGTATAAAGAAAGACTAGATAATGAACACAATTTACCGTGTGGACTAAAATTCACTTCCATGACTTCTCAGTTAAGTCCAGAACATTGGGGAAAATTCACATAGAGAGGAGTCATTTCTATAGCAACATTTGAACATAGAAGAAATTATATATATATATATATATATATATATATATATATATATATATATTAAAGGTTCCATCTGTTTATCATAACATGAGGGCATATGTAATATCAAGTTCAATCTTATTTAAGAAGTTTGGTGTTTTCTCATCACAATTTAATGCTATAATACAATTACAGAGATCTATCAGAAGAAACAGACAATATGTATGTAAATCACGGCATCCAAATAAATGTCCAGTGGATAAGACACACAGAAATCAGTGCAGAGCCTGCCGCCTCAACAAGTGTGTCAAAGCAGGAATGAACAGAGACGGTAATTGTAGTGAACGTATCACATTTAAGGAAGCTAACTGGTGACCAGTTCATAGGAACCAGTTTAGATGGGGACAATAACGAACAGTTTTCAATCTCTGCTGTTTAATAGTTCCTATAGTGATACAAAATAACAATATTTATAATATTTATAAAAATAAAAGAAATATGTGCAGCCCATTAAAAGTCCATAGTGTAATACTGATATTATAAACTGCGAACGTAATATGGCACAATACGAATTATTTTATTAATTAATTATAATTAATTGGTAAATAGTATTCAAGCTAATCAAATTTTAAAAAATTGTTAATTTGATTTTCGTCGGCTTTATTGATTGTTTATTTCATTGTTGTACGTCCCGTCGAGAATTTTTCACTCATATTGAGACGTCACCAACTGTAAGTGAAGTACCACAAATTTAGACCTATGCTTAGCGCTCAGGGCCGTAGCAGTGAGGGTTCTTTAACGTGCCAACGCCTACCGCGGCACGGGACCTCCGTTTTTAAGGTCATATCCGAAAGACCTGTGATTCTCACTTCTAAATGCTGAGTGTTTGACGAAGGAGTAATCACTACCTATTTTTACGTCTTATGTTTGACGCGGCCATGGCACGAGCGGGGCTCGAACTCACGGCCTCCCGGTTACGAAGCGAACGCTCGCTCTAACCACTGAGCTACCCTGACCGGTCGGCATTATTGAATTCAATTGCATAATGAAAAGATGAAGATAACTAACAGTGATCAATCTTGTAACTCCTACGATGACTGATTGATATGTAGTGAGTCTCACATGAAAGTGTTTGAATTTTGTATTATTTTTCACCACAATCCCCTTCAGCATCTATAAACTTTTGCCAGAGATGTTTAAGGGCCTGAATGCCACTTTTAAAGAAGTCCTTTTCTTGACCGTTCAGAAAATCTTCCACCTCATGTATGACGTCATCTTTTGACTGAAAGTGGGTATCGGAAATGGCCATTTTCAGTTTGGGAAATAGATGAAAGTCTGTTGGAGTGAAATCAGATGGATAATCAATTTAAAGCGACAATCGTTAATGACAGTCATGGCAATGAAAGTCTTGTAAACAGGGGCAACAACTTACCTTTACAGAGTTTTTCGCGGTGCTGGAGTTCAACATTTTCCCGTAACTGCCTCAGAAGTGATGCATAGTATGTGCCACTAATTGTTTGTTTCTTTTGGAGATAATCTATCATTAGAATACCATCACCATCCCAGAAAAACCGAGGGCATAACATTTCTAGCTAATGGAACAGTCTTTGCCTTCTTGGTGGGGGTTAAACCAGGGTGCTTCCATTGTTAAGACTGTTGTGTTGGTCTCTGGGGTGCAATAATGGATCCATGTTTCATCCATAGTAACAAACTTCTGAATAAAGTTAGCAGGATCTACCTCTAAAAGACTTAGATTAGCACGCGACAAAGTGTGACTCGTGTACTTCTGATCAACTGTCAAAAGTCGTGGTACCCAACGGGCTGAAAGCTTTCTCATTGTAAGATCCTCTGTCAGTATGAATTGTACTCTTTCCTGTAAAATGCCAACTGGCTATGTTAAATATCTTTCTACAACTCACCTATCAGTCATAACAATATCATGGATTTTATTGACCATTGCTGGGGTTGCAACAGTGACAGACCTTTCAGCACGGAGGTCATCCTCAAGGCTCTGCCTGCCACGTTTAAATTCTGCCACCCACCTTTTTACTGTAGCATATGAAGGGGCATCTTTCTCTAGTGCTGCTAATGTATCAGTGTGGATATCCATAGGTGATAAACCTTTCTTATGCAAATATCGGATCACTGTTCTTTCGCCGATTTTGTCCATTTTGCAAACGTCAGTTGTCTTTATTACTTTAGAATGCTACCTCGTCGAATGACACCAGTCTTCGGTTACACAGCCTCAAATAGTCAGGAAACAGTAGGGTTGAAAAAGGACATCGATGCTAACCTCTTTCAATACAAGGCTCACAACATATCAATCAGCCCTCGTATATAATCTGAATATTTAGAGTAGAAGAAAAGCTAATACAGAATCATAATTGTAATTAATCACACTACTTGTCTCCATTTACTTTATTTGATTATATATCTTTATAGCTGTTCAACATGAGCGGGGACCTAGGACCTCCACATTACGCCGACAAGTTGCCATGTACCTTCGGGAGTCCTCAGACTATACTGCCTTGTTGTCCGGAACCTCTCTACCTTCTCCATACTTTCCCACTTCCTTCTACAGTGTAAATCCACCAGGAATGTGTGAATCAGTGATGATGTCTGGTGTTACGTCCTCCTCCTCTACTCCAGCATCGTCTTCCTCAATTATAGTTCATCCCACACCTAGGGTAAATCATCTTAAATCATCGTCATCACTCATTGTACATGTTGCCATCCGCTACCTAGAATGAACAGTGTTTTTTAGTTATTGTACATCTCACGCTGTATATTTCACATTTTACATCTCGTGTTGTATATCTCAAGTTGTATCTCACGTTGTACATATCACGTATATCTCACCTTGTACATCTAACGTTGTACATCTCACGTTGTACATCTCCGGTTGTACATTTCACCTTGTACATCCCATGTACATTTCATGTTGTATATCTCACGGTGTATACCTCACGTTATAAATATCACGTCGTATATCTGAGGCTGTATATATTACGATATATATCTCACGTAGTATATCTCACGATATATATTTCACGATGTATATCTAAAGTTGTATATCTCACATTGTAATATCACGTATGTCTCACCTTGTACATCACTCTTGAAGACCGGGTTAGAATAGACCCTCAGTACCCCTTGTTTATCGTAAGAGGCGACTAAATGGGGCGGTCCTTAGGATGAACCCGTAAAAACCAAGGCCCCGTGTCACAGCAGGTGTGACACATTAAAGATCCCTCCCTGCTCAAAGGCCCAGAGCGCCGAGCATAGGCCTAAATTTTGCAGCCTTTCACCGGCGATACTGACGTCTCCATGAGTGAAAAATTTCTCGAGCATGACGTTAAAAAATATACCATCAATTAACCAATCTAACGTTGTATATCTCACGTTATATATCTCTTGTTGCATATCTCACGTTGTACATCTTGAGTTGCTCTGTTCGCGCATAGGGTAAGTTATAGGGTATTGTACATCCATTAAGTACGCTGATTCATCTACATCAGTTGTTGTACAAACCTAGGCTATGACTTTTTCTTCATTATTTCTTGTACATGTCACATATAGGTGTTATCGTCAGTTATCTTAAATCACAAAACTTAAAGGTAAAACACTTGCATCAGTTATTTTATATGTATGACCCACACTAAGGGACATTGTCTTCATAAAGTGTCGTACAGCCCACAAACTACGCCAAAGCGACTTTATCAGTTGTTGCATATTTTACTTCAAGGGAAAAATATTAGAAATACACGGCAATAACTCCAGAATATTGTATATAAGTTGAGTTTTATCTGTCTAGGATGTTATACAAGATTTCGCTTTCCAGAAAGTCGCATTAAATTCAAGTTACAATATAAAGGCCATCCATGATGACGAAACACTGGCTGTTTTCAAAATATCTCTCTCAGACACTGAAACATACTTTCTCTCATGATCTAAAGGTTCTACAAAATTTATCTGGCATGTTTCATGAAACAGAAATATACATTGATTGCAAAAAAAAAAAGAAAACATTCTGTATTTTGTTTACAAATGAATGTGACAGGTCAACATGGATACTTACTCCTCCTATGCAACTGATTCCACCTCTGCTATATCCTGGAGTTTGTCTTTACCCTTCTCTGACTTTTGTGTTCTTTATAGCATATATGAGATTGACCACTGTTCATTGTCTTCACTTGTTCATATCATTTTATATAAAATTCGAAAATGTTTCAAGATTTTTTTGGAATATCAATCCTGAATCTTTCTGTCATCCATGTATTTCAGTATCCATCTGACCTAAGTGGTTTCACCTTTCCAACAAACTCCGCTGACTCCGTCTGTGAGACAGCAGCAAGGATCTTGTTCATGACCATTAAATGGACGAAGAGTATTCCAGCTTTTGTGGGACTCCCACATCGAGATCAGTTGCTTCTTCTGGAGGAGAGCTGGAGGGATTTGTTTATACTCAGTCTCGCACAATTCCGCCTGCCTATTCAACCACACCTCCTCATCACAGCTTCCGGTAAGTATCCAGTTAAAAATCGACAACCAAGTGAAGCGTTGTCTAGAATACAAAAAGGACAATTTGTAATTCACTTCATTTTCTACATCTGATACACAAAAGCATGTTCTGTGTAGGATCAATTTTTTAAATCGAGACAGGATACTGACAAAGAAGTTGATGTAGCAGAGGCTCCAACAGTTTTGTTTCAAATCAGCATTTCAAAAATTCTGTAGTTCATATAATGAACCAATTTACAAATACAAACTATCACTGGGTCGAATGTGGTTATGACATGTTTAATATCAATCGTTAGCCCGTACTGTTTTTCTCCTATGAATTACTCCGTTTACCTGATAAAGACATAGGGCTTGCGATGGGTGTGACAGGTCAGCAGGGGCTGCTTATTCCTCCTAGCCACCATAATCTACCTATGGTGTATCCAGTGGCCCACGTTTACTACTTTTAATTTTGTATTCTTCACGTATTTTTCACGTAATTCAGGAGATTGAGCATTGCTAGTTATTTTCACACGTTCAAAATTTCTTATATTCAAGCATTCTTTGATTTCTCTGAAATTTAATAACGTGTATGTTATTATATAAAGATTCTATACGATTTTTCGAAATTGTAACGCTATAAATTTGGTAAATTGTTTTCCAATTGAATTTCTGTAATTGACCAAAAATGGCAACATTAACACATAACATGGATTACACAAGATGACAGAAACTATTAAATACATTTGCAACATTTAGAGGGGCCTCCGTGGCCGAGTGGTTAGAGCATTGCGCTCAAAATCACAAGGCCTCTCACCTCTAGTCGGCGTGAATTCGATTCTCGCTCGCGCCGATATATGTGAGAAAGTTTGCCAGTTTACTTTCGGAAGGTCGGTGGTCTCTTCCCAGGTACATAGTATCTGGGTTCTCTCCTCCACCAAATAACTGAAAGATTGTTGAGTGTGGCGTGAAGCAATAAAGAATCAATCAATAAACATTTAGATACCAAACCTGAAACATCTTGTATAATTGTGATGTACGTTTTCTGAAGCCAGATATATATGTGCTTGTGAAGTCGTAAATGACAGTATATCTATATTCAGTTGCTGAAACTACGAATTGATAGAAAGATTAGTGATTGGTTTGGGGTTATTTTGTTGGTAGATTATGTGGAAAGTAGGAACAAAATTATTTGTGAGCTTACAATCAAAGCAAAAATTGGGAGACGGAGTTATACTTACATATTAGTTAGTTTCATATCCCTAATGAATCAATTGTATGAATGTGTATCAATTTGATTTTGAATAGATTATGATTATTTACAGGTGTGACAACCGACAATAAACTGACATCGGAGAGGATGACTGCTTGTATGTTAGAAATCAGAGCCCTACACGATGTCATCGATAAGTTCAAACCCCTAAATGTTGATCCAACCGAGTACACGTGTTTGAAGGCAATAGTTATCTTCAAGACAGGTATGGCATTTGACATTTTTTAATGAAAAAGTGAAGATAACGAACAGTGATCAATCCCGTACTTTCTATAAAGAATACAACATTAAAAGTAAGGCAAACACGGACTCCTGGACACACCAGAGGTGGGAGCAGGTGTCTAGGAGTAATCTATAAAAATGGTTTTAGGGAAACATATTCTATTTCGAATCTATCTAACATTACAGTCTGGAATAATTTAAATGTCTCTTTTCCTTGAGAAAGAGATTTCTATCCCTACCGTAGCACATATCAAAAGGAAAATTATCATACCTGAACAAGATACAGAGTTCACGGCGGTGTGACAGGTCAACAGGGTCTACTTACTCCTCCTAGGCATCTATCCCACTTGTAGTGTTTCCAACAGGTCCGTGTTCGCCCTGCTCACAATTGTGAATTTTTGATAGTATTTACACCCATTATTAGGCCGATCTTTACTGATTTTGACTACGAGTTAATGCGTTCACCCTATCTTCACTTTGACTTTGTTTATTATTCTCACGTTTTCACGAACGCTCTTTCAATATTTATCGTAGGGACGACATCCTGTTCATGCTGAATTCATATTTATCATAAACGTTATGTCAAACTTTCTTTACAGCTTTAAGAAATCCAGCAAACGAACTGAAAACGCTAAGAGACAGTCATGCCGTTGCCCTTCTACAAGATCAAGCACAACTAACCCTCAGCAAGTACATAGAAACCACCTACCCTGCACAGCCGTTCCGCTTCGGCAAGCTTCTACTTCTGCTTCCGCTGTTGCAGACGATATCCTCTAAAGCAATTGAAGACATGTTTTTCAAAAAGACGATAGGACATGTGCCAATAGACAAATTGATAGTGGATATGTTCAAATCTGGAGATTTTTAAATATCCGAGAATTTTCACACTGATTTTCGATCTTCATGGAGATGAAAAACCATGCGTGTTCTTTGTCCTCCATCAAAGGATGAGGTTAACAAAATGGTCATTTCTAATGGTTTGAATTTCATTTTGGCAGAAAACAATAAACTTGCGTTGCTTTTGTAAACCATTTATAATTGAATTTGCGATTAGGATTTCAAACTGCAACTTTTTCCCCGGAAAAAATACAAAAAGACAAGAGATGTCTCAGAAGATATATATATGTAGGGTTATAAATGGTATTTAACCGGGTTTTGTTCATATGAGGTTGATGTATACGTATTACATGTATTGAAATTCTATTGTTGCTTTTCAAACCTTTAGTTTAGGTGGGATATTCTTTATTTACAAGTAATTCTATACATTTAAATTATAATTCTGTTCATAATATTTGTAATCGGAATGTTTTCAGTTTTATATTTATAACATGTTCATATTCCCATGTCAAATTCGACTGGCGAGCTCGTTGAATCCATTATAGTTTCATTTATGAAATGTTAATATTGTGGCATGTTTTATTTTGTGTGTTGACTTCACAATAAAAAGTTTAACTGAAGTTGAGTCTTAGTAACATATAAATCAAGACAATATTTGTTTACTGTTTATGCCTGTGTATCGAGTTGAATCGCGCTTGTTTTGATCTTGTCCCTATTTGTGAACTACACGGTTAAAAACAATAAGTAATTCAGAATAAGTATGTATTGAATTTTTCAGTCCTTGAATACACTTCATCACACAAGTCCTTTAAGTCGTGTGGTATCAACAGATGTGCGTACAACTGTACCCTGTGTGTTAGTATTCTTCTATGTCTATAACGTGGCTTCAACTTAACATAAAAACCAAAAGCGAACGGTTTTTCAACATATCTATCCAAGTTCGTTTATTTAGATATACTTGGGTGGGGGAATTTGGGGGGGGGGGGGGGGGGGGGTTCAATTTTTTCTTCAGTTATGTAAACAATATTCACAATTTTATTCAGGGTTTGTAGCCGTGTTTTTTTTTCCTCGTTAATATTTAAAGATTCTCAAATCTTGCATAAAAATATTATATCTGCATGTATGTAGAATTGACAGTTTGAATGCCTATAGAATATTTAACAAGAGTCATTGGTTAAAGTTTGTTGATATATTGTAAAGGCCGCTGTTCTTTTTGCCTCGCCTGTTTAAATGACATTGTTTTATAACGGGTCCCTATTACCTCGACTGTTTACCTTCCATTGACTGTCCGAATTTCCTCTGTGCTAATGTCGTTGATATGTTTTGGCAATCGATAACTCTTTTTGTCTCAGGATTGATGTTTTTATGAAAGCAAATATCAAGGTAATGATTATTGCACAACGGTGTGAATCTCAACTAAAATTCAAATATATGAAAGTTAAGAGCATGCACTGAAGTCAACTTTGCAAAACGTAAAGGCTGACGAGTACTTCCATGCATTTGTTTTCTCGCTGGTGATCGATAAAAAACCGCATTACAGTGTACAGCATTTGGAAATGAAGTTTAAAATGTCCAATACTTACGATGTCTCCATCGTAAATTCCTATATATCGCCAGGAATGATTTCGCTTATTTCATAATGTATCATATATTGATTCGGACTCCGCAAAACTAAAAATTATGGCATACATCAGTATTCTACAGATGTCACTCTTGTAGTATACATAATGAATGTTTTGCGTTTTTATTTTATTTATTTATGTATCTATTTATTTATTGTAATACTGTGATTATATATAGATACATTCAAAGACATACGGACTAAAATAACAGTACAGGCTGTTTCGCATTGTTTGACGGACTATGTCATATGGTAAGTGTGTATAGATACATGCAATCAAACCATCAATGCCATGTCTCCCGCGTCATAGTAGGTGTTGGCATGTTCAAGAACCCTGACTCCCACAGCCGTAAGCGCCATGCACAGGTTCAGATACGTAACTCTTCACCTAAAGGCTGGAGTCACCTCTCATGAGAATAACAAAATCTCGAACGAGACGTAAAAACAAAATTTCGAACGAGACGTAAAAACAAAATCTCGGACGAGACGTAAAAACAACATCTCGAATGAGAGTAAAAAACAAAATCTCGGACGAGACGTAAAAACAAAATCTCGAACGAGACGTAAAAACAAAATTTCGAACGAGACGTAAAAACAAAATCTCGGACGAGACGTAAAAACAACATCTCGAATGAGAGTAAAAAACAAAATCTCGGACGAGACGTAAAAACAAAATCTCGAACGAGACGTAAAACAGCATTTGAACAAAAACGTCACAATGAATGGCAATTCTTTTAATTATCAGCAATACTTGTCGTTATCTGGCAATACTTGTAACTATCCGAAATACGAGATTTATAAATTCCACATTCCCTCTGCTACAATATTTGTCATAACTAAATTCCCTTTAAGACTGCCTTTTGAACACGTGTGAAAAATAAACCATAGCTAAAGGGCAAAGTCAAGATTAGAGAAACATAACGATGCTTTGAATTGAAATTGAAGTTATAGAATCAAGTCTCGGAGAATATCAATGTCCATTTTGTTTTCTTTTCTAGTTAGATGCAAGAGCACCTGTTAGCCCAAAGATGTGTGGTAGAGTTCTAGAACACTGAAGAGAGGTCTAGAGTAAAGATTTAATTTTATGTTAATCTCAGTCCATGAAAGATTTGTCGATTCCACATATAATTGAGCGGCACACCTATATAAACACGGAAAGACGAAATCATTAACTTCTATAATGGGTCGCTTCACTATAGTCCCCGACAGATCACAACATCACAATTTTTCGTTCTCTCCCTACACCTGCAATGTGCCCCAGGCAGTAGATGTTGCAAAACATTACCATTCTCTGTATTGAATTTGTAATTCTGGCCAGTCGGGTTTCGGATACGTCAATGATGATAATATAGAGCTTGCGTACCTACAAAAATGGAGTCCATTTCAGTTTCTCAGATGTGAAAAAAATAAAAGTAACGAACAATAATCAATTTCATAATTCATTTAAAGAACGCAAGATTAAGAGTAAGGCAATCGTGGACCCCTGGACATACCAGAGGTAGGATCCGATGCCTAGAAGAAATAAACATCCCCTGCGGACCACTCACCCCCGCCATGAGCCCAATATCTTGACCAGGTAAACGGAGAAATTCGTAGTCAAAATTAGTATGCAAAGAACCGTCTATCGAACAAATAATGATTTATGAAATAGTTGTCACATGCATAGCTAATTTAACTAGATGTCACATGCATAGCTAATTTAACTAGATGTCACATGCATAGCTAATTTAACTAGATGTCACATGCATAGCTAATTTAACAGATGAAACAGGAATCGGTTTTTTTAAAGAGTGAGAAAATGGTCGTTACCATTAAACCAACATTTTGAAAAAAAAAATGGATCGCAAGTCTTCAGTATTGCGTTTCAACACGGATTGCAAGTCTGAAGTTTTGCAATTCCACACGAATCAGTTTTATAGCTAAAGAAATGATCTGTATAATAGCATGCTATAAGGCTTAATATACATCTGATTCATATTTTCGAGTGTTTACATTCCGTGTACATAACAATGACCACTACTTCTCTTGTCCTCTACTCAGATATACGTGGGATGCAAGTGTTTAATGCAAACAAAACTCCAGGTATTATTCACCTTGAAGGTAAAATAAGAATGTTGTCATCTGTTGTGGGGATGGGGTTCTGGTTTTGTGGTTACCTGTTCGTGGTATAGCTGATTCGGTAATGAGCTTTACCCAGGTGTCCACTTCAATTAGCCATACTGACTTATTTCTGGACTTTAGGATGGGAAGTTTTGTCTAGGTCAAGAGGTACATGAGGCCTGACGATGTGAATCGTAAGTCTGATACTCTCATGCACACGTAACAGGAGCACCAAGTTTTTCCGCTGGTGTAAGTTGGAAGTGTCGTCCGAAATGAAATATTTCATATCGGTTAAATATTATTTTGTGTAATCGTTCCAGAATACATTGTTACCATCATAAGTGTGACGTTTCGTATGATAGTGAACGCTATTGAAGTATTTTATATTTCAGTCACAGAAATACGTCCTAACAATAATATATATGTATTACCTATGGCAGACTAAACAAAACTGATCTTCACAATCCCTGGTTGGTTTTTCAGCAGCACGCTACACAAGCTCCAGTTTTTTTTTCAATCATTTCATAAACGTTCTTGAAAGTTTGTCACATCATATACATGTTTACCTTTTAATTTCGAACTACAGAAAAGAAGGGTCTCTAGCTTCAAATAGATCCATTATATTCTGACAACAATTGAAAATCTTTGAAGTCGGCGCTTAATAAAGTATTGAATAACCTTAAGTTAACAATCATATCTATCAAAATCTAACTTAGGGATGTGAAGAAAGCTGGAGAAGTCTAGAAATAGGCTTTTAATGGAGACTTCTTTCCTATCTGTACAATAAGTCAATTTTCCTCCAGACCCGATTGTCATCTGATGCGTGCACCCCGTGAGGCTGCATTGTGAAGGATGGGAAATTGATACTGACAGCGAATCAGAAGGGACAAATACGAGCAGTGGAAACCATTAGGTTACCAAAGAAATGCACAAATAAATTAAAGGGTTGACTTTCAAACAGAAAATTATATTTCAATTTAAATTAACAATCAAATCTAAATTGTATTATGATACTGCATGGGGTGCTTTTGGAAATGCCAATACGTCATCGTGTTTGTCATTTATTTTCATAATTGACTTTTTGAAATTCGGTATTAACTCGTACCATGATAATTCTTTGAATTTATGCAGTATTGGAATTCACGCATGAAAACTGTTATTCTTGTCTCATTAACAAGTGTTTAAACCAAGCATGATCATGTGCAAATGTGTTTTATTCTACCCGCTCGTTGGAGTTAATAAGAATTTCATTCAAAGGGGCATAGCTATGTTTTTTTGACAATAGATCAGAATAACCTGCAAAATAGGCTGTTATTGTGTTAGGTACATACAGTGTTGGTTGATCACCCTATTAAATTGCTCACTATACAGTCTAGGTATTCAGGGGATCATGTTATGTATTAACGATGTCTAGCTAAGCGTGTCATTCAGTGTAAAAACGAAAACTGAACTAAAAAAAATTAATTGCTCAGTTCATAATAACGAAATAATTTCTGACATCAAAAGGACAGAAAGCTCAATAAACTTTGTAAAATTCACACTCAAAATATTAGTGACGTCACAAATGGTAATGGGCCCGTGCTCAGCATGCTACCGACGGTCCGTCTGTCAGTCGTTCATGAATTCTAACTCGGATTGCAGTGAGTGGCGGAATTTAATATTAACAAACTGTCCGCTTTGTACAAATTATAATTTTTCATTGAATACTGTGTCTAGAGACCTGTTGAGATAATGAGTACCATTATGATTGTATCAGCGAATCTCCGCTTCCCTTGCGAGAAAATTTACTATTAACATGGAGAAGAGGGTACAGAATGTTAATTTAGCATGCATGCTAGGTAAAGATTCCTTTATCATAGAGGAAAAATTTCCCCAATAATGAAATGTTACAAAATCCGCAAGGCTTAAAAAACTGTATCCAGCTATAACGAAGAAATGAAACCCAATAGCGATTCAGTTTGTTGAATAACTTTAGACTGAAGGACACGAATTTGAGCGCAGCCGAACTGAAAGAATTTTTGGATTACAATTACATCTGCTGAATTCATTTATATTTAAAAGTCATATATTGCATATATTGCACAGTTTGCCGCCGTAAAGTGGCTAAAATATTGCCAAAACGGCGTCAGACCGTTATCAATCATTCTATCATCAATTATTGCACAGTGGAGATTGATGTGTACACATGCACAATGCTTATAAAAAAACCTATTGCCTCTATACATTGATAGTCCGTTCAATCTATCACACACGTGTCAGCGCGCTACCGACTGATTGATGCTCAATTGTTTTATTCTTGTTCGAAATTTTTTGTGTAAGATAATCTCAAAAGAAAAAAAACGATATTGAATTTAGTTTTATCAAATTATCCCAGAGATTGACTACTTCAACTACAGAGTTCTCAAAGTGAGTGATGACGAAATGCAAACGGGTTTGTCTTAGACTTTGTTTTCTCAACATGAAACTAGATATTTATTTCAGCAATGCGATATCACGCTGTTTTTCCCATTTATGATGTGATATGTCCCTTGTCAGCAGGCATTTTTCCCCTTCCTTTTTGTCTTCAAGGTGTCCCCCTTTCTCTTGCGCCCATCAGTCCAACCATTCTTACCTAATTACTCATACATCAAAAAACTAGTGGAATTATTTCACTTCGGCGGTTGTCACTCAGCTGAATAACGTGTACATTTGATGTCTCTAATCATTTTGACAGCCAATGTACAGAATATTAAGTCAACGACAGTGAAATGATGCCCCTTTCTTGTGAAGACTAACACTGTTACAAGAAAACCAGCAATCCGCTCTGTGAAGGAATCAATACAACGACTCCCCGGCATGAACATCAAACTTAACCCGTTCTCTTTCAAGTCGTTGATCTAAGCGGCACAATTTGACAGGACCGCAGAATGAAAATATGCAGTTTTCTCATTGGTGTTTTAATTCCCTGCATTGCTTACCTTGTTCTAGAACAAAGAAGACCCGTGGTGATAAGGACCGGGGGTCTTTAACGATTAACGATTTCACTTTCATAGCAAAGTACCCCCGATTGTTCAAACGTCAGATTGCTGTCATGGTCTATATCGCAAGGCTTTGTTCTCGAATCAAAATGTTTGTGTTTCGTCAATTTGATTGCGTTTGAAAGTCTATGATTCCGTTTCAGTGTATTAGAAATAAGCCCTTTGTGAGTATAGATTCCAATTAGAAAGTTAAGAGCAAGAGGCGTTGGGCGGCTACACAATCTTGAGTAAATTATCCTAATTCCGTGGACCACCGACGATATCAGAAATATATAGAATATTTGTCTTCCAGTAAATTAAGTACGCGTGACACGAGCCCCTAGTAACAAATTTCGAAACTTCCTATTTTACATTTTCAATTGCAACCATCGATTTTTACTGGAGAGGTGTAATATTCTCTAAGGCCTGTAGTACACACATGTTTATTCTGTTATTCTGTAAATCAACCTCACATCAGTTTCTACATTGCATCCTGTAACTTACAGGTTTAAGTAAAATGATGTACTCTGTAGTGTGTTTGGTAGATGTAGAAACTTCAATGTCAACTTCTATCAATCAACGGTAGTTGATTAGTATTTCAAAGTGTTCTCTCGAAACCTGACCAGAGTTTTTGGATATACATCTGCGTAGTAAATAACATCACTTTGACAGTTTGTTGAAAGAGGAATCCTACGACAAACATCAAGTGAAAAGTCTTATTAAATGGCAGTTCTATATCCCCGCTTTCCCCTTGCTATTGTTGGAAGGTTAATGAATGGTCAAGATGGATGCGGCTGAAGTTTAATCTGGATAAAAACCACATCATTAGGAGATATCCATTAAAGGTAAACAAACATCGAACAGGCTACTCTAACACCTGTGCAGGAGAGATGGGAACCCAAATCCCCTTAAAGGTTTAAGAGGATAGTCCTTTCACTCTATCTATCTGGCTTTTGAAACAAATATTTCAAATAGGTCTAGACAAGATCAGATGTTCCGCGATCTGCTCAAAACCAGGTTTTTTTTTAAACAAATGGATCAAAACATTGTGTCTCTCTGAATTCGATGTCATTTGATTCTTTTCAAAAAGACAACAAAACGTAGATTTCTCGTTCTTTGACGTTGTTTGTTACAGGTATAAAGTGTTCTGAAAAAAGGAATTAAATTTTTGAAGTAGAGTTGGCTTGTTAGCAAAGATTATTCCTCGACCGTGCTGTCATCTGTTGATTGTGCTGTTTGTTGCTTTTCGTCTAGACTTCTCCATAAGGGAGAAAGATGAAGATTAAGATTTGGTTTGTGTGGTCTAGAATCCCTCCATCCTTAAAATGTCATAATATTTTTAAAAGTGATAAAAGTTTTCAACAGGAAAAAGAAATCGCTGTGTCCTAAGAAACCGATTGAGATTGGCTGTTCATTGATTAGCCAGATTTTGTTGCAAGCATAATTTGCATCAAAATCGTTTTAAAAGGACTAGAGAAAACTTTCCTTTCTCAGGAGAACAAATATTGATGTATATATTATCTGTGCTAAGAATTTGATCCTTTATTTAATTAATTTTTGAAATGGGCCGAAGAACATAAATCATGCAGCGGTTAGTGTTAGACATAAATGTATTTCTGTTAGATTGGGATTACTTTTTGTAAAGTTTAACATTATAGATCTAACACAATTGTCAAATATTTGTTCCTTTACTTCAGTCCCAATGTGTAAAAAATATCCGCGCTGGCTAGCAAAATATTTAAAAATGTTTACAAAGTGTTCGATTACCTGTGCTTGTTGACTCTAACAAATCTACGTGTTATGGGTGGAAAGTCAGACAGAAAACAGAGAAAATGCAAATAAGGTATAGACAAATAGCTCCCTTTCACAGATGTCCTTTTACCAGGAACAGTAAATATCCTTGCGCAAATATATGTCGCTCTATGACAATTCGGTATGCTACTGGTCAAGGCTGCCGAATACGGGGATTTCATCGGGGGGTTTGGAAACATGGACTTAAAATCAAGTGTTAATCAGAGTCAATTTCAAATATGAAACCCGTGAAATCACTTCTTCTGTGTTGGCTTTTGAGAGATTTAATCAAAGCCTAGCGCTTGGTAAATATTTAAAAGAGAATTTAAGTTAATATTTGTCAGATTCAAATGCTGCGAGGGATTATTTACTTTTCATTATTTTCCTCACCTAGTGAAAGTAATTTGAATATCCCCCGTGCTCGAAATTCATGTGGAGGACATTTTTGAAACTGCATGTCACACTGAATGTAAATTTTTACAGCTGGAGTATGTATGATTTAAAAATCACTAAATCATCTCTCAATGTGGACATTCGGCAGTGTTCAAGCTAATTTTATCTCATGAATGCAACGTCTTATTTGACTTCATCTCTCAACAAAAATGTTCATTTTGATGTGCAAATAGAGACCACACAAATGTGCGCGGTATTCTTAAAGATGATTACTGCAAGAGATTTTAACTTATCCGTCATTTCGGCAAGAAGGATCTTTTGAAAATTAAAATATCTGTACTTGTTGTCATTTTGTCACGCACTTAACAGCTTCAGAACAACTGTCAACTTAAGAGTGCCAAGATCACTTCAAAGTTTCCAATTAATGTTCGAAGGTAATTCAAACAACCTTATTCAGAACTGTCTCTTCTCCGTACTACACCTATATGTGCGCTTATTTTAGAAGTCACGATTCCACGTTGCAGTAACAGCTGGCTTGGTCTGCGATGTTCGTTCTCATGCTAATTACAAATAATTCACTTTTCCGAAGGACGAATATTTGGAGTGGGGGTTAGAAGATTTGCCACCCTAGTGTACATTTTCATGTGAACGAGTGTTGTAAACTAGAATGATATTTAATTCTTCAAGACTTTGGTCCTATACACATGCAAAATTCGGTCCTCTCTAGATAATGGGCGCAGTGATCTCTCTCTCTCTCTCTCTCTCTCTCTCTCTCTCTCTCTCTCTCTCTCTCTCTCTCTCTCTCTCTCTCTGACGGTTCTGTCTGGTAATGAGTGACTGCCCACTGTACACAACTATTCTTGTCACTTTCTCCCTGCTTATTTACAACAAATTCTTTATTTACCCCCATGAATTATTTTCGCGGTGGTCAAGTGGTTAAGACGTTCGTTTCGCAACCGTGCCCGGGATCGATCCGCGGTCCGCTAGTCTGGTCAACTCAAGACGTTAAAGATAGGCAAGTGATTTTTCCTTTTGCCAAGCGCCCAGCGTTAGAAGTGAAAGTGTCTTTCGGAGGTTCACTGCCACGGTGTACGTTGGCCCGATAAAGTACTCTCACTACTACGTCCGTTTTTATTTATCAGAAGCAACCGATCGCGGTAGATCAGTGGTAGAGCGTTCACTTCGTAACAGAGAGGTTGTGAGTTCAAGCCCTGCTTGTGCCATGGCCGAGTCACACCTAAGACGTAAACACAGTTAGTAATTGCTTCATCGCCAAATGCTCGGCATTTAGAAGTGAGAATCGGGGGTCTTTTGGATATGACCTTACAAACGGAGGTCACGTGTCGCGACAGGCATTTGCACATTAAAGAACCCTCACTGCTAAAGCGGAAGTGCAAACTATAGGTCTAAATTTGTGGTACTTCCCCTACAGCTGGTAATGCCTCAGTATGAGTGAAAAATTATCGAAGGTACGTAAAACAAACATACTTATTTGAGCTGTGATTTTAGGTTTGCATGGGCTTTAATGAATGTTTGAATGTACGTTTGACATAAGTATTGTGGGAAAATGTTGGGGATATTTTTATTGATTGTTGTTTTCCGCCACACTCAACAATTTTTCAGTTATCTGGTGGCGTCCAGTTTTTATTGGTGGAGGAGAGAACCCAGACACAATGTACTCAGGAAGAGACCACCAACCTTCCAAAAGTAAACTGGTAAACTTTCTCACATATAATGGCGCGAGCGAGATTCGAACCCGCGCCGACTAGAGGTGAGAGGCCTTGTGATTTTGAGCGCGATGCTCTAACCACTCGGCCACGGAGACCCCATTGGGGGAGATTTTGTATCAAGGTTTAGACTGCGGTGCAAGACTACTGCAACATCTAATCTCAATCGTGCATAGAAAAAAGTGCACGGTGAATCGAAAGTTTTTATGTTGATCTGTAGCTTTCTAGCCTTACCCAATTGTACCCCAGAGAGCTACAGTTCTGCAGCTAAACTTAATGTGAAGGTCAAAAATGTTAATTACACACACAATCACACACACACACGCGCGTGCGCGCGCACAGACACAAACACAGACATACACACAAACACACACACGCAGACACACAGTGACACACATAGACAGACATATACATACGCACACACACAGACACAGACACACACACACGCACACACACAAACACAGACACACACACACACACACAAATGTGAAGGTCCAATCGAGAGAAAAAATAAGAAAATAAAGCAGCAGGGAAAAGTAAATTCATTTTTAGGTGATAAATAACAGAGCTCTTTTCATCCTTACTAGTTCTGGTGGATAGTTTCCCTGTTTTATCAACCAGAGTCTGAATTCTACCTGACTGGACACGTGTAGCTGTACTATAACATATACAGCCGGTTTTGTTGACCAGAGGTATGTGTGATGGCACGAAAAAATAACGAAAATCGTTGGTGTAATATGAGCTGGTCTCAGCACCTGTACAGCTGTGCCTATATTTAGTGTTCTTGGGAGTCGGAATAGTTTGGTGAAGAAATGGTGGCAACATATATTGTTATATTAGTTACTATCGTTCTCTGAGTGTAACCTTTTATATGAAGCATGTGTAAGTTTTCAAGATGAAAATTCTGAGATATATATATATATATATATATATATATATATATATATATATATATATATATGAAAAAGACCATGTAAACTTTCCATTTCTTTTTTTATTTTTTGGCAGAAATTCGAAAACGAATTTCGTGTTATAACAGATTGGGCTGTCCCTGATCTCGTAAATTACAACATTATACAAGTCAGGAAACACTCTTAGTAAAGTTCGTCAACTTTAATGAATAATACATATATATTATATATACACAAACTGATTATATTTGGGTGCTGGTTTAATTTAAGCATTAGCTTTAATCATCACTTACCCCATATTTGTGAACATTTTTTTTAATAAAAGCCATTTGCAATCATACTCAGAGTTTTGAGTACATACCTCCGAGTTTCCGTTCCTTTGACAACATAAATGACTCATCAATAACGCAAAAGTCCTGACTTACATCAAGCGATTTTTTGTATGTTTTGGACTATGCAAAATAGTTTTTTTTAACGATAAATATGATAAGGCCACACAAGAACATTGACGCTGAACAAGGTGGGTGGCGCTGACTTACAAATGACGACACACGGGTGGAGAACGGCCGGCTCAGACTTTCCCAGTTCTATTGTCCGTATCAATACAGGGGCTGACAGTTAATATTGACTCATTTCAAAAGTCAGCGTATGTTTCTCGCAACAACGGCCATTGCATGTAGGCAACACGTCTCTCCCAATCGGCAGGACTTCTCACATAAAGTCAAAAGTGTGAAGGTGTTTCGTGGACGAGTAACCAATTACTCGCGGGAAGGTTGGTCATCCAATTTTAGTGCTGAAGGTCTTCTCTTGCAGAGCCTTTGTAACGTCGAGTATTTTGTTTTGTTAAATAGGTGTGTGTTTGGAGACTTTTTGACATGTAAGAGAAGAGTATGGATTTTGCGGTTTAATCAAATCAATTGGTTTGTTATATAGAAAATACCCATGGAAAAGAAAGGGCCAATCCCTTTCAGCATATTCAAAATCAGAGGTTTTTTTCCTCTCTTTTTGATTTCCTGTTTCGGTGTATAATGTGAATATCCCACATATATCTTGAAGTGATAGCACTTCAAGAAAAATATCCCGGTGTGAAGCATCACAGTTTATTCTCTCGCGTATTTTCAATTTTTTTATATTTACATTCTACTGAAGAACCACAGTTTATTCTCCCACGTATTTTCAATTTTTACATTTACATTCTACTTCCATTGCTGTCGGAATTCCCAGCCGTTTTAATAAACGTACTATATTCAACAAGATTCATATGCACATTGTTTACAACTACAATGCATTCATGTAGAAATGGCTATCTCTGCAGCGTGTACAGATATCATAGATAGAGACATTGGAAGTGTGAAATAGTGTTTGTTAATAGTACAGTTGTCTTCAGTCTTTCATCATTGCGCCTGTTGGATATAACCGTGATAAAATTTCTGTTGATTCTTCATTCATGTTTTTTGCCATTGCGGGAGACAGGAAACTACGACAATAAAATGTATATTTATGTTTTTTAATTCTATTTTTGTTGTGGAAGATAAAAAAATCTTATTATTTGAAATTTTATATTCCATCGTCATTGAATATCCTAAAGATCATTTCAATAAATGAACAAAATATGAATTATCAAGGGGTTGGTTGTCTTTTGGCATGCTTGCTGCAATTTGAAGAGGAATGAATGCAAAACCAAGCACTGTTAAAGAAAAGATACGACATGATGCATGTTAAACTTTTCCGGGACTCTTTATTATTGCAATATATGTATAATAAAATTTCTATAAAAACTTGTATATAGAGCGACTTTTTTAACGATATCCACACACACAAGCACCCCCCCCCCCACACACACACACAAACACACACACACACACACACACACACACACACACTTGTTTATTTTGGAACACAAAAATACGCATAGAATTGATATTGTGGCCAATTAATGACAGCGGACGACTTACTGAAAAGTGAAAACAGTGATCAATCTCATAACTCCCTGTAAAGAATACAAAATTAATAGTTGGGCAAACAGTGATCCTTGGACACACGTAAGCATACCCTGTTGACCGGCCACACATGATATAATAATAATGCATTTCATCTATTACGGGAAAATTTATTTTCATAGATTCCTATCATTCTTTTTTCATAGATAAGGCATGAATTTTACCAATTTATAAAGGGTTCTGAACAACTGTTGACGTCTCCATCTGTTGTCTTCTCATTTTATGAGTGAAAAATTGGGAAGAGACGTAAAACAAATATATATATATATATATATATATATATATATATATATATATATTGATTGATTGATTGATTATATATTGTTTAACGTCCTGCTCGAGAATCTTTCACTCATATGGAGATGTCACCATTGCCGGTGAAGGGCTGCAAAATTTATGCCTATGCTCGGCGCTTATGGCCTTTGAGCAGGGAGGGATTTTTAACGTGCCACACCTGCTGTGACACGGGGCCTCGGTTTTAGCGGTCTCATCCGAAGGACCTCCCCATTTAGTCGCCTTTTACGACAAGCTAGGGGGTGCTTAGGATCTATTCTAACAACCCGGATCCCCACGAGGTATATATATATATATATATATATATATATATATATATATATATATATATATATATATTACAATTCACAATTTATAAAGGGTCCTTCACAGATGAACCTTGGTTTACAGAAATCGCCGTACTTAAAATAAGAGATCACGTTAAAGTTTTAAATCCGTTATATAATGTTCAAAGAAGTAATTACAGACAAAATCATGACATGTTTCAGTCCGAGATTTAGAAGATATAAGAACTGTAAGGACGCTTCCTATATCGAATTGTTTGTAAATATGACGTTGTGTCATTGTGTTATTGTGTCGCCAAAAGCTGGAGACAATGAGTTACATTTTTTTGAGTCTTTGAAGACAGAAAGATTAATGATTTGTCGAGACGTTTTATCGGATTTTTTTTAAAATATTTCTTAATATCATCTGACTTCATTGCTTCAGGCTAATATTCAGCTAAAACTTCGTGGAGTTTTGCTGTGTTTTATTTCAAAGGGAGGACCTCCGTGACTGTTTTAGCGTCCTAGTTAACATCTTCACGTGGTTTAGCTGACTGTAAGATGACAAATTTATATAGTTACTGATATAAGTCATATTTTAGATTGCCATCCACAAGATAAATAAAGAGATGTCATGTCACATCATACACAGCGAATGACAGAATACCAAAGCCTAACAAATACGTTCCCATGCATTTTGCTCAGATTCCCGAGAGATATAAAGCTGACACGATAATGATGTAGAAAAAAAAAAAGTTTCAAAATTGAAACATCTGACTGTGAAAAACATGCTTAAAATAACATAACACCCACCCATTGAAAATAACCAAAACGTACGTGTCAAGAAATCAGAGACTTTGGCGCTAATTTACCAGCTGACTTATTGACACTGGGAATTCTGGGAAGTACTTGTTTCTGATGGTAAAGGTTGAGCTCACCTAGCACGGTCATTCGACACTTGACATGTCGCTTATGTCAACACAAAATTTGGGGGATTTCAGCCAGGTGTAAGAAGCTACAACCAAGTTTCCATATATCAATGTCGAATAAATTTCTTTTTAAGCAAAAAAGTTTCTTTTAATTGAAGGTATGTTACAAACTACGTGCATTTGAACGTGTGCGGCATCTGAGGTGCACGCACTGATTCTCAATGAGTGATGTGCAAAGTACTATAATAATGTAAATACTACACCGTACTATAGTCAGAATGGCAACAGGTAAAACTTACAGGAAATACTTAAGCACTTCAACTACAATATCCATTCACAACTATTCATTTATTAATTTGTTGTGCAACATTTCTATAGCGCAGTGCATTATTTCACAGTTACTCTAAGCACTTTATGTATTTTATATTATATATTTGCATGACCATAATGGACAGATAAGTAAAAGAGAAAACAAGACAAATGATTAGCACATCATAAAATTGTTACATCAACGTGATAAAATAAAAACCAAATTTGATAAAATTGTAAAAGCGTTATATTTATTATCATTATTAGAGTTGTATCAATTAAATATCATATTTATGTACATAAATAGCAGATGAAATGAATTTAACGATTTTATATTTTCCTAACCGAGATCTGAAAATCGCATTAAATGTATAACTAATTGACTTATCTGTCAGAACAGTTGACTTGACTAAATATCTTACAAAACTCAGTGGAAGAAACCCAATGAAATATAAACCAAAACAAAGGTTACCTACTCCAGTGTAATTAAAGATCGAGACCATGGCTTAAAACTCTGCGTCTCTCAATCACTCAGTAGTACAGCGGAATTACACATTCCATACACTAGCTGCCGAGTTGTTGGTCAAATTAGTCAAAAAGAACAATGGAGTTAAGTTAGAAATCGGCTTAAATTTTCAAAATTTCGCGTAATCCCCTAAAGTCCACTTGACCAGGTGTCTGGCGTAAAGGACACACTGGGATCAATGTTCTCAGATCCGAGGTGAATCTAACCAATCCCCAACACTTGTTCCGAGGGAGAGCATGAGAAGAAGAATTAACATAGATTAGAATCTTTTAAATTTCAGTTACATATGTTTTTTTTCTATTCAATTTCTGTATTTTTATATTTAAAAAAAATAATTTTAACTCTTTATTGAAATAATTTGCAATTGCTGTTAGATGACACAGTTGCTGTTAGATGACGCAATTGCAGTTAGATGACACAGTTGCTGTTAGATAACACACAGTTACTGTTAGATGACACAGTTGTTGTTAGATGACACAATTGCTGTTAGATGACACAATTGCTGTTAGATGACGCAATTGCAGTTAGATGACACAGTTGCTGTTAGATGACACAGTTACTGTTAGATGACACAATTGCAGTTAGATGACACAGTTGCTGTTAGATGACACAGTTGTTCTAGATATCGATAATATTGTTGTTGTTGTTGTTTATGCTGGTGTTGTTTATGTTATTGTTGTTGTTTATATGTTGATGTTTATGTTGGTGTTGTTTTGTTGTTATGTTGATGTTGTTGTCTATGTTGATGTTGTTGTCTATGTTGATGTTGTTGTGTATACTGTTGATGTTTATATTAGTGTTGTTTGGTGTTGTTTATTGTGTTGACAATAGATTAAATCTAGGGTCTTATACAATTAGAAATGTAAAACTCCTCAACCCTTTCGATTACTATTAAAGAGAAACTGAACGTACTCTTTTACTGACAATAAAATTAAAATTCTATATTCAAATCATTTACGTGTCAGCTGTCCTTTCAATAGGATGCTTTTGAAACATTAAGAGCTCTCAACAATAAATTAAAGAACCATTTTAATAGTCATTAAAGGTCAAAGATTTCAAATTTTACAAAGTAAAATAATGAAAGTGTGCCCATTGCACTCTTAACTTTTCATACAAATCGATGACATATAAAGAAGGAATCTGGCTTATTATTAAACAAATAAAAAGATAATAATATCTCACTTTTTTCAAGCATCGACCAAGTATCCTCTGTAAGCTCACTTGAAATTGAAATCACAGAATTATTAATAGCTGTACGATGTTGTCAAGATAATGGGAGAGGACGAAAAACTTGAGTGTCATTTCCACATAAAGGGAGAGAACTTTGAGTCGCTTGACCCCTAAATCCAATATTATGATTTTTTTCATCCAAATAATCTTTTTATTTGTGGTATCGATTTTCTCTCTAGTTAATAGATTATAACATATGTTACCACGACACTTTTATCTCATTTTTGACAACACTGAATCTTTTAAACTAGTAAATCGATTTTAGTGTATGAGAAACCATACATTTTTCCCTACATATCCTTTCATCATGTTCATTTCTCATTTGATCACATTATCATATTTATTTCTATTTCAGTACCTTCTTCTACAACTATTCTAACGTGAGCTTTACAAACTACTAAACATTGACCTAAAACGACATACTGTGTGATTTTCCAGAAATTTACAAGACAATTAAATGCAGGTGCCCTACACTAAGTCACATCGCTCAGAAATCATCAACGAATCACATTTTCTCTAGGAATATGGTCAAAACTTGAACATTTTGTTCAACTCCATCGAAAGATGTTCAGTTTGCAGTATAAAGTAAAATTATGAATGAAAATGACACTAATTAGTGATTTTTTGCTTCTTGATATTCGACGACTATAAGACACTGCTATACTCTCCAAGCTAATGGTACTGTTACAAAGATTAGGTTTGATTTCATAACAAAGATAATGATACAATGATTTGCGTAATCAAGGTAACGAATATGTTTGTAAGTCAACAAAAAGTTTCGTTTCTCATTAACAAGAAATTGGATAGAATGAGATCAGAACCTAGGTGTGGTATTATAAGATAAAACCGTTTATCTTTGTGAATCTTAACCTAGATGTGTCAAAAGTTACCACAAAGATAATTCTGGCAAGAGTGACTACTGTCAATTCTCTTCATCACTTAGAAAAGGGGTCATCATCTCCCTTGGTTTGTTACGCCATATCGTAAAAGGAAAAACGGCAGTGGTTTTGATGAGCAGTAGTTACAGGGTCGATTTGACCTCCGGTTTGAAAAGATAAATTGTCAAGTCAAGCTGCTTTAGAAATCAGTTGAATAACTGATTGGGGAGAAGTCAGATTATTTGAATGCACTTACAGAAAAATCGTTACTTTTCTTCTATAGGTAGACGCAATATTTCCAAGTCAGAACGACTTTGCGGAAGATTTTTTTTTTTTCGTTATTCAACATAATAATTCCAAAAGACTTAATGCAAACTTAATTAAGTCCGTAAAGCATTAATGATATTTTGAATTTTAAAAAAGCCATTGGTTGGTGGTAACCAGATTTCGCCACATATTCGAAAGACTTCTAGACAGTTATTCTTAAAAGATTAATGCCAATCGTTTAAAAATTAAACTATTATCCTTGACAAAATCATATTTTCTTATTTTGATTTTTGTGCTTCTAACCGGATTTCCGGCGAGGTCGTCGGTTTATCGGAATTCTCCGCCTAATCCTGATTACAGGGACTTTCTGCTGTTTCGTCGCCTGAGGCAGTCTTCTGCATTATATCTAAAACAGCTTCTACATATTTTGGAGTATTATGGGTTAGTGTCTTTGGCAGTTTCCCCTAAGGTCAACTCGAGGTTTCGCTAATTTTCATCTACTTTTAAATGACTTATTTACCAGAGGATTAAGATTTTCGTCCTTTTTTCTTCATATGATAGACACCTGCACAACTTAATACACGACCAAATGGTAAAATACAGCCTCCGGCTGAAAGTTATTCCCAAATAATAAACCTGCAGTTTGTACCTGAGATGCCTTGGTAGAACCACGCCGAGTCACGTGACACTGTTGAGACGGACGATTAGAGGTAGTGCAGTAAAACATGAGCTTGGATTACAAATAAGTTTTCTTTTGAACACTAAGTACCATTTATGTTGAAAATTGTGAGAAAACAAGAAAAGATCTTTCTGGTATATATTCAAAGGAAAGTAAAATAAAAATGTAGAATAAAAAAAGTTATTAAGATAACCAAATCTAGCATATTGTTATACGTTTAATAAATGTAGGCGTCTATTAATTTTTTCCCGATTTAACGCAGTTATTTCAAAACAAAATAACAATACTAAACTCGCAACTCCAGTTTTCTTGCCCTTCTCATAATCCCTCAAATCTTTCGAAATGTCTTAATTGATTATTTACATTTTTTCGATAACTAATCTAATTGAAAACTACGCCACGTTACCCCACGTACAAAGACACGTTCGGGATGTTTCGGTGCAGAGCTCGTTTGCACTGTTTGGGGGGAGTCTTGCCCCGCACGGAATGTTTTAAACCCGCAGAAATTGAGCAGATGCATTTTTACACGGACAAAGACGTTACATACTGAGTAAAATAGAAAAAGCGAATTTGAGTATAAATTGACTTTCTGATCTCAAAGTTTAGTCAATAAGCCATTATTTATAAAGGTTTACAAATACATAATTTCTATATGGATATTTAGTTTGTTTAAACATTATATCTTTAAAGTTTGAACGCGGTGACGTTTACTTTTCGCTGGAGGAGCAAGCAGAAATAAAAGTGGAGATGAAAATTCATTGTACAGCAGGAAGCTGATGTTTTGCCGCATGAGAAAAAAATTTGATGCAATAATGTGTTTTCTATTGTCGATAGGCACGTTTCTAAAACTGCCAACATTTATTATATATGAAATATCATTGAAATTTAAAAATATTATTTTCATACTATTCTGAGATTAAAGTTCTGAGATGATTTTAATATCTCATACGGGGTAATCAATTGACACTGTGTGTGTTTGTAACCTGCACTCTCTGATGTGAAAATCCATTCAACGAAATGCACTGATGTGAAACAATTAACAGGAGTACAAATTGTGTTCCACTTCGTAATTCTACCATTTTACTGATGACCATGAGCGCAAATCTGGACTGAAAACGAAGGACCCAAACGTGCAATAATTACATGTAAAGAAAAGGGGTGAACACACAAACGATGAAAGAAATCGTTTTTAAAGAAGAAAGGCTCTGATTCACAGCATATAATTATTTTTTTTCTAGCATATTTATCATAAGACTGTATCCAATCTTAGAGGAAGAAATGGCCAGTGTTTTCGAAATTGATGGAAAGAAAACAGGGAATAATAGAAGTCAGAATTAATCGGCCGAAATGCAAACATGAGTAATGTCCGCGAAGGTTACATGGCCGTTGTTGAATGGACACTTCTGATCTCAAGAGTTCTGTTGAATCAGATGTGTTTTGGTTTATAAATGTCAGGTATCATAAAACCGCAGATTATGTAGCGGTGATCGTAAAGTCTAAAGCTTCTCCTAAAGGATTGCGTAGATGTCCCTAAAATGTACCGTGTTATTTACAACTCATTATTTATACCGAGAAAAACAAATTCAGTGTACAGTGTACATTTATATACAATAAAATATGTTCACACCAAATATTAAAATCAGCAGACATGCCGGTTATCATTGGCGGTTAATTCTCTGTATAATATGTATGAATGAAAACTTGGAGAATTTTATACAGGGATATCAAGAATCGAGGGATTTTTATCTGATTATCATTAAGTCTATTTTCTGTTGATCATTACATTTAAAAAGATCCGGTCGTTGTTAGTTTAATTCCGTTTGTCCTTTACGGAGTATAGAACTTCAATATTTTGAGTACTGTACATGTATTATCTATCTATCTATCTATCTATCTATCTATATCTATATATATATATATATATATATATATATATACATTATATAATTGTATATAATTATAATACTGAACATGCAGTTTGTTGTCTAAGGCGTTCCAAGTTTTAAGAACTTATATCCAGTCCTTTAATGTCTTTAATAACTAGACAATGGATTATGTTCTTTTACATTTATTATTGAGGAGGGTGAGGTGGGGTAAGTTTAATGACAAGTAAAAAGAAGATAACAAGAGTTCACTTTATGTATACTTTATATCCACTAATTATTTGTACTGCTGCAAAAATAGTGACGTTTTACCAATATCAAATACGGCAGTCCTCTCTCTCTCTCTCTCTCTCTCTCTCTCTCTCTCTCTATATATATATATATATATATATATATATATATATATATATATATATATATATTCAATTTATGAATAATGAATATTTTTTAAAATATCAATTTATTCATTTTACAGTCTCTAGCATATCATAAGAATAGGAAAATGTCAATCTTAAAAGAATCAGGTGTAAGTAGCGAGAACATTGACAAGCTTTTACTAATTATTGCTTCAAGAAATTCCTTTATCTGGACACAGGTTGGGAACCTTTGGAAAAGAGAAGAGACAGAACTAAATTTCTAAACATTCTCAATGTATAACATACACGTGAATAGTACCAATTTATCTGTACAAAAAATAAGTTATTTTACTCAAAATTCGTCAGACAAGTCATTGCCGAATTGCAGGTTAGAACTACTGAACAAATCTGTTTATCCCTGATTCTGATGGAGCGTGGGGTAATCTTACTTCCAAAACAAAGGACGCAATTTCATTAAAAATTTTCTGCAGAACAATATGGTAAAACGGTAAAAATATTTTTCATATAGAAAGAGTTTTCAAGCATAATTCACAGAACGTTAAGACACAATGGGCTGCAATTCTGACTTATTTCACTCCATCACTAATTCAAATTCATTATGTAGACTTTAACAAATGCCATTTTGAACACTCCATAATGGACAATCAACAGTCAATTAACAATCTGTACAACATAAACCTGCATTTGATGCGATGGAGGGGGCGATTCTTTCTCTGATGCACAAAATTTTAAGGTTACTCAAGCTTTATTTTTATTTATTTATTTTTTATCTATTTGTTTAATTATTTTTATTCTTAAATTCTTAAATCACTTTATGCTTCTTTAGAACGAAATTTGTATTTTTATACATAAAATGCATTATTACACTCCTTATTTTGTATTTTCGGGGGTTTTTTTTATTTGGGTTTGCTTTTATGTTATGATAATTTTATTCCCAATTAGTGAAAGGGATAGGAAAGTTGACACAACCTATTTAGCCCTTTCCCAACATCAGAAAGGCCACATACTATGATATGTCAGCGTTTTAAGAAAGTAAACAAAAGAAGAAAAAAAGGAAAAAATATATTTACAAATTCACATATACATGTGAGCGCGCGTGCACACACACACACACACACACACACACACACACACACACACACACACACGTCATATAAATTCTATTTGGCACATATACCAGTTAAGAAAATAAACAGACAAAAGCTTTACATGCATCACTATAAACAAAACGCTCTGTAGCTGGAATTTAGGCGTGTGCTGCAGGAATACCGGAGTAATGACATTCAGTCTACCACGAAATAATGGTTCAAGTTCACGCTGACAATGATTACTTGTACTGTTAGGTGTACACAAAAAGTGTTTTTCCAGAGACTGCATATTTAGAACAGATAAAAAAGTAATGATAGGATGATAGGCATCTTTAGTATGATCATTTTAAATTTGAGTCCAAAGATTTTGGCTTTTTATCAATAAAATACGTTCGATTCAATTCAATAAGAATTAAATCAAGATTCTTCTACTATCTTCGTAATAATCAATTTCTTTTATAAAATGTCACATGGTGTATTTCGTCTTAACTTTAAACATGGTACCTATACTAGTAAGTTTTTCATTGAGTTTAATGACGCCATTTGGTGTCTATTCTCAATGAAACGCATTAAGACTAATTACATACTGAATAAACTTCCTGTTAAAAAAATTAAAATTGATATCAAACCAATGTAACAAAACATGAAATGATAATGAAGTTTTAGAACGTAATATCAAATTAAAATAAAAAATAGAAAGAAAGAAAAAAGAAGAAACAACAGAGTACTAGTCAATGTTGACTGCTGCAGACATTACGGGGTAGTTAAGGCAATAATACTAGTCAATGTTGACTGCTGCAGACATTACGGGGTAGTTGAGGCAATAATACTAGTCAATGTTGACTGCTGCAGACATTACGGGGTAGTTAAGGCAATAATACTAGTCAATGTTGACTGCTGCAGACATTACGGGGTAGTTAGGGCAATAATACTAGTCAATGTTGACTGCTGCAGACATCACGGGGTAGTTAAGGCAATAATACTAGTCAATGTTGACTGCTGCAGACATTACGGGGTAGTTAAGGCAATAATACTAGTCAATGTTGACTGCTGCAGACATTACGGGGTAGTTAGGGCAATAATACTAGTCAATGTTGACTGCTGCAGACATTACGGGGTAGTTAAGGCAATTTTGTTCATGTTTGGAAGAATCAGAATGAGTCTGGGCACAGTACGAGTAGTTTTCTGTAAATGAGAACGATTCCATGCATTTATCGGGATTTATTTATAAGTTCAGAAACAATCCCTTATCTTTTTTATGATATAAGAAAAGAATTAAGTGATCTGAATTGAGAAAAAAATATCACCAAAATGGGCTTTATAATATCTTTCAGACTTTCGTCCTATTGATATCGAAATTAATTATTTGTGCCTTGTCTAAAGCAGTCCGCTCCACATTCTCCGTGATTGGTCAATATCATTCGGCGTTCGTTGTTGTTATTAAAGCCCATTCTGAAGCGTTTCACACAATAAAGGACTGAGGCCCGGGGCCGTAAATTGAAAATAGACTGCTCAAGGTCCTAAGTAAGATATTGTATTATATCACTGACTTGTCAAATTCACAAATATCTTAAATTTAACATCATCAATGAATTTACTGACTACCTATTTCATGGATTTGATCAATTTGAAAAATTGACAAAAGTCTATTCTTTACTTTACATTGATGTAACTGGGATATTAGTCGCATTCTAAAACTATAGACCCATAAAAATTCAAATATTTAGTTAAAAAGAGAGAGAGAGAGAGAGAGAGAGAGAGAGAGAGTACAGTCTAAGTTTTAAGAACGTGTGTCCAATCCTTTTGTTGTAAACATCTTAAAAAATAAAATATGTTCAAAAACAAAAAACAAACTAACAAACAAACAAACAAAACACGAATCCTGATATATTCAACGTGGTGGTTTTCTGTCGTTTTGGTGCAATATCAAACTTTGGACATGTAGAAGTTAAGGACATTAAATATGCCTATGAGGATTTTAATTTTTTTTTTTATTTAGTTTAGTTTGTTTTATTTAGTTATTTCTTTTTTTCTGTTTAGAAATTTAACAAATCCGTAAAGGATCGGGAAACAAATATAAGATGATACAATTTTTTCCACGAGTAAATACATATACTACACATTTTTCCATACTTTAACTGAAAAATTGAAATTGGAGAGTGTATCAAGATTATTTTTGTTTCTTGCTTTTCTTTCGTTTTTACTTTTTATTATTTCTCTCTCTATTTTTTTTTTTACTTTGCGTTCACTGGGGGCAGGCAGTCCTCAACAGTATGTTTTTTGTTTTGTTTTTTTTGTTTTTTTATTATTTTTTTTTGTTTTTTGTTTTTTTTGTTGTTTTTTTTTTTGGTTTTTTTTTTGTTTGTTTTTTTCTGTTTTGTTTTTTGGTTTTTTTTGTTTTTTGTTTTTTGTTTTTTTGTTTTGTTTTTTGGTTTTTTTTTTGTTTTTGGTTTGATTTGGTTAATATTGATACAAATCTGCTGTTGTGTGGTGATATGAATTTGCCTTTGCAAACTGATATAAATATATTTTCGGCTGTTCACAAATTTATAGATGAAACTATTGTACATTTTTACCCGTTAATTATTATCTTGCATGATATTTTGTGATACTTTAGGACTAGTGAGTTAGAACTTGTTCCCACTCCTTTTGATTTGATCAATAAAATATGTTCAAATCCAAAACAATATGTTGATCAATGTCGAAAAAAACTTGACTTACTTCACAACAAAATTATTTGAAAACAACAGGTATTCCGATTTTTTTTTTTTTTTTATTCGTTTATGGAGTATACGCCAGAACTTAAGACATTTCGATTACATGATTTTAAAAACTTCTGTTGTCTCATTATTTTGTGTCGCTTCAGTGTTGTCTCATTATTTTATCTCGCTTTAGTGTTGTCTCATTATTTTGTGTCGTTTTAGTGTTGTTTCATTATTTTGTGTCGCTTTAGTTTTTTCTCATTATTTTGTGTCGCTTTAGTGTTGTCTCATTATTTTGTGTTACTTTAGTTAATTTTGCTCAAACTGTTTCAATCCTTTACGTTTACCTATCCTTAATGTGCTGCTGATTTTGTAAAATTCAATTTACAAACATGAAGATGTGATTTATAAGCATGTATCTCCGCCATTTATTTAGTCTATAGATAATTCAGTAAATGATAAACTAAAGGAGACCAGATCCTTGTAGTTCTTCAGAGAAGATTTTTGATGGAATTGTGTTCTTTTTATCGGAGGTGAAATTCAATTCAACATCTGCTTATTTTGCCAACTTCATTTCTTTTAAATGTAAAACCCTTGAATTACCAATTTAATATTAAATGTGCGGATAGCTATTTTCTAATCTGAAATATCATTCAATACGTTCAAGGTGAAAACAAAATACACATAATGAATGATTATGAATCAAATCTAAATAACTATGGGTCATTTTTTTTTTCTAACGAAAATCGAGGGCCATATTTTCTTAAGATCGTTATGTACTTTAACATTTAGCTGCAATACATAATCTGTCCATTCTAGCCACAAACCAGTGATTAAGAAAAATGTATTCTGTCATTTGATTTAGATAAAACGCTAAAGACAAACAGAGGATGAGTCTGCAAAACAGCATCACTATAATTCCCCAAAAATACATACATGTTTGACCGATTGTGTGACTTGAGGGTCATAGCACAACAAAGCCTGATTTTTTGGCTGAGAAGGAATTTTCAATGTGGATGAATTAAAAGAAAACTTTAAGGGAAAAAATTCCTTCAGGAAGGCTACCCAAAAACCACAGATTTAGGCGGGAAGGTAAATTGTAAATCATAAACAAATATTAGAAGGATTCCTCTCGACAAGTCACCGATTCATTTGAACTACCATGAATAAACACAGCCAGAACTAAGCTTGGTCCAACTGGCCGTTAGCAACATTCTTGGTTTCTGGAGGAGTTGATGCAGAACTTGATACAGTGTAGTCTAAACAGGTATCGATAACGCTCCATTGTCGGAGAAGACTAAATCGTGTTTAGGAATCTGGGATGAAATTAGAAGATATAATCCTATCTTGTTTATAATATCTTTGACATTTCTGTTGTTGAACAACAAAAGGTAATTATTGTCTCGAGTCATGAGAACTTTTGCTTCGAGATGTCTGGTCTCTGAATTGAAGTTACAGATTGTACTTAATTCAATAAGTCTAGTCTTTTGAAATAAATAATTCCATGTCACATCGAATCAAACAGGTATCAATAATGGGTAAATGGTCGGTCAACTTCTGAGAAAACACGTACAGTCCTTTAAATTAGAAGTTACAGAAATGATGCAGAGAGACAATTGCTATGATAAATAGATGTTCTGTCGTACGGGAAATAATTTACATTCAGATGATATGAACACAGGTACCACGCTAGTTCATTTCTAAATTACCAATTAATCGATTATTCTAATTGATACATACTCTGCATATAGATTCTGTATGTGATTTCCTGTCTGTTTTCCTGTCTATAGATAAAGTATGTGTTTTCCTGTCTATAGATAAAGTATGTGTTTCTAAATATAAAAAAAATTGCGAGTTCCTATATATAGGTGTAAATCATCATGCCGTATATTTAAATTTTCAAAGTGTACCAACATCAATATTATATCTCAGTTAGATGTATCGTAGTGAACTTGAAGTAAAAAAAAAAACACCACAGAGTCTTCCACATCTCTTTCAAAGCTAGATATTCTATTGAACTTAGAAGCTAAAGGTAAGTAACAATTCAACATTATGACAAACAGGAGACTTCATCGTCTCAATTTCCCATATTTATGTAGAAATATACCATTATCAACTTCATGTGGTGTTTATATCTCTCAACTGAATCGATACGTACGAGTATGCTCTGCGTATTATCAGTTTTGAAATCGAGGAAGCCTTCTGACAAATTAGTTGTGTTAAAGGGGTTTCAACAATCTCGTTTAAAGTCAGCATTTTTCAAATTCTGTGGTCTTTATACCGATCTAATTTAATTACAAACACAACCTGTCACCAGGTCAAATGCTGTCTGACGTGTTTCATACAAATTCTTAGCCCGTTCTTGGCACACCTATTCTGATTACAGATAACTCCGTTAACCTGATCAAGATGTGGGGCTCATGACGGGTGTGACCGGTCGACAGGGGATGCTTACTCCTCCTAGGCTCCTAATCACACCTCTGGTATATCCAGATGTTTATCCAACTCTCTTATTTGTATTCCATATTGGATTTATGAAGTTGATCGCTGTTCGTTGTCTTCACCTTTTCATGAAATATAATTATATCAAAAGTTAAAAGATGATTTGTAATTATATAATAAATTATATCAGTAGATATACATAAATTGTACAAAACTACAATTTGATTTACATGTAGTACATACAAATAAATCGAAGAAATAGATAATATTATTCCAAAAACGATTAGGTATCTTTATAAACAAATACATATTGGTATTGGTGGAGTTATCTGTCAGTGGCGGATCTATAATAGGATTAGCTAAATAAATAATGATATTTATAATAGAATTAGGGAGATACACAATGATTATTTCTATATTGGAATTAGGTTGATATACAAATATCAAGTATAATGGGATTAGCTAGACACAAGAATAAAGATAATTTTAATAATTTACGTAGAAACGCGAATAGTGATATCTATAATGGGATTAGGGAGATATACGGATAGTGATATCTATAATGGGTTAGGGAGATATACGGATAGTGATATCTGTAATGGGATTAGGGAGATGTACGAATAGTGATATCTGTAATGGGATTTAGGGAGATATACGGATAGTGATATCTCTATATTTCAAGAGAAAAAGTTTTAGCTCTAACGTTAAAACCATGTTTTTCACACGTTATTGGATCGGTGTTACAAGGCCTTTGTAAATAGATTGTATATCCAGTACAACTTGCAAGAAACAGGACTCATTTGTGTGTTCAATACATTAACTCTTTTTAAATCCACGATTGGTAGTTCTAAATCTGTATCTGGCTTTTATTCAAAGAGCATTATTCTAGACTTTATTTGTACTTTTGTAAAACTTAGTCCTAAATACCCATCGTGACTACAGCCGTACTGCTGGCTAAAGTCAATACCATTCACTGTACAAAGTATTAGTGTACACGTGTTACTTTGATCTGATGTAATTATTGTACAGTTTATCACTGTACCCGTGTTACTTTGATCTGATGTAATTATTGTACAGTTTATCACTGTACCCGTGTTACTTTGATCTGATGTAATTATTGTACAGTTTATCACTGTACCCGTGTCACTTTGATCTGATGTAATTATTGTACAGTTTATCAATGTACCCGTGTTACTTTGATCTGATGTAATTATTGTACAGTTTATCACTGTACCCGTGTTACTTTGATCTGATGTAATTATTGTACAGTTTATCACTGTACCCGTGTTACTTTGATCTGATGTAATTATTGTACAGTTTATCACTGTACACGTGTTACTTTGATCTGATGTAATTATTGTACAGTTTATCACTGTTCACGTGTTACTTTGATCTGATGTAATTATTGTACAGTTTATTAATGTACACGTGTTACTTTGATCTGATGTAATTATTGTACAGTTTATCACTGTACACGTGTTACTTTGATCTGATGTAATTATTGTACAGTTTATCACTGTACCCGTGTTACTTTGATCTGATGTAATTATTGTACAGTTTATTAATGTACACGTGTTACTTTGATCTGATGTAATTATTGTACAGTTTATTAATGTACACGTGTTACTTTGATCTGATGTAATTATTGTACAGTTTATCACTGTACACGTGTTACTTTGGTCTGATGTAATTATTGTACAGTTTATCACTGTACCCGTGTTACTTTGATCTGATGTAATTATTGTACAGTTTATCACTGTTCACGTGTTACTTTGATCTGATGTAATTATTGTACAGTTTATTAATGTACACGTGTTACTTTGATCTGATGTAATTATTGTACAGTTTATCACTGTACACGTGTTACTTTGATCTGATGTAATTATTGTACAGTTTATTAATGTACACGTGTTACTTTGATCTGATGTAATTATTGTACAGTTTATTAATGTACCCGTGTTACTTTGATCTGATGTAATTATTGTACAGTTTATCACTGTTCACGTGTTACTTTGATCTGATGTAATTATTGTACAGTTTATTAATGTACACGTGTTACTTTGATCTGATGTAATTATTGTACAGTTTATCACTGTTCACGTGTTACTTTGATCTGATGTAATTATTGTACAGTTTATTGCTGTTCACGTGTTACTTTGATCTGATGTAATTATTGTACAGTTTATCACTGTACCCGTGTTACTTTGATCTGATGTAATTATTGTACAGTTTATCACTGTACACGTGTTACTTTGATCTGATGTAATTATTGTACAGTTTATCACTGTACCCGTGTTACTTTGATCTGATGTAATTATTGTACAGTTTATCACTGTACACGTGTTACTTTGATCTGATGTAATTATTGTACAGTTTATCACTGTACACGTGTTACTTTGATCTGATGTAATTACTTTACAATTAAGATATTACTGTAGATGTTTTGATCTGATCATTACACGTCTTATAATTAGGTATGAGTGTGTGTTTGATCCATTGTACCAAACACATTCAAGCAGGAATTTGTGAGTTCCCTCACCGTCAACATGGGCTGGATGTTTAGTTGAATTTCCATCTGAACCCTTAGTATTCAGTCAGGTTGTCATCAAAAAGACTCCTCAATGAATAGAGCTTATCATCACATGACACAAATATAAGGTCACTCTCTATAGACTCTACTGGTGTAGATACACTCTCTATAGACGCTACTCGTGTAGATACACTCTCTGTAGACTCTACTGGTGTAGATACACTCTCTATAGACTCTACTCGTGTAGATACACTCTCTATAGACTCTACTGGTGTAGATACACTCTCTATAGACTCTACTGGTGTAGATACACTCTCCATAGACTCTACTCGTGTAGATACACTATCTGTCTGTTATATAGGTAATTATGAATGAAAACTTTCAAGGTTATGTAGAGTTGTAGTTTACTTAGACAAAAGCTTAGGGAGGCGCAAAACATAGGTACCATGTAGAATAAATACGAAAACTGTACAGATTCCTTTGTTGTTTTGGATCAGTATAAAACCATCATGGAGCTCAAACTTTGTCCGGGGATCCAAGGTCAATGAGGAAGACGGCAAAAGTTTCAACCTTGAACTCAGACCAATTAATGTCCCCTGTATAGGTCCGAATGATGTTCAGACAATGTTTGACCAGTCTTATTTTAGGGCTCAATTGTCATATTTCCTACCACTACACTGAAACATTTTTCTTTGGAAAGTTATTTGGATCATTAAAGCTTTTACCGTACCACACTACCATTTCTCATATAGTACGGTTAAGTAAAAAAAAATTAGTATTTGCATATCGTGACGGTATTTTATACACGCGTCCAAAACTTATCTATTTATTGTCAAGACGTATTTCATTAAAATCCCTTCACAAATTTTAATCTTACGGTGATAGTCTCCAAGAAGTGTGATCATATCTGGTACGTATCATCCTGATAGCACTGATATCTTAAATGTTTCAAAGAAAAAGATCGTAGTTATCAGGTACAGGGACGGAAATAGTCTGATTACTTATTACATCGGGGGCGTACATTGTACATTTCTATGCATGGTACACTAACGTTGTACGTGTCCGACCAGGTGTATATGTAACATCATCTGAGATGAGGATCCTCAGTGTTCTTGATGATGATTATTATTATTATTATTATTTTCCTAGCTTCAAATCAGCTTACAGACATCGAACTGAGTATAATTACAAAGAAACTATCTAATACAGATCAAACGTTAACATGTTCCAAATTTCTAATGCATGAATAAATTCATACAAAACCTAAGAGTTTTATTATTATTATTATTATTATTATTATTATTATTATTTTGTCTTGGTTTTTGTTTAGCTAATACGTAAACTCTACTGAAAATTTATTTTAATAGACTGGAATTACTCTGCAACAATCTATTATTTTAGATTTTCTAAGAAGAGATTTCCAAATTTTAAAAAAAAAATTAAAACGAATTTTTTTTTTTCTTCAAGCCAACAATGAGCGTGGCGACACTGAAACATGTGATAATGATCAGTCTTCACCGTCAGATCATCGAATTGTAGCCAATTAAATCACATAACGTCTCAGAGACCTGTTTTACTACATTAAAAAGTATACTTCAGACATCAGATAAGAACTAAAGCGTACATTGTCAATATTATTTCTCATTTCTTGTCATTTAAATCAGGACTAAGCTTATCTTGCGTTGTAATTTCGTCCCGGTTGCGAAAGAAAGAAAAGGAAAAAATGCACGAAAATCTGTGATCAACCACGCCAGGCCACAAAGTTTACGAGGTCAAATATATTTTTAGGAATTAATGAACTGTAAGAAAGGTATTTCCACAGAATTACCAGTTTTAACAGTGTGATTATAATTTGTTCTTTTTATTATTTAAATACCGTCAGTTTTAAACCACAAAAATCATATCCCCTTCTACTTTTTTTTTTTAACTTTACACGTTCGGTTGCAATTATATTAAAATTGTAATATCATCGGAGTTCAATTTGAATTGAACCCTCACATCGTGTTCATCATATTCCATATATATATATATATATATATATATATATATATATATATATATAAACACATATTTTATCACATGTTTAATACTAGAATTTCAATTTCTCATAAATTATGGATTGGTATAATTTCTGCCCTTTAAAAGTCTTTTTTTTTTATTTGATTCAGATGCACTTTTAATATTCTAGGCCTTGAAAAATATTATTTTTAAAAGATAACTCTACTGTCTATTTAAATTTCCTGTACTGTTCTGGCAATCTTTTCGTTTCGATTTTTGTAACTAGATGTACACAGGAGAAATTTATCATTAGATTAAACAGAGACGTCAAATGACATAGGGGGAGGGGACACCTCATAAGGTGAACAATGGGCATCAAGTCGCTGCAAAATGCCCAGTCTATCAAGCAGGGATTAAAACCGATCAATTGAAGTCTACCTGTGCGTTATAAAGGTTAAGTATTGAATTGGCGGAAGGTGGGCCTGGTTGTATATTGTTCTGTAAACAGCCAATCGCGTGGCGCTATTTCGGGTGAGGGTACAGAAAGCTAGTGGTGATATTGTTTTGGGACAATATATGGGGTGTTGAAAGCGATGCAGACTTAAAAAACTAACGGATAACTTTCCAACTTTTTGTCAAGTGAACTTCGGAGATCGGGGTGAAAAAGACCCCAAGAACCGTTCCAAGATTTCTGCTTCGTGAAGACAGTGAAGGTTGATGTGGCCTGTGTTTATGTGTGTGCGTGTCCGGAGATTAGACATTATAAATTAGACTTTAATTCAATATTTAGCTGCAGTTCTAATTTTGTTGTGATAATTTTGACAGACGTTTTGACCAAGAAGAAGAGAAAGAAACATGAATAAAGTTGCGGGAACTTCAAGTAAGTCCTAACCCTGATTCCTAGCGGTGATCTCAGGCCTGGGTACTGTTAGAAATACTGTAAATAATTTATCACAAAATTCAATAACTAAAAAATTAAATAATTAAATAATGATCGGAATAAGGTTTGAAGAACGAGAGAGACATGGTCTCATTTAATATTTAATACTGTGGTAATTTCTTAAATAACATCAAAATGAAAATTGTATTATTTTAAAGATATAAACGAAGAAATATGTCTCAGTGGATGGTAATTTTAATTCTCGGTAAGTTCCTGTCTATAAAACAAAGTTTGCAATTTCCTTCCAAGACTTAAAGAAAACATTTAATGTCTTATCTGGGTTTTATGAGGTTACCAAGTTATATTTGGATTTCAAAAAGTCATTAGAACCTTATTCCACATCGGAAATACTGGTGTTTTATCTAAACAAATTAATCCAGGCTGTAATGAAATCACGCGATCTCCCGGTTACCTAACGTTGACAATTATGACATCATGTCTGTTCGCCTCTGAATTAACAACAAGGCACCCCTAACATGACTATCAAGAGGAAAACCGTTTTGGTGGCTTGAAAAAAATGCATGTGTTGCATGCAAACAGGTATTCGACTACAAAGAAGAGAGGGTCTTTAATTAATGTTTAAAAGCCACTTAACCTACATAGAACTACCTATCAGCTACTAACCCCGGAAAGTCAAGTCGAACTACAAAAGAAGATGCAGGAAGCGAAAAGGAAATAAGACTGATAGCGAAGCGACAACAGGCCTTGTTTTAATTAGTGGCCGCGCAGGTGACAATCCAAAGTTGGTAGTCAACGGATAGTGACATCATGTAAATATGACGGGCAAAAAAGCCAGACTCAAATCGATTGTCCGTTCGACGAGACCTCTAAAACTAAGAGAGAAATTTCCATCATTTTTTATTTCTGTACAGCTAAATTTGTTTTAAGTTATATTATACACTGGGTATCAGATTTAATACTTTTCTGATAAATTAATTATTAATGACATTCGAGGAGGAATAAAGGCGGGAATTAGTTATTACAGTGCTAATTAGACCAACCTTTACACTGCATATGAATTAGTTCATATTCGTAATAATGATAATATGAATATCAGCTACATTAATTTATTTATTTCAGGAATCATGTATGAAAATATATAAAAATCTTCTGACTGGATTTTCTCTTTTAAATAAATTTATCCTACGTGCATTTGATATTGTTAGCTATTATAATGCATCTAAAGACTATATAATGTGATGTCTTAGAAAAGGATTAACTTAATTAACATATTTAAAATTTTCATGACGCGTGTAATATTCACTGTTCGTTTATTGACTTAAACTAACTTCAATCTTGTAAAATGTCGTAAGAACAGAATATATTCACCGAACCTCGACTCTTTTTTGTAACTTTAAGTGTGATAAAAACTGACTTTTATATTATCCCGAAGCGAGCTGAATTGTTGTCAACAATGTCTTAAAAAAGAAAGACCAGCAAGATATCAAGAGTAGGGGAACATCATTAATCGAAAAGTCTTTATGATTTTTTTTTTCGAATTTGAATTCGTGATAAAGTTAATATGTTTAATCCATATTATGATATGAAGGTAAATAACAAAACACCTGAGGCATCGTTTTATGAGCTGGGATTGTTTGAAAAACCAGCCCCAATTTTCAGCGAAGCACCTGTGCCGCTTTATACAGCTTAGAGAATACAAAAACTTTCGTGTACCCGGGAGACAGTATTACGTGCAAGTTCCGCACCGAATAAGACATTGCAGCTACGGACTTAAAGAATATTTTCACGTTATTGGACAAAAAAGCCACATAAGTCACTCTATAACCGACATAACACAATATACAGGATGTATCTGCTGACATGACTTATCTACATAAATACCTCATTGTCCACAGGCTTTAAGAGTTATAAGTGAAGTGAGGGAGTTGAATGCTTGAATTTGAACAAATGTCCATTGTTCAATTGATAAATATCTTATTTGGACATATTCGATGTAACATATGTTTTTCAAAATTCCTCCCAATGCCTGGATACGGCCCGTTCTCTTCAGAATTATAAAGGAAGTGAAGCGCACGGGGGGCAATCAATTCACGGCAGAAATAAAAATGTCACTTCTAATTACAAATGTTTTCAGTCGCATAGATTAACTTCCCCAATATAGCTTAACTTCGGAAATGGTGCGTCTGTTCGTTTGCACGTGTTTCGGGTGTACCGTGGTTGCTGGCTAAGAACCGATAAAACGGCGGACATATTTCACTGCATAAAATTTAATTTTTTATTTATTTTCATATTGACTTCTTGTGGCAATTTCACAGATAAACCATTAACTAAATGAAATATCAGAAATGATAAGGCTTAAGCAAACAAAGCGTGTTCGGAATTAAATGAGCATACATACAAATTACAATAAATCATAACTTTTTTCATTTAATTTCTTCCCTAAGGTTAAGAGGAAAATACACAAAATAATTGATAAAGAAAACCATTGAGAGGTCTATTAAACTGACGCAGGGTCCGATAAGGTTAAAACATTATTGGTTACGTAATTTCACAGGTAAAATGGAAGCTAACTGTAGGTACCCAAATGTTGAGGGTATATACCGGCCATAGTAAAGACGAACCACGGTTTAAAAAAAACCCAATATTTTAACCGAAATAAATATTGCAATTCTTTAATATATGTCTCTAATTTAGGGGGAGAAAAAACATTTCAGCTTTGCTAGGGTATGGGTATTTCTAGAGTGTTGATTTTTAAAATAAAATTTTATATTGTTTTAATTGCTCTAATTTAGCTGATTAGAATCAAACATTTTTTTGGCTTTTCTTCAGGCCGCATTTTAACGGACATCCCTTGTAAAGTTTGTCAGGATCACTCCTCAGGAAAACACTATGGTATCTATGCATGTGATGGCTGTGCAGGATTTTTCAAGGTATGCATACCTCTCTTTTTTTTCTAGATTCTGGTTTATAATTTATGTGTATTTCGAAACGGTTTTATGAAAAGTACTTGCGATAAATAGAGCTTTGCAACTGTTTTTGACATCTATCCAGCTTTGGAAGTTTCACCCCTTTAGTCTGATAGTGATTCTTGGAATATGTTTTTTTATCAATGTATGATGACTGTCATTATTTTATATCGATTCACAGATATTGGATACTCTTTAAAAATAATCCAAATTTCACTTAAATTATACAATCATTAGAGATTTGACACAAATACGCTCTTAAAAGAATATATATGATATCTAGCCTTTACGGATATATTTAAATCAGACACTTCGTTTTCCTTTAAAATCGAATACAAAGTCTTCGATGTGTATTAAATGGGTAAACAAATTAACAAAAGAAATTAAGAAGCTGATTTTATCAAAATGGGCAATGCTAGACAGAAGCCCTAAATCACTTGAGGTCCGTATTATTTCGGATAAAAATTGTCTTCATAAACGGGTGTATTCAAGTGAACAAATATGACTTTTGCGAAACACCGAGTCAATATTTGACCACCTTAAGCTCACCGTAAGCGTAACATCACATTTTAAAGGCTATATCAAGGGCATGTTTGTCGATGTTGACTGTTGCTCGAACAAAGTGAAATACACTGTGCTTAGAGGTTCAGAGTGCAGTGATAGTGTTTAATACCGACATCCTCTTTTCCCTTAATTCGACAGCAATGCGCCCAAAAACTGATTATTAATCAATAAATTGAAAACACTCGTGTACAGTCATAAGCCCTTTGTTTTGAAGATTGGTTGGATTTCGGGGATATGTTTGCCAACGGATTTTCTCTTTGCGTTTAGACTTCACTTCAAACATAACAAAAAATTCTTTATTCATTGTTCAACCTTTGCCATTTTTAAAGTATTGCGAGTATCAGGGCTTATGAGTTTGTAATACCCACAAGAACTACGGTTACATGGGGAAAGGAAGAAGATATTTGATAAATGCGTGCATATCCGGGGCTTCAGTTTTTAAAAGACCTAAGTAATATATGATTTACCCGAAATATTTTGGAATATTTTTCAAATGCGCTTCTACACTTTACTCCTTATTATTTTTCATTTAGTTTTATTTTATCTCATTTTATTTATTTAATTTTTGTTTCATTGATAGAAGTGGAGAAAAGGTCATGAAATAATATTTACTTATTATTGTATCATCAGAGATCCATTAGGCGAAACAGACAATACATCTGCAAGTCACGTGGTCAGGGGGCATGCCCAGTAGACAAGACTCACAGAAACCAATGTAGAGCATGTCGCCTAAAAAAATGTTTAGAGGCTGGTATGAATAAAGACGGTACGTAATGTATAACAAGTTTAAAACTTTAGAAAAAAATAAATCAAAAGCAGAGCTAAACTAAATGAGATATCATTTAACGCTTTTCATGCATCTGTCTAGATGAAACAAATATGAATATCTTCAACACAATAAATTGTCGCCGTTTCCCTTTTTTTAAGTAAAGCATAATGTAATATTCTTATCTAACAGCTGTTCAACATGAGAGAGGTCCCAGAAATTCTACCATCAGAAGGCAAGTCGCCATGTATCTTAAAGAGACTCGGGATTATGGTGCATTTGTTGCCCAGGCACCCTTTCGTCCGCCATACTTACCCAGTTGTTACGGAATGGACCACATGACTAACGGCGTGGATATTGGGGCAGTGACTCCGCCCTCTCCCGTCTCTCCAGGAATTCTATGTCAACCGACACCTAAGGTACGAGAGAATTGAATAATTAATGATAGGAGTAAATGCTAACTGTAGATAGACTTCTTCTCGTACACTGGAGGACACAGTGATAGCGTGTCAGAAAAAGCAAGAGTTATTGAATGTAGAAATGGAATTTGGTTGCCACATTTTAAGTCTGAATTCCGATAAATAAATAATGAAAAAAAAATGAGACAAGAAAAAACTTTGACAGTACTTTGCGTTTCTATCGCCAGTATCCACACGAAGTAATACAAGCCTACTCCAGCAACCCCGAGGCCATGTGTGAAGTGGCGGCTAGACTTCTCTTCATGAGTGTAAAATGGGCCAAAAATGTCCCTGCATTCTTGGGACTGCCGTTTCGGGATCAAGTGTTGCTTCTGGAGGAAGGATGGAGAGAACTGTTTGTTCTAGGGGCGGCGCAGTTTCAGATGCCTGTGGAAGCCGGTCCTTTACTTGCCGTAGCAGGTAACGAAACATGGCGAGCTTTTGAATATTCATACACAATTCTTTCTAATTAATTACTTAAAAACTATTAATTCTTCCATGGATTAAACATATCCTTATTCATTTATATTTACTTATTTAATATATTTACATATTTTTGTATTTTCCTCAGGATTGAATTCAGAAGATGCACCAGCTGAAAAAGTCGTCACTGTAATGACAGAAATCAGAGCGCTACAGGAGATCATATCGAAATTTAAATCGCTGCAAGTTGATCCCACCGAATTTGCCTGCCTTAAAGGCATTGTTCTTTTCAAAACAGGTAAGAAATTAGACTTAAGCCTCATGTTGTTTTATGCCGAGGTGGAGAGTTTTGTATGCTAAGCTTTTCAAAATTATGTGTTCCCATAACCCGTAACGTAACACTCTGATATCCGTTATATCTGTATAAGAATTAATTCAAAATTGAATTACTTTTGGTAAAACTAAAATGAATCTGAACGACAATATTTACACCGGATGTTATAGAAGATTTAGTTGATTCATTCCTTTTACGTTATACCAAATTTCTTTTAGCTTTTGGAAATTCACAAAATTCAGAAGACAAATCTTTGCGAGATATCCACACCGTGGCAGGACTTCAAGATCAAGCCCAGCTTACTCTGAGCAAATACATACAAGCCACATATCCAACCCAACCATTCCGGTTTGGTAAACTGTTATTGTCGATCCCGACATTAAAGACAGTATGCGGAAACACGATTGCAGAGTTATTTTTCAGAAAGACAATCGGCAATATCCCAATAGAACGTCTTCTTATTGACATGTTCAAATCCAGTGATTTCTGATGTTGGACAGCTTGTCATATTGACGACTAATTAGCGCAAACACAGTTCGGAAATCAATTCCGGAAGTGGCTCCGGCCAAACAGGAGCAAAAACGGATCTCAAGCCCGACCGGCGTCGCTCATGTCAACAAGCAGTTCATATTTCTGAGGAAATAAAATCTGCCACTCATGAACGGTCATCAATCTATCCATTTTTGCTATATTTGTTTTCTCATTCAAGTTTATGAGTAGTGAAATTTAAAAATCAAATTGGCAATTAGTTTTATTTAATCTGATGAGCACAAATCAATGCGCTGTTAGTCTGATTACGGGTATCGCCGAAGCTCTCCGATATCAGCGTTCAAATTCAGAATACAATGCCTTTGATTAAGTCATCTCCAAGCGAGGAACAAAAGAGTGGGGTGAAAATGATTCTTGAAATCCACACAGCAAATGAATTCATCTCCGAGGGTTGTTTTTCTCTCGCCATTCTTAAACACTCGTGAAATCAAATCTCTTCCGCAGAGAAAACACTAACTAAACAGAACAACATTGATGTGCGCTAATGCAATACAAGCATCACGCGTATAATAGGGCCAATTTCTACCCGAGCAGAGAGCAATTAAATTCCAGTTTGCCCGTAGCGGTGTACAATGCTAACTTCCAAACGTATTTCACGGTTAATGTATTAATAAATACGTTTCTATCGTAACTTTTATTTGAATTTGAAGTATTCCCCAATAAAACGTCTGAATTATTTACAAATCTTTAATCCGTTTTGTGGAGTGGATTTGCTGATTTTCACCTACTAAAGATTGGCAAGCTGGAGACAATTTTCTCGGTTTCTCTTTGAAAGTATTACATATAAAGATTTTCTTTAGTGCTAGCAGACTAATGGTGCATGCGTTTATTATAAGGAGAGTGCTGTTTTGTTGATATTTTAATAAAATGTAAAAGGTTTTTTCTTCCTAAGTAAAAACTATAGCGAATTTATCAGATTATACATGTGTGAAAACATTTGTTAGATTTAGATGTGTTATATTTATATATATTCTTATACACCATTATTCTGTAAACATGTCATGCATTTGCATATATATCATATGTTTTCTTTCAATATCATTCTTATTGTATTGTTGGTTTTTTTTTGTTTTTTTGTTTTTGTTTTTTTGTTCATTCCCCATTAATGAGCCGCTCGGGCGTTAAATACGAAAGAAATACTTCTACATTTTTGCCCTTAAAAGGGAACACACTATGATGCGATCGAGAGCTTATAATCTGGCAGATTTTTAAAATGCTTGTTAATTTTTCTTGCTACTTGGCAAAATCTTCATACTTATTTGTGTATTTGTTCTGTTTGAAAGAAGATGGTGTATTTCGTTATTTTATTTCTTCTATGCATTTTACATAGTACGCACAATTTCATTCTCGTTAAGTTTGAATGGACTCTAATACAATATAGGGCTAATGTCAAAGGTTGGTGCATTCATATTAAGAATATCAAACCTAATGATTAAACTGGAATTTTTAGGGTCTATCCGTATGTACACGAACTCGTGCGTTACTTTCACCACACCATGGGTGCAGATTCTAATTGATTTTCAATTGTGTCGTTGTGCAATATTGTTGGTTGTGAATACAAAATGTAATATATGTGCTCAAATGTTAGAAATGTACGTACAAAATAAAACCATACACTGTAAAATGGCTGCGTGTGTTATCAAAAGATTTTTCTGAGAAGCCGGAGATTGATCTGAGTATTAATTACTGATCCGGGCACCGTGGAGGGCCCCGAAACATTGTACAGAGGGGCGACATTTGGAATCATTTTATTGAGTTTTTGGCACAATGAGTTGTGGATCAACATGGCATTGTTTTATAAATACGGAGCTGGCAAGGTGATTTCAATAGTGATGATTATTTGCCGAGCGATTTGTTTAGCAATCACGAATTGGGTTTCCGTGTCCCTGAGCAGCCCTTTAACCCGTATACCAGTAGTTTCCTACATTTCAAAATAACAAATTTCCAGAGTTTATCTATATGCCATGTTCACAATGAATATTGCGCAGTCAGTTCGGATACTTTACTCACTCTGGAAGACACCGTATCCTCCAGAGACCCAGGCCCGCGGCGGGGCTGGGTGTTAGAAGGTGATCAAGTGTCATAGGTCTTGAACATTCATGTAATGAACGAGTTTTATACCAAAACAAAATTATCTTTATATATATATATATATATATATATATATATGTGTGTGTGTGTGTGTGTGTGTGTGTGTGTGTGTGTGTGCGTGCGTATACGCAACGGTGATTTAAGTCAGAGAGAAAATAGCTGTGATCTACACAGAAGGAATATTGTTGATTCCTTTACCCATGGTTTGTCGTATGCGAGAAGATCATATCATTTTCTTTTTGTTTTTGAAATATTTTCAATTGCAAGAAACATTATGTTCATTGAACTGTTTCAATTACAAAATGATCTATTATTGTTACACGGATTTTACTTTGGGGTAGCGACTCTTTGGGGTAAGAATCTTAACAGCAAAAATTTTAATGCTGATTGAGTTCAAGCAGGTTCTCAGGATAGTAATATATTTTACGCTATAATTTATGTACGAGTATAATTATGGTATAAATCTGTTTACGCGTATGTTTTATGACAATTGTCACAAATTATTCTCAGATGAGAACCAGGTAAACTGTTGGACTTTGTGGTGGAACCTTTCGTACATTATTTATGCAGTGAAATATGCACAAATTAAATACCGATGGGGTTCTGCGGAGAAGAGATACGAATTTTAATCCAGGAAATTACGAAGGCTACCCTTCTCGGTCACATGACCAAACAAACCAATCAAATATTTTCTTTTCTATGACATCTAGAACATGATGAATACGTTTAAGTAAAGTAACTGTGACTTGGTGAGTGAAGAATCTAAGAATAATTATAGAACGATATCTGGTTACCATTGCGAAAGGCTGTTTAGCCGCTCATTAAATGTTAATTTCCGTCTAAATTTCAAAATTCAATGAACTTTTTTCCTCTTCGTGTGAACTGAAACTGTCGATATTGTTGACGAACAGAAAGGTTTTCACGCTACAGATAAAGTTATCGATATCGTGAGCAATCAATTTGGATTTTCGATTACGATCAATATCCTATTATAGATTAATATTTAATTAATTCACCTTCTATTCGGAAAGTTGCGTGCTCAGCTGTTTTATATAAGGATCATTTATCACATATTGAGGGTTATCTAACACACACACATACCTAAAGCTTGGTCATTAATAGTTATTAAACTATTATGCAATCAGAGAACATTTAAATAATTCCAACAAATAAATCAAAAGTATTATCACTGAAAAATACGGTAAATTTAAAAGCTAACTTCAAGTTAACTTGTTACATAACGAAAACCTTTCCTGTCTTTAAGAATTACTAAATGTCGTCTGCGGTATCCGATTTTGATATCCGTCTGCCACAAACATTCGAGAATTACCCAAAAGTCAAATATTTAACTGCAGGCTAAGCTGTCTAAACAATCCTGTCTGAATTAACCATTATTTAGTGCAGATTATCCTGTTACTCTTAAGGTCTGCCATTGTAAAGGTGCAGGTGCGCGATTATGGGGGAAAGTTAATCAGAAAAGGAATTAATCTTTAATACACATAAATTAAGCATATTTTTTAATCGCTATGACATGTGTAAGAGGATCAATGCATTCATGAGGTCGTACAAGAGTTCTTACGAAGTCTTAAGTAAAAGTTAGAACATGGCGTTGAACAATAGAGTAAGACTTCTATACATTGTCTTGCCTAAGGTCAAAAGACGGTGATATTTCTTAATCACCCACAATGCCTCTTGATCTTTTCTTACATGAATTGTAATGCAATCGGTATAAATTCTATTTGACATTTGAAGTTCAATTCCTTTCATAAATACGTATAATCCCTTTAATGTTTTATTACTCTCTCTGTAAATATAATTTTCCTTTAAAAATCATTTTACAAGAAAGGAATTTCAAAGTGGTGTCTCAGAGGTGTCAAAAATTTTGTAAGCATGAGAACCAATTTCAGATGCAGAAAACTAAAAGCCATTATTTTAAAATGGAGATTTTCATAGCCCCGAGTAAAATGGTATTTCAACTGTATGAAACAATCAACATGGGACGTACACTAACCACGAATAACAGGTGACTGTTATCAATTTTCACAAATGACCAAGAAAAGCCTACAATTGCCTGTCAATTCACTGTCTAACTGTCAAAGCATCTCAATTGATCGCCATTTTGAACGAATTCGTAATATCATCCAATCATCTTTCTTCCTACTCTCACACCGGAATCACTTAAGCTTTTAGAAGTCAATTAATCGTGATAGTAAATGCCGAAACCTTCACGCTACATCAGACAATCCGGTGACGAGTTTGTCCGGGGGCGAGAGCGATACCAGCTTGTTAATGCTACATCAACTACTGAAAAGGCTGTCAACAAAATCGAGGCTTTTTCATATCCTTCTTATTTGGGGGATCTGTTTTAAAAGTAATTCAGATGAGGTGACATAATTAACTCCAGGTGAAGTTAGTTTTTGTCAGACATTTTCAAATTGCCTTCCGGTTTTGGAAATCAAAGACTGGCGAACATTTCATGACCGTATGTGAAAATTTAAACTAAAATATCTATCTATATAATAGCAACAAAATAGAATGTCCGTCAATTTTTTTTTAAAGTATCGTATAATTCAAACGCATTCAAGACACTGCAGACATATACTGCAGAAATCAGATGGAGATTATAAAGCTGCTTCTAAAATTTATAGAATTCTCATTCCATAGGGTCCGTGAATTATACCGTTATACCTGTGGATTATTTTCATTTGTTGACGAAAACGTACTGAAAATATTAAATATACATGTATTAGTAAATTATATTACCACTGAACTTCATGAAACTGTTCAAACTTAATAAAAGACAGGTGTTACCAAATATCGCAACACCCCATATCCCGCGTAATTACTGCTATCAAAAGTTATGCCCACTATCAAACAGTGTTAATAATTCAGTAGCAAAATTATTGAAACTAATTCTTGACGCAATAGCTGCAATATTGAACGTAACAACTTCTATATTTTCCATAAGCCCGTGCTTTTTTCCTTGACTGTCTATGTACACACCAGAGCTTAAGTAAACACGATCGGGTGTCAGTACCCTCCGCTAGACGATCTATTACACCCCTAGGGGTGCACAATTAAAAAACTTTATATCTTTTGAATAAATAATATTTCTGAAACAGTCAGAAGTAAGGGGTGTGTGAATGGGTATCGGATGTCGGGGTTTTTCGATCCCTACAGAAAAAGCCGCCGATTTCTCGGCGTTTGATGAGGTGTCATGCGTAATTATTACATTTTTTTACCTCCTAGATATACTTTACCTTGAAAATCTAACCGGGTAATAGAACACTGGTGACGAAGTCAATGAGACACCGCACAGCGATGCTCGGCACCTCAAGTGAAGAGAAAGATCAGTGTGTGAATGCATTTCGATGTATTATAGGGAGCTAAAATCTTTAAAAAAATAATTTTATTTTAATTCTCATATCTCATAATCATAAAATGTGCTGGTGGACTTCTTGTCGTACCAGTACGAGGCTTGTGAGGCTGTTTTGGATAGTTTTTTTTCTTTTTCTTCAATTTTAGTTTCAGTCCTTGTATAATTCAATAAAAACATGATACAAAGTTTTGCATACGTCTGTTTTACAATAGACTGCTTTGTATGATATAAAACCCGGCCATTCTGTTTGATAACCTTTCTGTATGCTAATTAGCGATGCAGGTGGCGTGTCGGAGGGAGATGTGAGCAAAACACAAGGAAATACATCAAACAGCATCAATGAATACATTTTCTCTTATTTGTTTACCTCCAATTAAAATCACTAAGTTTTGCAACTCTTGTTGGGGAGAATCAATGTCTCTCTAGCGCTTTAACTCAAACAATCCTAATTAGACATAACCAAATACTTTTTCTCGCTGAGACAGATGATCGGGAGGGAAGAAACACGCACGTGATTTAATTTCATTTATAGACCTGAATCAAAAGTAAATATTACAAATCTGAAGAAGCCATTGATCCAATGCGAAAGTGATTATAACATTGAAACCGACAAATGATCAAGACTTTATTAGTTTTTATTTTCCAAATAAATCGGTAACAAAATATAAAAGGGCAAGGGATGAAGTGGATAATTCTAATTGTTTAAGTATAATTACTGAAATTTTGCACCTGCTGAGTTCCAACTTAAAGGTAGTAAATCAATGATTTTTGCCTCAAAATAGAGATGTCAAAATTAAACCCAGTGTCTCTCGCTCTGTTATTTACAGGTCCCAGAACGCCGGCAGTGTCACCGTGTTTGGAGTTTAATTTTAATGATGAAGTTTCACTTTATATTTGTCATCGATTTATTCAATAATTAAACAGAATTAAACATTATACAGAAAACAAGACAAAGAGGAGGTGAATTGAATTTCCATTTTTTTTTTTTTTTTTTTTTTTTTTTATTTATTTATTTATTTTTTGTTTTTTTGTTTTTTGGTTTTATTTTTTTTTTGTTTTTCTGTATACAGTATTAGACAATTAAGCAATGTTAAATGTACACTACATAGGGCATGTTGATTTTGTCAAAACATTTATATGTTGGTATCCCCCCCCTTTTTTTTTAATATCTAGGCACAATTAAATGGTGCTTGTGTTTCTTATTATTCATATTAAAAAAAAAAGTTTTAAAGATTCAAAATTGCTGTTTGAGAAACATTTAATAGAATGTCTTAATAAAAGCGAGATAACTTCCCATCAGCTCGCATCACTCGGAGTCCACGAACGTCTAGCTTTCCTAGTTCCCGTGTCTATTCTTTCCTTTCTGCTCCATTTACATGTCCGGGAATCAACAACTTTAAATTTTCCATGTTTCTAAAGGACACCGGATACGTGATGTTCTTCGTTTCCTATTTTTGTATTTATAGCTGAGGCAAGCGTAGATCATCAACATACATATAATCAAAACAGGTCTGTATAATGATTTTATTTTTATTTTAAATATAAATTATTCGAAAAGAGCAAATAAAGCGTAATGCTATATCTGCATTAACCAGATATAATTTTTTAGTGACAACTTCATTTGTACATAAAAATTTGTAATTATACAGCTTCTTTGATGTTTGTCAAGTTTCCAGACTGATGTGTATGAATGCGTAGAATATCAGAAAAGTTATAATTCTAAGGAATATACTATCACTACAGAACGACCATGTCACAAGTGGTGCAGCAGCGCCGCACATCGAAGGAAAAGAAGTCTACGACTTCACATCACAGTCGTCAAAACAAGGTACCTAATAATACAGTCACGTGACAAACTGAATTTCCCCTTATACATTTTATCTAAAAAAAAAAAAAAAAAAAAAAAAAAAAAAAAAAAAAAAAAAAGTATATTTCTCCTCAATTTTGATGAAATAAATATTAATTGTGGATTTTAGAAATGTCAGCGTAACTTGCTGTCGTAATTTTCAAAAATAATCTTATGAAGAAATGTTGCAGAGAGATACCCCCCCCCTTTTTTTTTTATTTTTACAAAACTGATAATTAAAAAAAAAAATTATACATGTACTTAGAGATAGAGAGCAAGTACTCTGTGCTGAAGATATAGAACATATACAGAGTTGACACGCTAAAGAACCCCCCCCCCCCCCCCCCCCCTGCTACAGTCCTGACCGCTAGGCACAGGTCTAAGTTATATAAATTTGTGGTACTTCACCTCCAGCTGGTGACGTGTCAATGTGCATAAAAAAGTTTTCGACGGGACGTAAAACCAGCAAACAAACAACCAAACCACCAAGTCGCGTCGGACAGCATTAATTTCATATTTGGCGTGTAAATGCACAATAGATAGACTATACAATGTTATTGGTGAATATCGCGGGTCAATTTGATATAATAACATTATAGTAGATTTCAAGTTCAAATAATCAAGTGTTTTATATGGTTTTGACTGACTGAATTGATAGTAAATATTACATAGTACATAACATGTGGTGCTTAACTATATCATGGTAAATATCACGTGTACTTTGACTAAATATCTTAGTGGATATCACGTGTACCATGACTATATCATAGTAGATATCACGTGTATCATGACTATATCATAGTAGATATCAAACATAAATGGTACAAAGTTTGATGAACCTGATGCGCATTTCGATAAATAATGTCTCCTCAGTGTTGCTCAAGTCAAAAATGTTGGAAATCTGAAATAAGAACAAACTTGAAAGAGCTGAAAGAACCAAAAATACGAAATAGTGGAGCCAAAACCGGCAAAGGGTCAGAGCTTTGCATGAGGGAGATAGATGTCACGTGTACCATGACCATATTGTAGTAGATATCACGTGTACCATGACCATATTGTAGTAGATATCACGTGTACCATGACCATATTGTAGTAGATATCACATGTACCATGACCATATTGTAGTAGATATCACGTGTACCATGACTATATTGTAGTAGATATCACGTGTACCATGACCATATTGTAGTAGATATCACGTGTACCATGACCATATTGTAGTAGATATCACGTGTACCATGACCATATTGTAGTAGATATCACGTGTACCATGACCATATTGTAGTAGATATCACATGTACCATGACCATATTGTAGTAGATATCACATGTACCATGACCATATTGTAGTAGATATCACGTGTACCATGACTATATTGTAGTAGATATCACATGTACTTTGACTATATCATAGTAGAGACCACAACTACCATGAATATGTATCATACAATGGATAAATATATTTAAATTTTATAGCTCTCCATACTTTTTTAAAAAGGTTTATAAAATATTTGTTATTCTCAACGGACGTATGTTTTGTTATATTGTGCACATCAAGTAATTGTAAAGTCTAAAATAATTCATCTCATTATCTATTAATTCTAAAGTCTAAAGAAATTCAAATCATTATTTCTTAATTTTAAAGTATAAAAATAATTCGTAGCATTATTTCGTAATTTTAAAGTATAAAATAATCCATGTCACTATTTCTTAATTTTAATCTAATAAAATAATCCATGTCACAATTTATTAAATTTAAAGTATGAAATAATCCATGTCACAATTTATTAATTTTAAAGTATAAAATAATCCATGTCACAATTTATTAATTTCAAAGTATAAAATAATCCATGTCACAATTTATTAATTTTAAAGTATAAAATAATCCATGTCACTATTTATTAATTTCAAAGTATAAAATAATCCATGTCACAATTTATTAATTTTAAAGTATAAAATAATCCATGTCACAATTTATTAATTTTAAAGTATAAAATAATCCAGGTCACTATTTCTTAATTTTAAAGTATAAAATAATCCATGTCACAATTTATTAAATTTAAAGTATAAAATAATCCATGTCACAATTTATTAAATTTAAAGTATAAAATAATCCATGTCACTATTTATTAAATTTAAAGTATAAAATAATCCATGTCACAATTTATTAATTTTAAAGTATAAAATAATCCATGTCACAATTTATTAATTTTAAAGTATAAAATAATCCATGTCACAATTATTTTTCTGCAGATGGTCCAGATACAACAGGAAGTACAGGTAAGCGCGAGTTATGCTTCCTTTATTTATTTGTGATCTGTTAGATAAATTTCACATGCACATGTATAAACCAAATGCAAATACACATATTTTATTGTTTGGTGCATGCATGGAAAAAGTGTTTAAGGTAGCTAAATCTTCTGATTTAGAGCACAGCTGTGCAGGGTGCTCTCTATATATCTAAACACATTAACATATACTGACAAGAAAGCAACTTGACGCAAGCGTCAAAGGTATCAGGCCGCAGAAGATGACGAAAGCGTCAATGGTATCAGGCCGCAGAAGATAGGAAGAAATCATTGTATTTATTTTTTATCTTTATTTTTCATTTGGTCAGATCACACTGACAATACGCATTTTGTACATCCGTACAGGATGAAGTGTTAATTGTGAGGTCATACTTTATAATTAAGATATCTTTCAGTCATCAAAATTAGTTTGTATCTACACAATTTTACGCAGAGGGTACACTACTTTAAAAGGCATATATTTGTACATGTAAGTATGTTTGGAGTTTCTACTTGGCAAGACTCGACTTTCCTTATCACCTCAAGACACTAGTTGCGTGAATCCCCAAAAATAGTCTCGAATCCACAAAAAACACTGCACATCTTTTTGTATTTCATGAACGAATAGTAATATAAATTGAACCAGAAACAAAAGCAGTACAAATAGACAACTACAATGTTTATCAAATTTTGAATATTCTCGATTTATATCTAAAGATTATACAAATCGAACACCAAAATTAACAATAAATTCAATACCCAGTTAAATACTACATTACATTAATTTTTGGAAGAAATCGTAAAAAAGCGACCTGTAATTACTACGCCTATCCAGTTAAAAAATTATCTCGATTAAAATTTTGAAAGGGTTTGGAAAAGACGTCATTTGTGGCGGAAGGTTGGTTTAATCAAAATATTCTAAATCTGCACGATTTTAGTTTCTGTTTTATCCAATATATTGTCAATATACCCCCTAGACGTGTATTTAAACTTTGTAATCTTTTATACAAAGACTTGGAACTAATCAAAATGTTGTAAATCCATAAATGTCGTTGATATTTCTTCTGGAAAAGAAACACTTTTCCAGTTGCGGATCCCAAAATTTCTTAAGAAGCGGGTGATGTAAAAGGCTAGAGTGACTGTCATGAACCCCCTAGTGGGTGCAAGGAGAAACTACCCCCCCCCCCCCCCCCCCCCCGAAGATATTTAATTCTAACGAAATAAGGAGATATGTTTTAGTGACTTGGACATATATCTGTAAGAAATGGATTATATTTGTAAGGAGGGGGGGGGGGGGGGGGGTTGTGCCCGGCGCTGGATCAGCCACTGGTTACTTACGCCAAGAAGTATTTTACGAGCACCACATATAAATTACCCCGACAAGAAACACTGCGCTAACAGTACATCATTTATATTCCCTCGCCTATCGATGGCCAAGAAATTTTATTCTAACACCACACATATTTTTCCATCTGTTGATAACCAGAAATATCTATCTATCTATCTATCTATCTATCTATCTATCTATCTATCTATCTATCTGTCTGTCTGTCTGTCTGTTGATCGATCTACTATTTATTTATCTATCTATCTTTCTTAATTCTTCTATTGTTGCTGTATAGAAAATCGGAGTGTCGGATTCATGTGTGAAGGAGGTCTTCCGTTTCATTATAAACACCCACAGGTCTCCAAAACCCCGTGTACACAGGCAGCACAAAAGCATAAAAGAATCGCTGGACCATTTGGTAAGAGTTAGATGGCTGTGCACCTTTCTTTGCATTAGAAGTCTACTTAGTACAAAGTATGGTACTTTACTGAGGCCGCGGAAAACTACATGCACCATAAATACCTCGTACTCAAGAGAGAGAATTATCATACTACATGTAATAATATCTCGTAATCACGAGAATAAATATCACAAAAAAGAGGTTCTCATCAAATGATAATTGCCTCGAAAAGATCTTGAAATTAAGAGTTAACTTTAGGGCGTAGAAACTTTTTTCTTCTTCCAGATACATACATTATAGTGTGTGTGTGTGTGTGTGTGTGTGTGTGTGTATATATATATATATATATATATATATATATATATATTCCGAAAAAAAGCCCGGAAATTTAAGTAAAATGTCCATTATATTGTTTGTGCAGTATGAACATCAGGCGGGATGGCTTTCAAGAAAAGATGTTGCCAGTTTTTATCATCGGGTGAACAGTACAGTAAGTGAAGTGGATACGAAACGTTACATTATGTAAAGATATTGTCATCATCATCATCATCATCGTCATTTTTATCATCATCAATATGATGATTATTCTAATTTTTAACATTATTGTCATTATATACATTATTATTTGTATTAATCTTATTATTTTTATTATTGTCTTGAAACTTTGTTATCTAGAAGTTTTATTCTATGTAGACACTTGTTGAGTATGATTCGGTGTACTATTCTGTATGTATACCACATCAGCCCAGTGTCTTTATCTGTAAACATATTTTTATATACTTTCTGCAAATTAAATGTAGGTGGTAGATATGGGTCAACCTCCCATTTTGATTGACATATTGGTCTACATTCTGCTGTATTATCATGATAATCGTGTATAGATCTAGAACTTTTTTTTTTTTATCTTGAATTAATATTCAAGTGGTGTAGTTTTAAGGCTTGATGACCATGATCTCGTTATTGCTTTCTGATGCTCTTACCCCGTGGGGATCCGGGTTGTTAGAATAGATCTCCAGTACCCTTTGCTTGTCGTAAGAGGCGACTAAATGGGGCGGTCCTTCGGATGTCGAGGCGTCACCATTGGCGTGGAAGGGATGCAAAATTTAGGGCTATGTGCTATTGGAGAAATATTTCTTTTTTTACCATTGAATAATTTCTTTCTGGATATCTCCATATGAGTGAAAAATTCTTGAGCGGGACATTAAACAATATACAACCAATCTTTCTGTATATTTATCAAATTTCGATCAAATTCAGCTTCTCTACATGTGTAAATCTGCTTTGTATATTACACCTATTATATCAAAAGGCACTGCAGTCGGTTGTAATTCAGAACACTAACTCAAAATACCTTTAGATTAAGGTTTAGAACCTTTAGAAGTTTGCCCAGTTTTTTGGAAATGTTTGGCTTTAAACCAGAAAATTTTGAAACTGAAAAATAAGACCAAGAGCAGATTTCAAACTTTTCCAGAAAGACTACAGTATCATCAGCGTACTACAGTATACATATTTTTTCTTTACTCATTTTTCATTCCCATTTTGACGAATGACTTGTCCCATAATTTGAGACAGGGTTACCTTGGTGACAGCCTCTTCCATTTAAAAAAAAAAATTGAAAAAGGTCATTTTGTATAACAAAACTTATTATAGAACACCGAGCACAAGATCCAACTTGATAATATCAGACCCAAAGTTTAAAAAACAAATGTAGTGTATTAAATAAAGATTTCTGTTAGATGGAATAAAAAAACCTTTTCTAAGTCAATAAGCAAGATCTCTCGGATTGGTATTACGAGAGTGAGTACTGTTTGTTATCTTAACCTTTTCATTCAGTATTCTGATATTAATTCTGATTCCATTAATATTGAAGGACCAGGAGGCAACAGTTGCAAACCTTTGCAAAAATAAAAAAGAGTTTGGAGCAGCTGTGAGTACAGAGCGGCATTACATATATCAGTAGATGTCTAACGAAGTTACGCTCCTGCCTGAGTATCGTGTTATTGAACAACATAACATTGATGATAAGGCCGTTACGTTTCTTTTTGTTATTTCAGTATGCCAGACTTAGGACGCACCATATCTTGGAGGAAAGAAAACACCGCAATTTAGGACAGGTTGGTGATAACACAAAAGAGAAGCTTGAATTATAACAGATAGCAACACACGGGAAATCTTAAATTGATCTATGTATTAATAGTCATTACTAGCATTATAATTGAAAGAAAAAAAAAACCCAAAAAGAATCAGCTCTTCATGTGCACTTTAGAAATGAGCTTCATTTTAATGTAATCATATATATATATATATATATATATATATGTGTGTGTGTGTGTGTGTGTGTGTGTGTGTGTGTGTGTATGTGTGTGTGTTTGTGTGTGTGTGTCTGTGTTGTGTGTGTGGTGTGTGTATGTGTTTCTGTGTGTTGTGTGTGTGTGTCTCTCTCTCTCTCTCTCTCTCTCTCTCTCTCTCTCTCTCTCTCTCTCTCTCTCTCTCTCTCTGTGTCATTCTCTGCGTGTGTGTTTCTTTTGAAAGTCTTAAAGTTTTCACATTCCCAAGCTCGTTTTACTTTCAGAGATATGAGGATGAAAATAAAGCCATTTACATGCAAATAGAGACGCAAATCCTTCAAGGGAATATAGAGGTACGGATTTATATTCAAATATGAAGGTATAGCTTTCCTGGCATAGCAAATGGACACACCTTTCCTGACATAGCAAATGGACACAACTTTCCTGACATAGTAAATGGACACAGCTTTCCTGACATAGTAAATGGACACAGCTTTCCTGACATAGCAAATGGACACAACTTTCCTGACATAGTAAATGGACACAGCTTTCCTGACATAGCAAATGGACACAACTTTCCTGACATAGCAAATGGACACAACTTTCCTGACATAGTAAATGGACACAACTTTCCTGACATAGCAAATGGACACAACTTTCCTGACATAGCAAATGGACACAACTTTCCTGACATAGCAAATGGACACAACTTTCCTGACATAGTAAATGGACACAGCTTTCCTGACATAGTAAATGGACACAGCTTTCCTGACATAGTAAATGGACACAGCTTTCCTGACATAGTAAATGGACACAGCTTTAACTCTTCTGTAGCAGGATAAAAAAAACTTGCACCGAATGGTTGATGGGACCTTTGAGGTCTGACATTACAATCAGAGGTTATTCAGAATCGAGTATGTATATAATTAATTTTTCGTCTGTATAGATTGTTTTTGACAAAATAATACTACCAGCATTTTGGTGTAATTTAAGGAGAATACATAGAGTAGGAAGTCATGAGTATTCAAAATAACTAAATAAGAGATGTTTTCCAGCTTATCAGACCTCTGAGGCCCTATGGCGCTACCACAGGGTTAAAAGGTTTTCAGGATTGCAGTTTACACCTGTTCCCTCAGAAATTAAATTCATCCGATAGTAATGAAAAAACTAAGGTAACAAGCAGTACTCAATCTCACAATTCCTATAGAAAATGGGCAAACATGGACTTCTGGACATAGCAGAGGTGGGATTAGGTGCCTAGGAGGATTAAGCATCCCCTGTCAACCGGTCACACCTCCGCGAGCCCTATATCTTAATCTGCAGTCAGAATCAGTGTGCCAACAACGGCCTAACAAGTGGAATAAAACACAGCTCTTGGGTATTAGATCAGTTGAGTAATGAAAACACCATATGCAGGTGATAGTGGAATATTGCTACATAGATAAGGGAAATGGACGACGGAGAAATTGAAACCATCCCGTTTGTCATAGAGTTGAGTTGTTAATTTGCCTTCAGCACCAATTTTTAATAGAATATCTAAGTACAAAGCAGATGTGGAAAACTCTGTGGTGTCTTTTATTTCAAGTTCATTGGGATATATCGAATCGACATGTGAATGAAAATGATAATTTTTTTTTGGGGGGGGGGTTGTTGTTTGTTTGTTGTTGTTTTTTTTTTGTTTGTTCGTTTTACGTCCCGTCGAGAATTTTTAACCCATATTGAGACGTCACCAGCTGTAGGTGAAGTACCACAAATTTAGACCTATGCTTAGCGATCAGGACCATAGCAGTGAGAGTTCTTTAACGTGCCAACGCCTACCGTGACCTCCGTTTTTAAGATCATATTCGAAAGACCCGTGATTCTCGCTTCTAAATGCCAAGCGTTTGGCGAAGGAGCAATCATTACCTATTTTTCGTCCTAGGTTTGACGCGGCCATGGCACGAGCGGAGCTCGAACTCACGACCTCCCGGTTACGAAGTGAACGCTCTAACCACTGAGCTACTGCGACCAGTTAATAGATAAAACGTCGTCAATATATCTAAATGTCGTTCTGAAGGCCACAGCAAGAAATTTTATCTTCTCATGAATTCTGCTTTATAAGAATATAAAAATGGGTCAGCTAACAAAGGAGCACAATTCGTGCCCATGGGAATTCCAACAGTCTGTTGGGAGACCAGATCACCTAAGACTTCAAAAATACTGTCAATTAGGAACTCTAGCTTTTTTTAATATCAACATTAGAGTACTTTTTGTGAAGTCAGAGTGGTGTTTAACAAAATAATTTTTTTTAGATGACTGCTAACTAGATGTGAATATTTCCTTTTACCATTTTTGTTGAAGAAATAATTGTCTATGATGCCAAAGTCTAGTTTTTAAATTTACCGTGAGATATGTCATGTAAAGTGTTGTAAACTGATATGTTTTGATGTCGTTGATTTAAGAAAAGTTTCGTGATTTCAAATTTACTAATAGTTCTTTGGAATATGTATGAAAGCAGCACATACAATGTTCCATTTCACTTGAAATTGTGACCAAATTGGTTCTATATATACAAAACACTTGACAATTTGTTTTTTTAAATCATTGTAGAAAAAAATATTCCAGATTCCATCGATAGATGATATCTTTGAAAAAGAATATGTGGCAAGTATTTCCATACCTAGCAAATATTATACATTATATCTTATACAATATTCTGCAATATTGACAAACTTCAAGGGCAACATGTGTTTTATTGGACCTGAGGGCAAAAATGTTGCTCGAGGCCAGAGGCAACATTTTTGCCCGAGACCCAGTCAATGTTTTATGTTATCCCATTGCAAATTTACAACCATCAAGAAAAATTTGATTTTCTATCAAAAATCATCTCAGTGGTGGATCTAAATGAAAAGGTGAAAATAATGAACTGTGATCAATCTTATATCTCTAATGAGGAATACAAAATTGAGAGTTGGCAAACATGGACCCCTGGATAAACCAGGTGGGATCAGATGCTTAGGAGGAGTAAGCATCCCACATCAACCGGTCACACCTGCTGTGATATATCCCAATCAGGTAAATGGAGCAATCTATAGTTAAAATCAATGTGTAAAGAATGGTCTAACAATTGGCATGAAACATATCAGACAGTATTTGACCCAATGACAGGTTGTATTGGCAAACTGGATCATTATAACAGCCATATAATTTGTAAAATGTTGACTTTAAATGAGATTGTTGAAACCCCTGTAACATCAACTTGTTTGTCATTAGCCTGCCTTCATTTTAAAAACTGATCATGTGCAGAACAAGCTCTTGTATATCAAATCCATTGAAAGACATACACATTACACGTTGATGATAATGGAATATTGCTACATAAATATGGGAAGTTGACAATGGAGAATCTGATATCATCCCATTTGTCATGAAGTCGAGTTGTCAATTTGCCGTTAACATCTATGTTCAATAAAAGATACAAGTACAAAGCAGATATGGGAGACTGTGGAGTCTTTTATTTCAAATTCACTGGGGTATATCATTTGACATATGAATAAATATGAGCCTTGTTAAATCGATAAAATATTATCAATATACCTAAATGTCAAACTGAAGGCCACAGATTTTTTTTCTTCTCATGTGGAAGCTTTTGAACGAATTCTGCCTCATAAGAATATAAAGACTGGTCAGCTAACAAAAAGCTTAATTCATGCCTATGGGAATTCCAACACACTGTTGGAAGACCTGATCACCAAAGAGTATGAAGATATTGTCAATGAGGAACTCCAGTATCTTTTAATACTTGAATGTGGAATCAGAGTGGTGTTTAACAAAGCATTTTTTTGGATAACTGATCATTAGATGCAAGTATTTCCATTTTCCATTTACATGTATGTTGAAGAAAGTTGTTTTTATTTTATCACAAGGAATGGTCAAGTAAAATGTTGAAAAGTTATACGTTTTGATTTTGCTGATTCGAGGAAGTTGTGATTTCAAAATTTAATGTTTACCGTACTAGTATCTTTGTTCAATGGTAAATCATTTTAATCTGATCAGTTTGTATAACAACAATAAAACAAGAGTCATGGTTAATCTCTGTCCTCTTTTCTTCACATTAGGTTCATATGGCACATCACATTATACAGAACAGCAACGACTTTCAGGTTAGTACAAGAAAAACCAACATGGAAATCCTTTCATTTGCACAGTTTACATGGCATATAACGTTGTGCACAAGAGTGATCACTTTCAGGTTATCATTTAATTGATCAAAAGGTTCATGGGCCACATTGCTCACCTGAGTCACCTTGGCACTGTAGATGCAATTGATTTTCAATCTTTATTCTAAAATGAAAAATTCTGATCCCATACTGTGGCCCCAAAGGGTCATAACACAACTAAACTTGAATCCCCTCATCATGGGATGCCTAACATCGATATGCCTATGATGGCCCTGCTGTTCTGGAGTAGTTAAAGTCCTTTGTGCTGAATGCAATTTTTAAATCCCTCTCCCTCTCTTAGTTAAGTTGGTTGCATATTGTTTAATGCCCCACTCGAGATTTTTCATTCATACGAGACATCCCAGCGTTAGGACTCAGAGAAATGCTTATAATTCCTTACCAGTAACCTTGACCTCAGCCAAGTAAACTTCAAGGTCATGACAATGTTCATTCAGTATAAACCTTTGTATCCAGTATAAGCTCCTGTCTCTTTAATACATAGCTGTGGCTCCGACAAATACAAACATTTCATATTAGCAACTGACTTTCTCAGTGGTCTTATTCAGGATCATTACACATTGTTCAAAGACAACATTATTCTAAACAGTCTAAACTCGAACCCTCAAAGACAACATTACTGTAAAGTCTACACTCTATCCCTCAAAGACAACATTATTCTGAATAGTCTAAAGTGTAAAACTCAAAGACAACGATTATTCTAAACAGCCTTAATCCATACCCTCAAAGACAACCACTGTGCCACATACGAGCTTTCAATGCTTTACAATTACAAAATTGTGGCCCACATATACACTAAACAACTTTTTTTGCACCCCTGACCAAATAATCTTGCACAAGCACTAACACCTTGTCCAGTCAGGGTGGCCTTGGGTGTACACATCATCTTCTTATGATTCTCCAGCTTCAGGTCAACTTTAATTTTTAATTATAACCAAACTTTCTGACAAATTTTTCAAACTTATTACATTGACACAAAGATGGAGAAAGAGAGGACGAGCAACAGAACCACAGCAACTCTTATACACATACACCATCCAGGCATTGTCATATGAGTTACAACTATATGCCAAGTTTGTCCGTTAATGTCCAAGAACGAAAATATCTAAAGAATGCACTTTATCATATAGGACAAGAAGGGGCCAAATCACTCACCCGAGTCACCTTGGGTCTGTTATTGTTTAGGTGTTGCAATTTTAAAAGATTTTCTTTCTTGTGGCCAAACCATACCCCCAGGGCTACTGAATTGAAGAAATTTGAATCTGAACTACTTGAAAGTGCTTGCATACTAATAACATGATTGATCTGAAATTATGGCCTTCTGTTATCGAGATGAAAATTTTTCCTATACATTTCCATGCAAAACTTTGATACTCTCTGTATTGGGATCACAATTTGAACAAACTCTGGACTATTCTCTTGAGAAGGTATCTTCCTATATATTCACATGTAAAACTCCGATTTCATATTGTGATCTCACCCTATCGTCAATCTGATTAAAATACATATCTTTCAAATAAAGCAGAGCAATTTGAAAACTATGTATTTTAACCAGATTGACCTTAACATAGGAGCCAGGATTAAACAAACTTACATCTATACTGCTCAGAAAGCTTTCATGTAATCTCAACTTTTCTGGTCCTGTGGTTATTAAGGAAATTTTAAGACTCTACCCGATTTCTTAATTATCTCCCCTTTGCAGGGGGCATGTCCCTTCATTTAAACAAACTTGTGTCCCCTTGACCCATGGATGATTTGTGCCAAGTTTCATTGAAATTAGCTTCGGTTCTGGAGAAGATGAGAATGTGAAAAGTTTACGGACAGACAGACAACAGGTGATAAGAAACAGCTAAGTTGACCTTTAAGCTCATAATACAACCACAACCACCTGACCTTTGGATCATAAATTGGTCAGTTTGTACAGAGGCCACCTTGCCTGTCATGACTATGCATACCATGCAACTGCAAGGGGCTTCCGTGGCCGAGTGGTTAGAGCATTGCGCTTAAAATCACAAGGCCTCTCACCTCTAGTCAGCACGGGTCTGATATATGTGAGAAAGTTTGCCAGTTTACTTTCGGAAAGTTGGTGTTCTCTTGCCGGGTACATTGTATCTGGGTTCTCTCTTCCACCAGTAAACACTGGACGCCACCAGATAACTGAAAAATTGTTGAGTGTGGCGGAAAACAACAATCAATCATGCAACTGGAAGCATTTCAAAAATTACTTGTTAGGTTTTGTATTATATACAATGCACCAAGTTTTAAGATGTAACCATTGGACAATGAGTGTCCAAAATGATGATGGTGCACAGTAAATAATTTTTGATTTTTACATGGTATGATATGATAAACACATGGCACATGTAAACAACAGAAAGTTTTAAAATACATCAATTTAACATTTTGATGAAGTTCTTTTTCTATTTTCAGAAACGCAGTTGAACACCACCAGATACATGCAATCCCCCCCACCCCCCCAAAGGGTGAACAGATGATGATGAACCATGTTTGCTGGGTTGTGGAGAGGAAATGTTTGCTTTTTTGCTTTTGACAAGTTATGTTCGAGTATTATATTTAACCTATAGGCATGTAGTTTGGAACATCATATAACCTAATGTAGACTTAAATAATAAGTGCATGTACAGTTTAAATGACGTGGCCACAGAGCGATAAATATTGCTTTTGAATGTTTATTTTCTTGTGAACACAAATACAACCAATCATTAGATATATTCAGGAACTTGAAAGTCACAATGTATAACATGTATAATACTGAACACATATCACAATCATGTCATTTATCACAGACAAAAAGTATGGTAATTCATCAAAGGGAAAAAAAAATTACTTTTTAGATGTACATGTATCATGTTACACAATAACCATACATTAGAAAATGTTAATGTTTATCAATAATAGGAACAAATCAAATATCACAGAGCTCAGGATCACAGTTTTAGCTACATCACAGTTTTGGTAACAGTTCTTCAAATAACCAAATATACTGAGTATATATTTCCAAATGTTTTCAACGCTAAGCATATACATGTTCCTATCTTCTGTTTATCACTACATAAAACAGTATTCAAAATTAGTCTTCAAATCCAAACACTGAATCCAATTCAAACCAAGCATCCTCCGTCCTCTTTAGCTTGGCCAGTTTTGAATTACTCTTTTGATTCTTCAGTCTTTCCTTTGGAGAAGTCAGGAAGAACTTTCCTTGAGGTCTAGAGGGCGCTTTCCGTATGTTTTGAGACTTTTCTACAGGAGTCACCTGGAATTTGTATGGCTTTAATAAATTTCATATCATCAGTAAATAGATCCACTTTTGCATAACAGCAACCATGATTTGGTCATTTAGACCTCCATGCATGCCTTGCATATAGATTTAAGAAATAAGCTTCTCTTTTTAAAATACATGAGGGTATGACCTGTGATGCTCCTTTCAGCATACTTCATGAAGTGTGTTGGCATGTTGACCTTGTGACTTGCAAACCATTGAGGGTCATCTACACTTTAGGAGATACAAGTGCACAAGGTTTGATGTCAGTCAAACAAAACATTATCAAAGTATATTGAGCAGACAATATTTTGCAATATCCAAAGTAATTTGATTTGTGACCTTTGACCTTGTGACATCAAAAGCAATAGGGGTCAAGCACTCCTTAAGATGTACCAAGTTTGATGTCTATAAAGCAAATTATGAGCTCTCAAGATATCGAACAGACAGTATCTTACTATGTCTAGTTTGAACCTATAAAATATTGTTGTCAATCTAAAAATAGCATGTTTTGATGACTCATTTAAATAAATGTTACAGTTTGGTCAAGACTGGCAATTAATTTAAATTTGTACTCATTATGCATCATACAATTTGTAGTGATTGAAAATGTTTATTCCATCTCATACAATACTGTCTATGTCTATATAGTTAAAATAAAATTATATTCTCTACACACAATTCTTGTTTTTTTGTTTGGGTCAAGGCTAGCCTGATCTAGATCTTCAATCTATATGTAAAAGGCTCACTTGTTTGAGAGGGGCGGGAGCTCTCAGTATGCGGTTTAACTGCAGCTTGTTTGGAGTCCTTGGGGGGCAGTACTCTTCCTCACCATCACTGCCATAGCACAGAGCTCTATCTGGTGTTTTGACTTTTGGGGAAGGTTTCAGCAGCAATGGAGTTCTCTTTGGCGTGATCGCTTTCAGCCTACTATCTACTTCATCAATCTGTAGGGAACAGCATTAAATATTCTCTCTCATACACTCACAATATTGATTAGTACAGTAAAACTTCATTATGATGACCACACTTTGAACAAAGCACTTGCTTAAAACAGTGATTTTCATTTCTTAGCTGTAGTTAGCATATTTTAAAAACAAATAACAAAAAAAGTAGCTGTCAATGGTGCTTCACCAGTCTTTCTCTTTACTAGCATACAGGAATATTACCCATCCCCTATCAACTGGATGAAATCACAATAGAATGGGAAGTTTCTTGTATATCACCAAATGGCATTTATTTTAAAATTAACACCAAATAATCCACATTTTAAACAATACACAAATATTCATCATTTACAATTTTACAAATGAGTGCCATTTCATTGACAACTATTTTCTATTCAAGAGGAAGTAATGAAACTGGTCAACTCATAAAACATTTCACAGAAAGTGAGTTACGAACTTCGAAATATGATGTTATAACAGTTTCCTACTGAATGTTTGTCGTTTTTCGCCACACTCAACAATTTTTCAGTTATCTGGTGGCGACCAGTTTTTGTAGGTGGAGAAGAAAACCCTGATACAATGTACCCGGGAAGAGACCACCAACCTTCCGAAAGTAAACTGGCAAACTTTCTCAAATATATTGGTGCAAGCGAGAATCAAATCCCGCCAACTAGAGGTGAGAGGTCTTGTGATTTTGAGTGCAATGCTCTAACCACTCGGCCACGGAGGACCCCTGCTACTGGGTGTTTTTAGCCTCATTGATAAGAAAATTTCAAAAACATGTATGCCCCTGTAGTGCAAAATTGAAAAGGGTTATACACATGTATCATTTAACTGATAGTAGTGCCAAAACAATTCAAAATATTGAGTGGACAATATCTTCCTATGTCAAGAGTGGATTGACCCTTGACCAATGGACCTCAATATAGGGGTGATTTACTCTTTACGATGTATCAGTGTACCAAGTTTGATGTCAATCAAACGATTCTCAAAATATAAAGGAGACAATATATTACTATGTCCAGTTTGACCCATGACCTTTGACCATGTAAATCCTAAATCAATAGGGTTCATCTACTCCTTACAATGTGTACAAAACTTGATGATCAAAGAAAGGGTTCTCAAGATATTGAGTGTGCCATATTTTCCTATGTCCAGAGTGGATTGACCCTTGACGTCAAAAATAAAACAGGTCATTTACTCCTTAGGATGTACCAGAGTTCCAAGTTTGGTGTCAATCAAGCAAATGATTCTATAGATGAGATAATATATTACTATATGTCCAGTATGACCCTTGACCATCTGAAATCAATAGGAATCATCTACTCCATAAGGTGTACCAGTGTATCACGTCTGATGTCAAGGAAAGGATTCTCAATATCTTGAGTGGACAATATCTTCCCATGTCCAGAGTGTACGGGCCCTTGACCAATCATCATGTGACCTCAAAATCAATAGGGGTCATCAACTCCTTAAGATGCAACAGAGTACTAAGTCTGATGTCTGTCAAGGAAAGGGTTCTTAAGACACTGAGCATACAAGACTTGGTCTACAGACTGACCTACCGACTGACAGGTGCAAAACAGTATGCTCCCTCTTTTTCAAACCAAGACTTAAAAATTATGAAAAATCAATAGTGATTGGCATAGAGAATGGTACCGTTTATTGGTACCAATTATATATATATATATATATATATATATATAAAATAATCACTGTTTGCTATATATCAGTTTTGTTGTAAATCATTTGGACTTTAGCATTCAGAATCCATTGTTTTTTTCAACAGAATACATACCTCCAGTTCCATCATTTCATCTGAGGAATCGGATCCATTCTCATCCTCATCATCTGAAGCAAAAACCACTCTCCTCTTCTTTATAACTGAATTTCCACTTTCTGTCTTTAAAATGCTTCTTTGAGGAGTTTTCAGCACAGATGCCATAGGGGTGGTAGCCTTGGGACTTGGTCTTTTGACAATAGTCTCTTTATTTAGATTCGGGGTGAACTTTGGTGTAGTACACTGATTCTGTTGAAAATTATCCACTATTAATTTGAACACATTTCATATCATAGTCATATACAATAAAACACGAACCTCCAAAACCTGATAAAAACAGTTTATTGTATCCAAACTTTGTTATATGAAATAAAACTTTCACCATTTTCCTATCAGAGTGGAATAAGTATCACCTCACAATAAATATGAATTTGTTATAAGCAAGTTGTACTGTACATATGAACTTTGGTGTTCTGTCAAAAATAACCCCATCAATGATTTGAACACATTTCACATCACATTTCATGTACTATGGCATTTTTAAATAGAGGGGGGGGGATTTCTCCTTGACACCCAAAGTGTTAACACTGCAGATGTTTCAAAATGACAAATACACCTTAACACAAAGGACATGATAGCAATTTTTAATGTTTACAAAGACACACCTCTTTACTCTGTGCAGGGATTTTGGGTGTCATCCGTGAATTGCTGTTGGGTTTACTTTGGGCTGTATCCTTGTTGGACATATTATGTGTCTTTGGTGTTGATGGAATAGTTTCAATTTCAGATTGTAGATTTGACTTTTTCTTCAGTTTCAAAGTTGTATTGTGCTTCCTGGTTTTTTCAACCTTCATGTCTTTTATCTTTGTCATGAGTTCTTGAATTTCTGATTCCTGAATAAAATGAATATAATTATTCATCACATATTTGGTAATTACCTATTTGCTAATAATTATAATGATTCTGCACTATGGATGATGTCACATTAGCCGAAAACACACATCAGACCAGTGTGCAAAAATACACATGAATCCAAGAGAAAGAGAATACGTTATCAACAGTGACATAGAGAATACGTTATCAACAGCGACATAGAACAGAGTGATTACTTATTTGAGAATGTTCTGTATCCCATTGTATCCTTGTCATCTATGTATCTAACCTTTAACTTCCTAAGGATGTGAAAGACTTCTTGTTTATGAATTATGTGTCAATACGATTTTAATTTGCGATTCTTAAATTTGTTCACAAATGCATTAAATTTTGATACTGCTAAAATCAACATTGTTTAATGTAAAAAAGAAAAAGTATACATCATATGTGCATGCAACAGGTATTCCTTCATCTACCTGTACAATGTATTAAAGAAAAAATCCAGGTGATAAATAAAACAGAATACCTTAAATTTAAAATCATCTCCAAGATCCAATAATATCACATAAAGATTCCCCTGAAAACACTCTACTGCATGTAGACAATATTTAAAGGGACATGGATGCGATTTGAGCTGGAAATTTTCAAATTTTATTTTTTCAATTTTTAATGTTAAAAAGGTTGAATATACTTAACTAGTTGAAGTTTCATTTTAAGCAGATTTTTTTTTTTTTCAATTTGCAAGTTAATTATAAACATAATTAAACATTTTCTAGTGTTTGTCACATCTCAAAATGTTTTAGTTAAAGACTGTAAACATTAAAAATGGAAAAATAAAATTGGAAATTTTTCAGCTCAAACTGTGTCCATGTCCCTTTAAGTATAATAATGAATAGAATGTCAAATGCTAAAATCCATATCAAATGGCTAATATATGATATATGGTATGGATTTCAGCACGTCATACGTGGTTATATATTGCTTTGAAGTATGTGTGATATTTGGACAAGGGTAAGAAAACATATGTTTTCATTTTCAAATGGAGACCAAATACCACTCATTATATTTTAAGGTAGTTGTGAAGTATCTATTTAATCCTACAACACTATATGAAGCCAATAACCTCCTAAAAATTGCCAGTTTTACAGTAGAAAAGTAACATAGATGCATTGCCTCTGATGTCACAATGTAAACCCTTAAAAACATGATCAATTCACAGTAAAATAAAAAACAAGACTAAATTGAGGCCATTGACTGAATATTTGCAGGATAAATACATGCAATAGCAAATTAAATTTCAGATTACACACACACACACACACACACACACACACACACACACACACACACACATGTATATATATAACAAAATACAGGATGAAAATAAACTGGATGCATGTTGTGCAACCTGGCCAATCTGTCTGCTATGAATCACCTTATCATTCAAGTCATTCTCAAATCTGCGAATTTTCTCTTTATATTCTTTGTTTTCTTTTTCCACTTCACTCTGAAAAATCAGGTACTATTGGTAGCATCTTCCATTAACTATTACACAAACCAATGTAAAGTTCTTTGTTATTTTGTTAGCTACAGTATATATATATATTGCTTGCTATCGATCAACAAAAAGAGAGTAATTCAGAGATCTAGAGATACTACTTTATCTTCTTGATGCGATTCCACATCTTTCTTCAACATGTTTATCGCAGCCTGTAATTGGGAGATCTGTGCATCTCTCTGTGAATGAAAACAAAAAAAATTATACATACATATGACAATGGTTAATAAACTTTTTCATAGTTTTTTATTACAATATCCTCATAGGTACATGCATAAATACCTCTTCAATGCCGACTTCAAACTCCTTAACTCTACAGAATAAATCTCCATTTTCCTTTCGTAACGATATCTTTTAAATTAAAAAGAAACATCACTTGATAGAACTGAAATGAACTCGGATACTCTAAATATCACAGTCAATCTTTCTTTCTCTCTCCCCCTTTAAAACCACGATATTGTCACAATATAGAAATTTGATATATTAAGTTACAGAAAATGAAAAAAAAATCTGACAATCCACCATTTTTGATCTATTTTCCTTTATTTATCTACTTGTACACATGCAGTTATCAGACTTACCTCTAGCATACTATATGCAATTTTTCCGACTTACCATACTCTCGTTTGAATTACCCAGAAGATTTTGGACTTTTTCTATCTCAGTTTGGAGCTCTAGTATGTGGGCATTACTCTGTAATTCACATATATTTGATCACCATAGCAAGACATGATTTCTAATTGCATCATGTCTCATTACTATATTTTGTAAATATTGAGATTTAGGTGCTTTACATGTAACAATGATCAATTCTAATTCATTCACTGACGCCTCCGTATGTTGGAATACAGTCAAGATTATGTTACATTACATACAACAGAAAATTTAATTATAATCAATAGTAATATAAAGACTTAGTAATACAAACTCGATGGTCAGACCTCTGATTTGGATTGATCCATATTTCTGTTGATGTCTTTCTTTAGTTTCTCTATTTCTTTGTCCTTGTTCTCCACAACCTTCGCATTTGTTTGATGAAATTTCTCCATGGTCGCCATGAGCTCTTGTATTTCCTGTTCACACTTTTTTTCGGTTCCTTCCTTTTCCTTGATCAAATCATCAAACTGTCTCTGTATGTCCTGAACCTGATACATCAACATAAAGGTGAAAAGTCTTCAGTTCTCTATAACTGACATGGTTAATGCTTCTGTTTGGAATAAATTAGGGGAAAGTTTAAAGGTGAGTTAACATCAAAGCAAAAATACAGAATTTCTATATATTCTAAAGGAAATTTGTAAAATTTTACATAGATTATAAACAATAAATCCAGGGTTTAATGAATATCATTTTTCAAATGCATTCTTAATACAAAGCATTTAGTATAACAAAAAAGATGGTTCTTTTGCTGTGAAAATTTCACCTCCTCCTCAAAAACATGCCAAATTCTTATAATATATGGAGCATAGGTAATATCCATGGCTTTTATTTATCCATCTATACAGACAACTAACAATAAAACTTTTTTTTTGTGTGAATGCATGCAACAGCTGCAGTAAAAATCGACCATTAACTACATACTACTCTCCATTACAAAAATGATAGTCTTCATACATTACCTCCCTCATGGTTTTTTCAGACACCTGTTTTTCTTTTTCCGTACTAGCCCTCAATTCCTCACACAGTGACTGCAACTCCTGCATTTCTTTACGAGATTTCTCCTTCTCCTCCAACAGTTCTCTGAGGTCTCTGTCCTTGGTCTCAGTTGCTTTAGTTTGTGAAGTTAACTTGGACTTGAGACTTTTGATCTAATAATTTGAGTATCAAGATAGATTAAACAAAATTATTCCATTTTGTCTAGAGAATGTATTCTCTTTTGGTTACCTTCCGCTCTAATTCAGAAGTATCTAGAAATATTAGATATTTCAACTTTTACTCTATATATAGTACTAGAGAGCACATCATCTAATTCAGCTTTCTAATAGATATACCTCTTTTTCCAGTTCCTTTGAATGTTTATTTTTATTAGAGATATCATCTTTTAAATTTTTCAATTTCAATTCCAGCTTGTCTGTCTCCTTTGTCATACTCTTTAATTCTCCATTGTAATTCTGATCCTGCTCAAATAAAAAAAAAAAAAAGAAAAAAGAAAAGAAAATTAAAATCTATCAATACAATTATAAGATATCAAAATCAGAATTATATCTTCCAAACAAATCTTATCAGAATTACCAAATTTGCTCCAAAGTCAATTTTTCATATTGTTATATTGACAAGTACCAACCTCAACAATTTTCAACTTACAAAAGCAACCCCCCCCCCCCCCCCCCCCCCCCCAAGTGTCACTCAGTATGAAGGCAGAAGAAAAAAAAGGTTAACCTCCAGGGACAGCAAAACACAATTTGTTACAATTAAACTTCACTATATCCAAACAAGCATTCCGAATGTATTGCAGGCAATACAATGTCCCCTACCGCTAGGATAATTCAGTCAAAAGTAGTGCAAGCGTAACAAAACTCAAACTTGATCTGTAACTATCCAAGACAAAGCCATATATAAAATTTCAGTTCAGTATCTTCATCCAATGTGGAGAAAAGTCTGGAAATCCTCAAGCATTCATCAAGAGGCATAATTCAGTCAAAAGTAGGTCAAGTGTAACGAAACTCAAACTTGATCTGTAACTATTCAATACAAAGTCATACATAAAATTTTAGCTGAATATCTTGATCCAATGTGGAGAAAAATCTGGAAAATTGATTCAGAATGACAGACAGATGAATGGAGAGACTGAGAGTAAACTAATAGTCCCCTTCTGCAAAGCTGGCAGGGGATCCGGACTAATAAACGTTTCGTTATTTTCCTCTCATAGGGGAATAAATATCAGTTTGCAATAAACAATGAATACGTTATTTTAGCTTGTTCATTATAAGCGTGTGCTTACTAAATATTCAGTACCTGCTCTTCTTTCTCAGATTTTAATGTTTCATTTTCTTGCAATGCTGTTTCAAGTTCTTTTTCAGTAGACTGAAGTTTCTCTCTAATAAAAAAAAACAGAAAGAAAAGAAACCTGATTTAAAAATTTATGCAAGATTTAGACAAAATCAGTCATGATTAAAATTGATCATGAAATGGTGAATAAGGTCAACAACAAAAATTACACTAAACACTTTCTCTGCATCATTTATGCTCAAACACAACACAAATTGGGTATCAAATGTACATTTCTATTTTCTCATTTCCAATCATTTTTGATCTTTTGATTCATGTACAGTTTAAGCACTAAATAAATGTTCTGCAGAACTATATTCAATATCTACACTATCTCACATGAATCCTACTGGTATATTTTTTCCATGGTTTTTAAAACAACACATACAATAGAATAAACAAAATGAAAGAGATATCTGTTGATATAATATACCCAGTTCCTTCTAAAAACAAAAACATGCTCTCAGCCAGCTGAAAGTTCAGCAGCCATACTTATTCTGTGTTATCATGTACTTATGTTCTTATTTTCATCTTATTTCAATTTATTTATTTCCGTTACCATATAAACTGCATGTAACATCCATTGTAAAAAACAAAACACTCCCCTGAGAATCCCTCACTTAATGAAACATCGCACTTACTTCACTTCCATTTGAGGTTTATTAATTCTGGTTTTGTCTTTTCCAATTTAATCCAACTCAAATCAAACATATGACATATATCATTTGCACTTGAGTATCAATATTTCAAAACAAAAGTCAATATACAAGAAGAAAACGAGTAAGTTCACAGTACAGAATGGAATGCAACAAGTCAAAACGCAGCCAAACAGAGGAAAGGCCTCACTTTCAGGAAAGTTGCAATATCACATCACAAAATTGTGCAGAAAAGTTATATCAAATCACAACAAATCTTGTGCACCAATTAGAATGGAATTAAATACATGCAGTATTAATGTTTCATAGGGATGTTAGAAATTGGCTGATTAGACAATGATAATCGGAGATTTCAGTATCAATAGATTGATATATTTGTGTAGATTTTACATAGAAATCCTTTTAACGTAAATACATTTGAAATTAGCTCATTGCAAAATGGTGTTTGGATCAAGAGCCTGAGGTCTATGAACAGCACAGGGAGGAATTTGTTTTACTGCTAGTTTTGTTCATTGTTGTAATTCTAATTACTGTTCACTTTTGATTTCAAAGAAAAAGCACCGCAACCACAATAAAATATACATTTGTAGTCACAACATCGCCACTTACTCATACTGTTTCTCAATTGCTTTTAACTTCTCTATCTGTTTCTGTGAGCTGTCGTCCTTCTTTGTCTTCACCTACAAATTATGTAGCATATATATATGCATTGCAATCTATGATATTTTATAAGTTAGCAGTGCTCATTTTCATTCATGTGTTGATTCAGTTTACCCCACTACAGTCAAAATAAAAGACACCAGAGTCTTCCATATCTGCTTCATACTTGGAGACTTTGTTGAACATGGAAGCTGACAGTGGGATGACAGAACGGCTTTGTGGTGGGCAGGATGACTTCAGCTTCGCTATCATCAACTTCCCATGTTCATGTACCAATATTTCATTACCACCCGCGTGTAGTGTTTATGTCTCTCAACCAATTTGACATGTAAGAGCATGTTCTGCATGTGATCAGTGTTTAAATCAAGGCAGACTGTTGCTGGGTGGGCTGATGTTGCTGGGGTTTCAACAGCCTCGTTTGAGGTTGGTATTTTGTAAATTCTGTGGTCGTTATAATGATCTAATTTGCAGATAGAACCTGTCATTAGATTGAATGATGTCTGGTATGCTTTATAACAATTGTTGGACCATTCTTTGCATACTAGTTTTGACTGTGGATTGCTCCATTTGAATAAACATATAAGGATCACAGCAGGTGTGGCCAGTCAACAGGGAATGCTTGCTCCTCTTGAGCATCAGATTCCACTTCAGGTCTGTCTGTAGATTCGTGTTTACCCTACTTTCAATAGGAATTATGAGATTGATCACTGTTCATTTCACTTTTTCACCCAGAATCATTCCAAACACACAGGAATACACATGCAGGAAAATAAATATAATAGTACTACTTTTCCTTCATGATTACCCATGAAAGTTAGACCTTGACCTTTGACCTAGAGAAATTTTCGGCATCTTTTTCTCACCATGGGGAACATGCTAAGGTTTAATTTGGCTGTAACCTCATTGAACTCTTTTTATCCTTCCCACAATCAAAGGACTATTTCCTTCACTAATTCATCTTCAATGATTGATTGATAAAATATTGTTTTACATCCCTCTCAAGAATCTTTCACTCATATAGAGACATCACCATTGCCGGTGAAGGGTTGCAAAATTTAGACCTGTGCTCGGCGCTCAGGGCATTTGAGCAGGGAGGGATCTTTATCGTGCCACACCTGCCGTGACACGGGACCTCGGTTTTTGCGGTCTCATTCAAAGGACCGCCCCCATTTAGTCGCCTCTTACGACAAGCAAGGGGTACTAAGGATCTATTCTAACAACCCGGATCCCCACGGGGCAATTCATCTTCAAAAGAAACAGAAATATGGTTAAAATGCAGTGCATCCATTGCATCTTCATACCTTGATTTCCTGTAGCAATTGTTTTATCTCAGCTTTGTAGTCATCAACTGCACTGTTCAACTTTGTTATCTGCTCTTCGTCTTCTTTAAGGTTAATTTGCAAGTGTTCATTGATTTTCCTGAAAATAATTTCAGATTAACATTAGTATGGCCTCAAGGCCAGTAAATTACAACTACGTGTGATGTTACGATTTTTGCTAATTTCCAATTTATTCCGTTATTCAGTTTTGTGTATATCCGGATAGGGATTTTCAATGTAAACATAACTTCGCGCCACAGTGCCGTCTGAGATTTTTGTATGGTTTCGGCATAGATGTCCACAAACTGTAAGTTTTAGTCATTGCATTTATGTTGTTAATTCGCTTAATATGCATATCTTCTTTGTGCGTTCTGCATTTTACGTATTTTTTAGGATTTTATAGGAAAATGATTTCACATGTGGTTGACTTGCTCTAAAACATGGATTGACTTGTACTGGAATTTGATGTAATGTACTCCAAAGTCATAGTTTTGCTTATTTAATTATATTGTAAGGGTAAAGAAAGCATTGATATGACTGTGTGTAATATTAAGTAGACTTTCATTTCTCTTCTTATCACTTGGAAACAAGTCCTGCTCAATTTTTTTAATTTTGGCATAGTGTAAATTATGAATCTGTTCTTAGAGTGGCGTTTGTATTCATTGTAGTTCTCACCCTCTCCGAGGAGGCAAATAAAACATCTCAAGACGCACAGAGGCTTGTTATTGCACAGTGAGAAAGTTTGTTATTTGACACATCTTTACGCTATTACAACCATGAACAGTCTCCCAGACAGACAACTTAGATCAACACGGACGCTCACACAGCAAGCTCTTCTGCTATTCGAAGAAAGAGTTGAATATTATCACAACAAACTCTGTGATGTGCGAAGAAACATCGACTCAATTTCTATACAGTTTGAGGATGAAAAACCTACTGATGAGAATGTCACAGAAGCCATGAGGATGGACCTCCTCCGCCACTTCCACATCTACGACAACCTTTCTAGGGAGTTTGAATCATTTTTGAAGGGGTCAAGAACTGTAGCCAGTATTAGGGAGGAAGCTGCCCACAGACTGGTTGCCTCCACAGTACGTGCCAAAATCGACATGATACTACGAGAGATGGGAAGCCATTCAGCACAAGGCCCCCCACCCCGGTCAGTTTCTTCCAACATTAAACAGAGCCCTACACAAAGCAACATTCCCTCTGAGACAGGGTCAAGTACCATCACACAACGTCAGGCAGCCAAAGCAGACCTACAAGCAGCGAGAGTAGCACTTAAATTTACTGAAGAAGAAGCTAATCTCATGAAAAGACAGGCTGCTATTGAAGCGGAGCGCAAGGTACTGGAAGGTCGCAGGGCTGTAGCAGTGGCACAGACCACTTTCGAAGTTTTGGAGACACTTGATAGGAAGAAAGAACCGGATATCTTAAGCCAACTCAGTGATGGAGCTGATCATCACGTTGCTTTCGAAAGGACAAATAGCTATGTTCATAACTTAGAAAACAATCTAGATGACCATAGGAGCTTGTGTTCTGAACTACCCGGAGTAACTGACTTTCGTAATTTGAGACACTCCACACCTCATGAAAAATCTGTAAAGAATCGTGCTTCGGTCTCAAACCTCGACCCACGAGCTCAAACATTCTCTCCACTTGGCTTCAACCAGTTGACTCAATACATAGCCAAAAAGGACTTGATCTCTTCACGCTTTTCAGCTTATGATGATAATCCAACTCACTACTCATCATGGAAAGCTACCTTCCAGAATATACTCACAGAGGTAGGTGCAACACCGTTAGAACAGCTTGATTTACTTGTTCGTTGGCTTGGACCGGATTCCAAGAAGCAAGTACACAGTATATGCTCAGCAAATGTTCGACATCCAGAGAGGGCACTACATCTGGCTTGGGAACGTCTAGACCACAGATTTGGGAGTCCAGAGATAATTGAGGATGCTATTCAACGTAGGATATCGGATTTCCCAAGACTGCAAAACTATCAAAGGAAAGAATTCTTTGATCTTGCGGATCTGGCTAGCGAAATAGAAGGAATCAAGAATGATGATCAGAACGCTATTACATTCGCGTACTTTGACTCTTCCTATGGAGTTAATAAACTGGTGTCAAAACTACCATCCAATCTACAAGAAAGATGGACTCATAAAGCAAGTGAATACAAACTACACCATAATGGACAATTTCCTCCATTCGCCTACTTCTCTTCATTCCTTCAAAACACAGCAAGAGTGAAGATGATTTATATACGAATCTGATAATCGAGGACAACACCAGAAAAACTTATTACGCTACTCGAACAACAGCAGCACACATTCAATGAAACCAGTGTTAACTAAAAAGACAGAAGTGGCGGCATCTGAAATCTCAGCACCGATCTGTCCACTACATGGAAAAAATCACTCATTAAACAAGTGCAGAGCTTTCCGAGCAAAGCCTATAGAGGAAAGACTAGAATTTCTACGTACGAAACAAATATGTTTCAAATGTTGTTCTGACCACCGACACCTCGCAAAAAATTGCAAATCAAAAGTACAGTGCGGTGTATGCAATGTGGATACACACCCTACAGCGCTTCACCCCGATTCCGTGAAAGACAAAGGAGAAGTAAGTCCATCAAAGGTTACATCTAACTGCACTCAAATTTGCGGCACAGCTTTTGCAACAAACAAGTCTTGTGCCAAGATTCTACCGGTTCGCGTCTACTCTGAAGATCGACCTGAGATAGCTCGGACTGTTTATGCTATTGTTGATGACCAGAGTAATCAAACCCTAGCGACTTCGTCATTTTTTGACTTCTTCTGTGAGAAAGGACCATATCATGACTACACTCTAGTTTCTTGTGCAGGAAGGAAACCAACCTTTGGCAGACTAGGAGCGGGGTATATCGTGCAGTCCTTAGATAAGGCTTGTTCGTTACGTCTACCCACTTTTCTCGAGTGTGATGAAATCCCGAACAACAGGGACGAAATCCCATCTCCACATGTTGCACGTCAGTTCAGCCACTTGCAGGATATCGCTAATTATATTCCTCCAGTAGATGACAAAGTGCAAATAGAACTGTTGATTGGCAGAGACCTTCTGCAAGCTCATCATGTAATAGAGCAAAAAGTGGGCAAAGTATGTCTACCCTTTGCACAGAAACTGACATTAGGATGGGTGATCCTCGGAAAAGTATGTCTAGGCAACAGACATGTTTCAGAAGTAATCAACACAAACAAGACCTTCATTCTTTCAAACGGACGCCCCACCTTCTTTGAGCCTTGCGAAAATCAGCTCTCTATTGTTGAAAGTGTGTTTCGAAAAACAGAGCAGGATGAAAAGCTAGGACCATCTATAGAGGACCAAAGGTTTCTTGACATTATGGACACCTCTTTCATAAAGGATGTAGATGGACGATGGATGGCACCACTTCCTTTCAAGGAAAATAGACCAAAGTTAAAGAATAACAGGTCACAAGCCCTAAGACGAGCGTCGATGTTAGATGGCAGCTTTAGACGCAATCCACAGAAGTATCATCATGCTCAAGATTTCATGCAGAAAATCTTTGACCACGGGCATGCTGAGATAGCACCTCATATTTTGGTGGATACAGAGTGCTGGTACCTGCCATTATTCGGTGTGTACCACCCCAGAAAACCAGATTCCATACGTATGGTCTTCGACTCCTCTGCCAAGCACGAGGGCTTATCTTTGAATGACGTACTGATCAAGGGACCAGATCTGACAAACAACCTGTTAGGTGTCTTACTTCGGTTTCGGAAAGACAAAGTTGCTATTACAGGGGACATAGAGCAAATGTTCTACAATTTCAAGGTTACAGAGAAAGACCGTGACTTCTTGAGATTCTTATGGCATCCTAATGGTGATCTAAGTGAACCATTCAAAGAATACCGTATGGCCGTCCATGTATTTGGAAATACTCCTTCTCCCTCAATAGCCACCTATGGGTTACGCAAATCGGTACAACATGCTGATAGTGATGTCCAAGATTTCATCTACAGAAACTTTTACGTTGATGATGGATTGACTAGCTGTGCAGACGAGAAGGAAGCTGTGAGCTTGATGAGAAGGACGCAACAAGCTTTAATGGAAGGAGGACAACTGCGACTACACAAGATCGCTTCAAACTCAAAGACTGTCCTCCAAGAGTTCAACTCTGAAGATCTTGCCAAAGATCTCAAACACCTCGACTTTGGATGTGATGCACTCCCAGTTCAGAGGAGCCTTGGAGTATCCTGGGACATAGAAACCGATTCAATCACATTTCAGGTAGCCAAAGACCTGAAGCCGTTTTCCCGTAGAGGAGTACTATCAACCGTCAACAGCCTCTTCGACCCAATAGGATTTACAGCTCCAGTCACATTGCAAGGAAAACTCTTATTGAGGGAGATAATGTCAACAGCAAAATACGTGAGTTGGGACGAGCCACTCCAACAGGGTTTCATCCTACGCTGGGAGAATTGGGTGAGCTCTCTTCATTACCTAGAAGACGTCAAAATCTCTCGCATGTACGGCAAATTCTCCCTGATTTCAGCAGAAAGTCATAGCGTCCATATCTTCTGCGACACCTCAAGGGAAGCTATTGCTGCAGTGGCATACCTCAAAGTGACTACAGGAAACTATACAGACGTTGGATTCTTAGTGGGAAAGGCAAAGGTTGCTCCTACGCATGGGCATACGATACCCCGTCTGGAGTTGTGTGCAGGCGTTCTTGCTGTTGAGTTAGCGGAGACTGTTAAAGAAGAACTGGATATAGCAAAGGGGGTGTTTCGTTTTTATTCCGATAGCAGAGTAGTTTTGGGCTATATCTCAGCAGAGGCAAGACGGTTCCATGTGTATGTGTGCAATCGTGTCAGCCGCATAAGGTCTTTCTGTGGTCCGGAGCAGTGGTGCTACATACCTACGGAACTCAACCCAGCAGACATCGCCACAAGAAAATTCAAAACCTCCGAACTCCCTCACAGTGTGTGGTTACAAGGGCCAAAGCTTCTTAAATCAGATGATGATTTTTCTAATGTCCGTGAAGATTTCCCCTTAGTAGATGCAGGCAGTGATGTTGAGATTAAGCAGGGAGCTGTAAGCCTGAAAACTGACGCATCTTTGTCAAACCCTGCACAGAAATTTTCAACTTGGACAGAACGGATCACCAAATTCTCATCTTGGATCAGACTAACTAGAGCTATCACAAACTTGAGGAAGATTGCCCTGACCTTTCAAAGAGAGAAACAAAAAGATCACTTACCTGTGGAAAAGTTCATCATTAAGCAAATTCAACATGAAGCTTACATGGAAGAGGTGGAAGCAATTACAAAGGGGAGCAAGCCACCGAAAAACAGCTCAATTCTACCATTGAACCCAGTGTTAGACTCCGAAGGAATCCTACGAGTTGGAGGACGCTTACGACACATGCCTAATGATCAACTCTCTAAAGAGGACCTCCATCCAATTATCATTCCTAAAGGACACCAGATCGCTGTGCTCCTGATACGCCATTTTCACGCTCAGATTTATCATCAAGGACGTCATTTAACAGAGAGTGCTGTGCGTGCGGCCGGGTATTGGGTAATTGGTGGAAAGCGATTGATCATTGGTGTAATTAGGAGTTGTGTCATATGCAAGAAACTCAGAGGAAGTTTTGGATGGACCAAGATGGCAGACCTTCCGAGAGACCGATTAGAGACTGGGCCACCATTCACCTTCGTGGGAATTGACGTTTTTGGGCCCTGGCCTGTTGTTTTCAGGAAAACACGAGGGATGAAGAGAAACCATAATCGTTGGGCCATTCTGTTCACGTGCCTAGTGTCTCGAGCTGTCCATGTTGAACTCATCGAGGAACTAAGCAGTTCTTCATTTATTAATGCCTTGCGCAGATTTGTCGCTATTCGTGGGCCGGTGCAGCAGTTTAGATCAGATAGAGGCACTAATTTTGTAGGAGGAACCAAAGAACTCAACTTAGACGTCCACTTCGTAGAAAGGGGTCCAGTTGCCACCTATTTACAGAACAACAAGACTTCCTGGATCTTCAATCCTCCCCATGCTTCACATTTTGGTGGAGTATGGGAAAGGATGATTGGCTGCTGTAGACGGATATTGGATGCATTGCTATTAGAGAACAAGTACGATTTAACGCATGAGGTGCTCTCAACCTTTATGCTTGAGGTGTGCGCCATTTTAAACGCTCGACCTTTGGTACCTATTTCGTCCGATCCTTACCAACCAGAAGTATTGGCACCTTGTCAGCTGTTAACTCAAAAGGGCGCTACATCTGATTTCATCTTACCTAGCTGTAACTTGAAAGATGCTATAAAGAATCAGTGGAAAAGAGTGCAGTACCTAGCGGATAATTTCTGGACACGCTGGCGATCGGAATACCTCCACCTCCTTCAAGTTCGTCCTAAGTGGGAATCAGATGGTATTCTCTTCAATACGGGTGACATAGTGCTTCTTAAAGACAATGATTCACCAAGAAACCATTGGCCTATGGCAGTGATTGAAGATACTTACAAAAGTGATGATGATGTGGTACGCAAAGTCAAAGTAGCAGTTATACGTGGTGATACTCGTACAACGTATGTCCGTCCTATCTCTCAACTGGTGAAATTGTTGGAGGTCAAGTGATCATTTTTTGATGTATTAGTACTGTGTGATGTGCTATTGTCTTACTGAGTGCAAATGTGCAATTTGCTTACAGGGTAATTTTGTATTTCTTGATGATTGTTTCTTTATGCAAGAAATATTTTTCATGATGTTAGATGGTTTTACAAGTATGGAACCGACTATGTTAGATGTACAACCTTTTATTGATTATTGTTCACATGGTGATTTCTTGTAGAAATCAAAAGGGGAGTGTGATGTTACGATTTTTGCTAATTTCCAATTTATTCCGTTATTCAGTTTTGTGTATATCCGGATAGGGATTTTCAATGTAAACATAACTTCGCGCCACAGTGCCGTCTGAGATTTTTGTATGGTTTCGGCATAGATGTCCACAAACTGTAAGTTTTAGTCATTGCATTTATGTTGTTAATTCGCTTAATATGCATATCTTCTTTGTGCGTTCTGCACTTTACGTATTTTTTAGGATTTTATAGGAAAATGATTTCACATGTGGTTGACTTGCTCTAAAACATGGATTGACTTGTACTGGAATTTGATGTAATGTACTCCAAAGTCATAGTTTTGCTTATTTAATTATATTGTAAGGGTAAAGAAAGCATTGATATGACTGTGTGTAATATTAAGTAGACTTTCATTTCTCTTCTTATCACTTGGAAACAAGTCCTGCTCAATTTTTTTAATTTTGGCATAGTGTAAATTATGAATCTGTTCTTAGAGTGGCGTTTGTATTCATTGTAGTTCTCACCCTCTCCGAGGAGGCAAATAAAACATCTCAAGACGCACAGAGGCTTGTTATTGCATACTACGGTCTAAAAATTCCAGGTTAATTCTCTTTTAAAATGCAGGTCACACAAGCATATATTTACACTGCACATCTTCCAGTATAATTTGCTTGATAAAACACTAGCAATGATCAAATTTAAATGTTCTCTAACTAGCTTCAAGTAAAGAAAAAAAAATGTAGATGTTCAAACATTAAGCCATTTTCTTGTTTTTTTTGGCATCATCACAATCATAACTTCATGATGTCATCTTTCTGATATAAAATTTGACAGTGTTGAAAAACAAGGTAACATGAGAACTGTTACATCTTATAACTCAGATACCTTTCATCTTTCAGCTCTTTAGAAGTCTTTTCTATTTCTTCAGAGTGTGCTGAGCACAGAATCATTTTCTCAGCAAATGAATTCTTTATTTCTTGAAATTTTGACTGAAAACATTTTGATTAAAATGCATTTATTATCACGATTACGTTAAACACATAATTTAAAGTAATACAGGATATCAGAACTAAGAAAAATTGGAACTCTTCAGAAAAAGAAGGTAAGAAAATTATGCTTCACTTGGGCAACTCTTGTATACAAAGTGATGGCTAAAGTTGATTCATTTCTGATACAAAAAAAAAAACATTTGCCCAAATTAAAAATTATTTTTCAGAAATGAGCAAGTGAATATCCTAGTACCAAAAACAAAGCTATTAGATTAAATTTTTGATGTTTGGTTGCGGAAGGTGATTCAATAATAACTCTCAGCATTGATGGTGTATTTCCTCTATTGTTTGGTAGTGAATATTTATTCAATTTGTTAAATTTTCTTGAGTTATTTTTAAATGCAAACATCATTCTATTAGCTGCTCACTTTTTATAAATGGCAATGAAAATGCAAGGTTTAACTAATGAATTAACTCGCATACTGAAGGATACCCCCCCCCCCCCCCCCCCCCTATGATTTCGGGTCTTGGATAGAACTACTTATCTTGTTAACTAAGAATTTTTAGACAAATTTAAAAGCAACTTTAATTTCCATCTGCTCCTACTCTTTCCACAACCAAAAACAATGCAATGCGTGATGATGAAGTCATAATATCTGATACATGTAGAGTGCTTATTTAATGAAAAGTTGCCCAGGTTAACACAGAAAACGAGGTCATACTACACATTAAAACCACAACAGAATCGGAGATGAAATAGTAGTTCTGATATTCCATATCACTGTAAATAAGGTAAAATAAAATAATCGCATGGTTCCAGTTTTCCAACCTACCTCACTTTTTTTTTTAAATCTCCAACCTTAATTTTAAATAAAATTTCAAAGCTTAGGACCAGGATCCAGTTATCATAATTAAATTATCTGCTCTTGGTTACCCTAAAATGTTGATGATGCTAGGAAATTTAAGATGTCAAAAAAAAAAAAAGCATGTAGTGTAAAAGGAACCACACAAAAAATTTGTTTGGCCTAATGACAAAATACACTTTACATATAATATGCATAATATACGATATGCTTAGGATTTAATGATACAATACTAGTTTGATATACAAATTTAGCAGGGGTAGACAAATAGATTTTTAAAGTACCTGCCCAAGGATAGGTAAAAATGCCAAATTCATTTGCCCAACCACAAAATTTACTTGTCCCACCTTAAATTAAGAAATACAATACATATCAAATAAAACTATTTGAAATTTTTTATGATGTTGTATTTTATTAAATCAGTTTATTCAATTCTATTTCTGTTTGCTCATCATAACAAAGCATCAACCAAATTTCCTGCCATAATTTGCGATATCCTTGGATTCTCTTCTTTTTTCCATACGTTGCATGCTTTGTAGATACAGACGGCTGATAGTTGTTATTGCTATATTCTGGGTCTTTTTATATCCTCCCGCTAAATGTCACAAACTTGTCCATGTTTCAATTCATTAACGGCATTGTGAATTTACCTTAACATTGCTTTTAAGTAGATTTCACACTCTGCAATCAATTTTAACTTCTCTATACATTTAAGTGTTTTAATGTCCGTGCCATTTCTCACTAGAAGGATCTATGTATCTATTTTAAATCACTGGAAGAATGATGACATACATTTGGTTTATCAGTGGTCGACATTGTCAAGGCATTTACATTTGATATTAATATCACATCTTTATTTTCCTTTAAAAATTCACTTGCCCACGGACAGGTTCTTATAATTTTACCTGCCTGACACTAAAATATGGTTGCCCCGGGCGATGGGCAGTGCTATTTGTCTACCCCTGTATAGATTTCCAGATTTTAGCATTTGAACTAATATATAAGCAGCTATACTTCTCTTGCAAGCACTTCTTTATTTAAATCATCTAGTTCTTCCTTGATTCTCTTGTTTTCATCGAGCAACAATTCCAAGTTATTGCTGAGACTCTGTAATTCTGTCTGAAACAAAATGGAAATCATTTACAGGGTAGATTAAAATTTTAGTACATAATACTTACAGTAATTTGTAATGAATAATTCATCCCAGGTATAGCTATTTGGGTGTTAGATGCCATCTAAGGTATATACACATCGCTATCTACCTAATGCTATACCTATTCCTATTGTGATTACCTTGTGGTCGGAGTTTTCACCCTGATATTTTGCTAAGTCCAAACTTAAATCTCCTACTTGAACTTCCAGTGATGTTTTCTCTGATAGAAGTCTCTCGTTTTCTTCATGAATGGCAGTCTGTTTTGATTGTAATACAGAATCTCATTACATAAGATAGCCTCAAATTGAAAACATTCACTAATGTACCAACAAACCAAAAGAAGATTGTGATGCATATCATGGTGGTGAATCAAAAGACTTTAACATGACTAATTCCACAGAAAATGGCTACTATAAAATCCACACAAGAGAAAATTCAAACGAGTAAGCAACACCTTTATCAACAACATTCACATAACTTATATCAATATTTGAATAATTTTTACTGGATTGTTTGTTGTTTTCTGTCACACTCAACAATTTTTCAGTTATTTGGCGGCGGCCAGTTTTTGTAGGCGGAGGAGAGAACCCATATACAATGTACCCGGGAAGAGACCACCGACTTTCCAAAAGTAAACTGGCAAACTTTCTCACATATATCTGCGCAAGCGAGAATTGAACCCACACCGACTAGAGGCGAGAGGCCTTGTGATTTTAAGTGCAATGCTCTAACCACTCGGCCACGGAAGCCCCTTGCAGTTGCATGGTATGCATAGTCATGACAGGCAAGGTGGCCTCTGTACAAACTGACCAATTTATGATCTAAAGGTCAGGGGGTTGTGGTTGAATTATGAGCTTAAAGATCAAGTGAACTTTTTCTTATCACCTGTTTCACTGGAGAAAATCTATACTAAATTGGTAGTTCTATATGCATGATAGAAGTGGAGAACACTGACATAGTTTTTTGGCAGTTGGAAAGTTTTTTAAAATTTTTCAAATGTTGCTATAAGTTATGTGACCATTTGTTATTGATGTGTTAATTGCTCATTTGAATTCTGCCTTATGTTGATTACAGTCGCCATTTTTCGTGTAATTAGTCACGTCAAAGTCACATGATTCACCACCGTGCATATATAATGCCTGCCAAGCTTCTTCTCAAGAAGGTATAATAGAAAGGCAAACATTTTCTAACAAGACAGAAAAAAAATTTTGACTAGAAAAGATTATACTTGAGCCTATTTGCTCAGGTGAGATAGAACCAGTGGTTGAGTATTTTAGTCTCTGAAACCTTTAATTGTGATTTACCTGTACAAAAAAAAATCGGGAAAAATAACTGCAATCATAATAAAACAACCCCCCCCCCCCCCAAAAAAAACCCCCAAAAAACCCCCCAAAAAAACATAACATTACAAACAAGAGACCCATGGGTTTAAATGGTCAACTGAGTATGCATATTGTTCTTTATAGAAATCATTGCATTACCAGTGTGCTTTTTATGGTTCTTCATTTTTATACTTTGTACCAGATGATATATATATTGGTATCTAACTACACTGTATCACACAATGATAATTCATATTTCTTTTAGTTGTGAGCAAGCCTGATCACATCACAGTAAAATGTGATATTTTGATTCAAGTTCTAGAATGGGCAAATGAATTCTTATAGTTTTCAAAAAGGGTTTGCTCATTATTGATAATTACATAAACTCTTTGCCTGCCTGATGTCCAGGAGAAGAAAAAAAAACCTCTAAAATATATTACATTTTCAAACTGGGCTCACTGCTCAAATTTTACAATCTGATGGCATGCTTGATGTCCAAAAGCAAAGATTTTCTAAAATACTTGCATTTACAACATATGATCAGCCGAACCCCACCCTGGGACCTGAACCTTGAACCCAGGGGTCATATTTCACATTGGTTAATTCTTATTAAAATTATGATTGTCTGTTTGATTCCTGGAAAAACAAGACTTTTCATTGCATTTTCAATACATATTTGTATATAAGCAATCTAGACTTAACCTGTTACACAAACTCTAGGTTCATAAATTTCATAATTTTGGCAGAGGACTTGGTGACCATTATAATCATGCAAACATTTTGTCTCCTTCATGTCCAGAAGTAAAGAAGATTTTGTAAGATATTATGCATTTTCAATATTTGACCAACTTATCCCACCCTGGGGCATGAACCATGGACCAAAGGGTCATGAATTCCAGTTTTGATAAATGGCTCATTGCTTTTTTAAGTATTATAATCATTTGTACAGTTTGGCTGCTTGATGTCTTAGAGTGAAGAGGAAGATTTTTGAAGATAGCATTAACTTAAATGGTTTTAGCCACATCAATCAGACTCCATGGAGGCAGATTTATGAAATTCACAATTTTTGTTGCGGATGACCCATAAATGGCATATACCAAAATTGGTTGAAATCGGTTTTGCTGTTCCAGAAAAGAAGCTGAAAATCTTTAAAAATTTATGACTGATGAACAATGACAGATAAAAACAGAGAGCAACTGGTCACTTGAGTAACTCAGGTGACCTAAAAATCAAACGTTCATTGATAAATCAGTGTATCTTGCAATTTAGTTTGAACATAAAATTCATACCTTTTCTCCTTGAAGTTTATTTACTTTAGTCTCCACCTCCGTTTTCTCCATGATCAAAATATCTAGTGATCAAACAGAAGTGTTTGTAAAGTGTGAGTCCATCCTATTGTAATCAAGTTCTCTAGTGTAGAGAACTTAAACCAACAAGTGTTAATGTTACCGTAGGTCCAATCTCAACCTTCCAACTTTCTGAACCAGTTTCATGTATGTCTTTTGAATTATTGAAAATCCTGTGGTAAGTTCAAGTGCTAGAGTAAATGTCACAAGATTTGTGGTTTGTCCTTGAAACATATTGGAAGTGATCTGTCAGAAAGATTAGTGCCATCAGATTCAGCATGAAAGCACTATTTCAAAGAGATTGTAAATAATTACATATGGTTGTTGATAAGTGAGAAAAAAGATCAGTTTCATCAAACATAGTACTGTCCAGGCTGTAAGAACTACATTTATTTAACACTAAAAAATTACGTTGTACAGCATTTTTTTCTTTCTCTCTCTCCACATATACACATATATTGTTAAACGATCATTAATGTCCCTGATTTGCTTGTACACTGTATCTCATCATGAAATAGTAAATCCTAGACAGACTTGCTTCTAAACGGTAGGTTGATTATTATTATTATTTATTGCTTTCCGCCACACTCAACAATTTTTCAGTTATCTGGTGGTGTCCAGTTTTTGTTGGTGGAAGAGAGAACCCAGATACAATGTACCTGGGAAGAGAGACCACTGACCTTCCGCAAGTAAACGGGCAAACTTGCTCACATAATGCAGCGGCCGAGATTCGAACGCGCGCCGACAGAGGCGAGAGGCTTTGTGATTTTGAGCCCGATGCTCTAACCACTCGGCCACTTTGGCCCCCTTTCTAAACGGTAGGAGTCTAATTGTAATATTATATCAAACTTTTTGCTGAAAATACAAGCGATGCAGCTGAGCTGGTAAAAAAGAAAACCAAGATGGTGGCGTGATATATCTTGTTTGTTTTGTAGGAACAAAACTTTTAAATTATAGGTATTTAAAACGTCAAGCACCTGTGACAGTAATATCCCTCACAGTGAATGTTTACAAGCTTTTTCTATGAAATGCCATGGTGACTTTGAACTTTTGACCCCAAAGTCAATAGATTTCTTTCTCTATTAATAAACCGGTTGCGTTAGCTCAGTGATTAGAGCATTCGCTTCGTATCCGGGAGGTCATGAATGCGAGCCCCTCTCGTGCTATGGCTGTGTCAAACCTAGTACGCAAAAATAGGTAGCGACTGCTCTTTCGCCAAACACTACAAGTGAGAATCATGGGTCTTTCGGATATGACCTTAAAAACAGAGGTCCCATGTCACGGCAGGCATTGGAATGATAAAGAACCCTCACTGCTAAGGCCATGAGCGATAAGCATAGGTCTAAATTTGTGGTACTTCACCTACAGCTGGTGAGGTCTCAATACGAGTGAAATATTCTTGACGGGATGTAAAACAAACAATCAATCAATCTCTCTTGATAACAAAGCTATACATATGTAAAGTATGAAAGTAATGGAGCAAAGTATGTGGCCTGTAGAGTGCCTACGACCTTTTCTATGACTATGAAGTTCCATAGCAACCTTGACCTTTTGACCCAAAAATGAATAAGGTTCTTCCTCTCTTGATAACAAAGCTATAGGTAAAGTATGAAATCAATGTTCAGAGCAAAAAATTGTGGCCTGTAGAGTGCCTTAACAAGTTTAGTTTTACACACACACTTACCCAGACATGAATGGGTCTCTTACAACTGTATCCCCTCTTACAATGAATTGAGGGGATAACAAGGATCTGACCCACAACATTCACTCAAGTCATCAAGCTGCAACAGTCTGCTTGATCATTGAACATAGAATTGGAAATCATTCAAACATATTTCAGATATTTTCACTGATATTGCTAACAGATATCAGGTTCTAAACTTAATAAGCACATTTATGTTCACTTTTACAACATGTGCATCTTGCATCCCATTATTTGCTTTTCCTAGTTGTCATTTTTTTGGCCCACCACAGTGTAAGTACAATAATCATGCATGTCCATAAGTAAGAGAGATTTCTAATGTATTTTTGTAAGTTTCACTGTTTTCATTGATGTACTTTGTTTATGTTATTGTAACAGAGACTGGTTTGTGTCTCTGATGAGAATCAAACCCGGGACCTCTGGCACGACAGTCCAGCGCTCTACCGATTGAGCTAAAGGGTTAACCCACCAGCCCGAGCTAGTAGGAAGGCCATGTATCTAACACTACCACATTATGTCCATGCTGTCAGTCTGAATTATTTGCACTGCCTACATTACCTTGATATCCTTACACAGGCAAATGTGCCTCACGTGAATTTCACGTGAAAGGTTCATGTGAATTTTATGTGAACAACAATTCACGTGAATTTCACATGATGCACATTTGGCTGTGTATTTATTGGAAGTTTAGTGTAAATTATCATTTTGAATGAGCAAGATAGCTGAATACTAAAACTTTTGAGTTGTGGACTATCACTAAGTTTACCTGTGTGAGCTCCTAATTTTGTAAGTGCAGAAGCCCACATAGCTAATTTACATTTTAGCAAAGATTAAATCCATGTAGTCAGATGGTAGAGAATCTTTGATCAGATCAGGTCACTAGCATCTTGTAGTGAGGTAAACACATTGATATATAACACGATTCCACAGTATACATGAACATACAAAAAGTTACTGATGAAAAAAAAAAAATCATTTATTGTTTGATAAATAAGTAGATTTATACAAGCTATGATTACATGTACCTTTTGTGCTTTTTAAATCTTCTATGGTGTGTTCAAGTTTCTGAAGAGCAGTTTCAAGTTCAGATACCCTGTTGGAAACAATGCACTGATGTATGTAGGTATGTATGTATATACACACACACACACAGATATTATACAAATATAGCCCTTTCATGAGGTCGATCCATAGATATATCGACTTCACAGAAAAGCATATCGACCGAGCACGAAGTGCGAGGTTGATATGCTTTTCTGTGAAGTCGATATATCTATGGATCGACCGATTGAAAGGGCTACATTTGTTATATTATTTTTCAAAGAAAGCTTGACAAAATGACCTTTTACTTCTACGTCTGCTGGCTTCGCTTCCATATTGTTTACATGTAGTTAATGACGTGACCCGGAAAGAGAATTTGATTGGTTGAAATGACATACGTCAGCGAATCATATTCAATGTTACACGTAGCAAAATTTCCCCAATCTATTATTAGAAAGTACAGGTCAATCCGATTTTTTTTAATGTTTATAATTAGAAAGACCTCGTCAATCCGCATTTCCATACTTTGACACGTGATATCAAACGAGCCAATGGTGAAGTACATTACAATACATTAAAATAATATATATATATATATATATATATATATATATATATATATATATCTGTATTACATTTTGAAAATAATGCTTATACATATAAGAGGCCCACTGGCCTTAACAGTACATCATCCGAGTTTTATAGAACAGCCTTCATCAGAACTGTTGCAGGTTGATGGTGTGGTACTAATGCTTAATGAGAGCTGTATGAAATCAGTTCTTTTTTTTTCTGAGGTGTTCCTAAGTGCCCCCTCAGATTTATCTTAATCAAGTGACGATCATTTACAACTAAAGTTTCTTCATTGCAAACTTATGACTTGACATGTGACATTTCAGGGTCATGATACACTGTCTTTATGTCAGCAACCTTTATACAGAGTATGATGAGCTTCAAATATCTATCCTTTATAAAGCTGTAGTCTGAATAAGTACTTTAACTTTCTTTAGTTAGTTACTCCGTCCTTTGTTAAATGACATTGGATCTGGGTACCCATCATTTTGTCTGGAAACATAGCAACCTTTGTACTAAGTACGGGCTTCTGATGCCCATTTTCAAACCTTTGTATTGAGTATGGGTTTATAATAACACATTTGCAAACCTTTGTGTTGAGTATGGGCTTGTAATACACATTTGCAAACCTTTGTATTAAGTACGGGCTTCTGATGCCCATTTGCAAACCTTTGTATTAAGTACGGGCTTCTGATGCCCATTTGCAAACCTTTGTATTGAGTATGGGCTTGTAATACACATTTGCAAACCTTTGTATTGAGTATGGGCTTGTAATACACATTTGCAAACCTTTGTATTAAGTATGGGCTTCTGATGCCCACTTGCAAACCTATATATTGAGTACGGGCTTCTATTGTCTGTTCAATTACAAATTAATGACTGTACAATGTAAAAAAGAAAAAAAAAGAAAGGTAAATGTATAAATAAAAATATCAGTCCAGTCACCTTGACTTCTCTTGGTCCAATGCGCAAGTAAGGTTTTCAAGCTGAGACCTGAGATTGTTTACTTCTTCTGTATATGAAGATCTGTTATTTTCTAACTCTTTCTGGAGTAATAAATGACAAGTTTGACTTTCATCTAGTGATTTGCTAGCCTCTAAAAGTTTATCCTCCAACTTTCCATAGTCATCCTGTAAAGAAAACAAAAAACATGTTAACTTTTGCATATATCTGCAATTATCATTTTCATTCTTTTATGGGTTAACCTACGACTAATATTAATACTGATCATCTAATTATCACAAAGGACAGGTGCTCAATTATGATTGATTATTCATAGATAACTTTAACTTTTGAAATATGTTTTATTCATTCAACAAGAAATTTTTGCAATAGTTATTGGAAAAGACTTCAACAAAATGTATATTCCTGTCGTGCATAAATCTAAATAAATCACTGATTTTGTAAAATCTTATGACATCACATGAGGGTGGAATTACTTTAAAGATTACTTTTACATTGATAATTTCAAAACAAAAAAGAAACCTCAAGTCACTGTCAATTAAAACTGCTCTAATGGGACTACCCCTCTCCAACCATGGCTTATTCAAAATTTGGCAAATTCAACCTTTTCTTCCAGCAATCTTGACCTTAGCAAGATGTTCAGTGTCTTTAGACAGCATTTGACTTTGAGCAATCATTATGCCAAATATCAACTTCCTATGTCTCTTCATTACACAGATACTCTTGTCTCGGCATAATAACCTTTGTTCAAGTTCATGGCACATCATCTGGCCATAAGCAACCTTTGTACGAAGTATGTGCTTCTACTATTTTTATGTTATGAAGTTATGAATTGAACAGAAATTTCAAACTTATTTGGCCATTTCAAGGTCATTTGGCCAAGGTCATGATCAATTGGATCTGGGTTATGACACACCATCTGGCTTTAACAAAGATTTATGACTACCATTAGTTTCTTAAATATCTCTTTCCATTACAAAAGTTATGCTTAGACAAATACTTTGATATTACATCAAATGAACGGACAGACATGAACAAATTGACAGACAATAAATTTCTGTAAGTTATATTTTATTAACAGACTATTTTACTATGTGTAGACATACAAGTAGTTATTTGGTTATGGTATATAAAGAGCCGTTCAGGCATAAAAAGGTTATCGACGAGCAATCAACCACTCGAACACGAATGTTTTGGTATATCTTGAAGTATTAAATTTACATTATATTGAAATGCAACATTATTGGATCTACTTCTAGTTCTTCGCTCATAAAGCCTTGTGTCATTTGTACAAATACGGCAAATAAACTGGTAGATAGTTCACACATTTATATTCTGTGTTTGTTGTTTTTTATATAAAATACTTAGAACATAATAATGATTCCTATAAATATACCCTCTCAAAAGTTGGTTTTCAGGGGGTATAAAGATGTCTTAATCAAATCAATGTATGATCACTATAAGCAGATAAATAAAACTGTTTGAACCATTATTTTGGTTAGTCTTTCTCCAGATTCTGCTAGACATTGTTGTTTCAGCTGCAATTCACTTTGGAACTTCTGAATTTCACACTGAAGGTCATCTGTGGAAACCAGAGAGCCATGAGTCACAATATCAGAGTAATTAGCATTTGGCACCAGAAATATAACTGTGAAAATGACCTAATTAGAACACTGATTCTGGCATCTAACACACACACACACACACACACACACACACACACACACACACATGCTATTAAAAAAAAGTAGGGGATATTGGATTTACAAGGACAATGGAATATCGATCATGTGGAAGGAAACAAATGACAGAAAACCATTTAGGAAACATTTGTCAATTTATTTGAAACCCTGTGAACAGTCAGAAAAGGACAGATTCTCCAGAATAAGGGTTGACACCAACACAGGGTCACACAGCAAATTACCAACATTGTGAAACAGAGTCAGTAGTGGGTAAAACCCCCTCGGTTGGCCAGACAAGCTCATCCCCCATTGCGCATGTCTGGGACATGCTTGGACAGCAGCTACACCAACGTCAACAACCTCCTGCCAATGTCCAAGAACTTGCTGCAGCATTGCATCAGGAATGGAATAACCTTCCCCAAAATGACCTGGGATGTCTTGTTAGGAGTATGCCACACCGAATCCAAGCTTGTCAAATATTGTGAGCCAAATTGATACTGTTAGCCAACATTTCTCTACTAAGAATGCTTTCACATTGATCAGATTAATTGTGATCAACTGGAAGGTTTTTAAAAACTTGATCACATCCTATTGTTGCCCTGAACTGATCTCTAGTAGAGTTATCGTTAGAACAAATTTTACACTAAATGGGAATGCGTCCTTCCATGTAAATTTAGCATTTTCTGGACAAATGGTTCTTGAGAAGTTTTTTTTAAAGATACCATGTCCTATTTTCACAATTTCTAGATAAATTTCTCCATGGAAGGGACATGGCCATTCATTAAGACAGATGCCATACTGAAACTATTCATTCATTAAGACAGATGCCATACTGAAACTATTCATTCATTAAGACAGATGCCATACTGAAACTATTCATTCATTAAGACAGATGCCATACTGAAACTATTCATTCATTAAGACAGATGCCATACTGAAACTATTCATTCATTAAGACAGATGCCATACTGAAACTATTCATTCATTAAGACAGATGCCATACTGAAACTATTCATTCATTAAGACAGATGCCATACTGAAACTATTCATTCATTAAGACAGATGCCATACTGAAACTATTCATTCATTAAGACAGATGCCATACTGAAACTATTCATTCATTAAGACAGATGCCATACTGAAACTATTCATTCATTAAGACAGATGCCATACTGAAACTATTCATTCATTAAGACAGATGCCATACTGAAACTATTCATTCATTAAGACAGATGCCATACTGAAACTATTCATTCATTAAGACAGATGCCATACTGAAACTATTCATTCATTAAGACAGATGCCATACTGAAACTATTCATTCATTAAGACAGATGCCATACTGAAACTATTCATTCATTAAGACAGATGCCATACTGAAACTATTCATTCATTAAGACAGATGCCATACTGAAACTATTCATTCATTAAGACAGATGCCATACTGAAACTATTCATTCATTAAGACAGATGCCATACTGAAACTATTCATTCATTAAGGCAGATGCCATACTGAAACTATTCATTCATTAAGACAGATGCCATACTGAAACTATTCATTCATTAAGACAGATGCCATACTGAAACTATTCATTCATTAAGACAGATGCCATACTGAAACTATTCAGAAAAGCTTACCGAGTATCTCTGGTGAGCTACAGGTACAAAAGAAATGCTGACACCGCAGTACTTAAGACATATGTCATGCTCCGGTTGAATTAATCAGTTTTAGCCTATATGTTGTACCTCAACCAAACAACATGTAGAAATCTTATAGACAGACAATAAAGAAATACAGTTTGGTAAGTCAAAGGCAAATCACTAAATATGTTACTATATATAATATCATGCAATATTCACTACTGCATAAATTTACTTGACCTGTAACAAACACAATTTGCTTATTTCTTCTAATTAGTACCTATAACAGTTTTCATTTTGTGTATTTGGTCCTCATTCTTGCAAAGTTCGGTCCTGACATCCCGAATCTCAACATCTTTCTCCTCACACTGTTGCTCCAATTCATTCAACTTTAAAATGAAGCATTGAAATAGAATAGTTTACCAACTAAACTTAAATACTTAACATATAGACAGCAAATAATTCTATAATTAAAGGTAAACAAGAAGAGACACCAATCCCTTTCTTACTATTGTTTTCATATCCTCTTTATGATTTTTCAGTTCTTTTTGTAGTTCTTCTCCTTTCTTCCATTCCTCTGTCACTTCAAAATATTGACAATACAAATTGAAAATACAAAATGATATTGACAATACAAATTGAAATTGAAAATACAAAATGATATTGACAATACAAAATGATATTGAATGAAAACACAAATTTTGTTAAGGATGGGATGTCTTCTTATATCCATTGGATGTACTTCATACCAAAGGACTTTGAAATCCCATTAAAGCAGATATATATAGCATTACATACAAGTGATTGTGATAGTGATTGTTAATTTTTATTTGTACTTTCAGCTTAAACACTATGCATAAAATTGCTTCTATCTTTTTTCCAAGACAAAACTAAAACACTTAAATTCAGTACGATATATACCAAATTTCCTCTGATGATTTTAAATTTTTGCACACTAATTGATATTTTTGTCATTCTTCAACTATTTACAAATTTTGGCGACTTTTACATAAAATAGCACTAGTATACATATTAAAAATTGCATAATGATGTATAACAGTATAGGAATATTGGATCATACAAGAATGAGAAAATAATTCTTTCCAAGGTACATTTTCCCATAAGAAAACATTAAAGGTAGAGCATTTGGAATGGCCCCAAGAGAGGTAGCAAGTTAAGAGTACAACATTTTTATACAGTAAAACACAATTGTAGTGAAGTGTTATGGATAACAGTTTTAATTGTGGCGTCGGTGGCCTAGTGGTTAGGCTGTTAGATTCCCAACCGAAAGGATGTGGGTTTGAGTCCTGGCCGCGGCAGGACCAATGTTGTGTCCTTGGGAAAGGCACTTTACACAAATTGCCTCACTCTACCCAAGTGTAAAAGGGGTACTTGGCTATAGACAGTGAAAGATATTGTTAGAATGTTAGTGCTCTAGTGCCTTAACGGCAGCTTGCACTGAGAAAGCTCTGGAATGTTATATGGTCTGCTGGGGTAATAATGTATTGTGAAGCGCTTTGAGCAGCATATGCTGGAAAAGTGCTATATAAAAACCAATCATTATTATTATTATTATTAATTTTTTATAAAAGAAATTCATCATATCCAATACATTTATAATATATTTAAGAGTGAAAATCAGTTTGCTGTAATTGTGAATTTGTTATGTGTGTTCACTCGTTTACTTTTGGCAGTTTTGATATTCTGACAACATGACAAAAGTTACGGTAATAATTACCAAACAATCACAATTCTGCTCAGTAAAACACAACTATGAATTATCCTATTGCATGCATGTAAATATAGGATACTGTCACAAATGAATGATTGGTTGATTACATGATAGCGAGTACTGGTTATTGTAAAATGGGAAAATTTGGCGCATACATATTTTGGTGCAAATGCATGTGGCAAGACAGTGGTGTAATTTAATTTTAGTTTACTGATGATTTGTTGCAAAATACTTGGGGCAGAGTTTGTGGTTTGACAACAGAATGACCTGTAACTATCTGAAAAACATATCTGAAACAGAAAGTTGTTGACACAATTCTAATTTTGGTGTGAAAGGTCACTTGCACCAAAGGTACTACATTTAATAATGCTCCAAATATTCTCATTTTACAGTAATGCATGCAATCAATAGCTTACATTTCTCTGTCAGCTCTTCCTTTTCTTTCTTTGATGTGATATCCAGAGTATTAAACTTCTCTGATAATTCCTGGAAATGGAGTAAAGCATGATATCAGTATCTGAGATATAAATAAAAATGGGGTAATATACAATATTAATATGAGATATACCGATATATCTGAACCCCGGAAATGGGGAAACGCATGATATCAGTATGTGAAAAATAAATAATCAAACCTGAAAATAGGGCAACGTATGATATCAATACGAGATATACCGGTATATCCGAACCCCGGAAATGGGGAAACGCGTGATATCAGTATGTGAGATATAAATAATCAAACCTGGAAATGGGGCAACGTACGATATCAATAAGAGATATACCAGTATATCCGAACCCTGAAAACGCATGATATCAGTAAGTGAGATATACGTGGATCACATACATTTTCTGCCTTAATTATTATGTGCTAACCACAATAACTTATGAATAAATAAGGATTGATTAAAAAAAAAAAAAGTAAATTCCTTTGCCTCAGTGTTTTCTTTGTAAAGGAGGGAAATTTCATTTTCATACCTCAAATTGTTTTACATGCTGCTTTTCTAGATATTTCAGTTCAGTGCGTTCAGTTTCACCTAAAAACAAAAAAATGGCTATTGAAAACAATCCATGTCAGTTTTCCAGGATTAAAAGAATGCAAATCACAGAAATTAAAGTCAGAGTGTTTTGTTCTGTTCTGGGTATCAGTTGTTACATTTCCTTCTATACAAGCATTCCATTCACATTTAGAAATACGTTATTCTCTTGTTCAGAAACATTTCAATCTCATTAAGAATTGTTCTATGAAGTTTGTTCAGCATTTTATTCGTCACTAAATACGTTTCATCCCAAACTCTTCGACATTCCCGCAATGTTCTACTGGTTTAATAATATGCTTCCAGATTTGTAGCTGACCCTTTCCATGAGCCCCAACAGTATTTCAAAATGTACATATTCACAAAATCTGAGAGTGCTACCATTACCAGGGTTGCAACAATGCAGCCCTTTCAAGATATGATATGTATTGCAATACATATGCCACAAATCAATATTTTCAATGATGCATTTTACAGAAGAAATAAATATAATATTGAAAAGATTTAATCACAAAGATTCACAGTAACAATTTTAGAAGCAAAATGTTTCCAAACTGCTGAATGGTAAGATATCAGTGGGCTCTGTAGTTTAAACTGTTAAAGTTTAGTGTTCTTCCGATGATTGATTATAATCGAAAATCAATCGATTATTTTACTCTTAGCGATAACTGATTATAATTTTCAATGACTGATTTTTCAAAATGTGTTAACATAAGTGTATTCTGGAGGTTTCTCAACTCTTTGATCATTCCATAAGCAAAAAATCCATAGTTTGGAAATATTCTGGGTTCAAAAACTAAGAGGTGGGGCACTATAAAAACATAAGGCTTTCCCCAATTATTCTGATTAATCCATTACCATTTTTCATCAGATTCCTATCACTATTCAAGTTCATTATTGTTATCATAAGATTCACAGAACTCTAACAAAAGTCGGAACATTTTTTTGAGGTTGTTTTGTCCCTTATGGATGTAAATATAATAAATACAGGTTGACCCAAATGTATTTTACCAAACCCGATATTAAAAAAATGCATCAAATTAAAGATTAAGGCTATAAATCAAAAATTGAATGGATTGTTTCAATATTGAACAGTATCAATGTACATATGTATCAATGTACATGTGTTGGTGAATGGTTTCAGCCCTACTATTTACCTCAAATTTACACTTACATTGCTGCAATCTTTCCTCTGTAGCAGCTGAGTGGTCTTTAAGAAGATTACACATTTCCCTTGTAGCATGTATTCTGCAATCAATATAATATATGCATATAATACACCATTGTGTAAACTAATGGATGTTCAACCATGACTCTCTTTCATAAAGTATACCAATATCCATAGATTAATGCAGTATGTGACGGTACACATCTTAATTCTATCCATGTCTTGCATTTCTGAGATTGTCTAATTTCTCTTTCCACCATACACATTTTTGATTTTTGTTTTGTTTTTATTTTTTTTGGGGGGTGGTGGTGGTGGTGGGGTGGGGTGGGGTGGTGGTGGTGGGAGGGGGTTAATACATGGTGACAAAAGTTGCAGAGAAGTCTGCTGTCTTCTCAATGATCACCATTCAGTAGAATTTTAATACAAAGCTGGCATAGTTATATCGTGTTTGTCAACATTTTTGTCATAGCCAAGAAACCACATGTGGAGGTGAGAACACCACGATTTCTAAAAAGCATGATTGTCGAAAGCATTCAACATTTTGAAAGATAAATCGATTTAAGGAGCAAATACACAAGAAAGAACAGGAAATTTTCATGATAAAAACTTTTATTCACTGAGTCAGTCAACTGACAGCCAAGTCATGTAACATATAAACATAAACAAGACTCATGTCTTGTTTGGAAAATGAAAAATTTAGATGTCTCCAATACAGCAGCTTATGAAATTTAGGTTAGTCGATATTTTTGACATGAATCAAATACTATTACATTATCAATCAAATTTCTATATAAAGTTTTGTACCCAACTTGTGTCCATGCTCCTTTAATGTGTGATTTTGAGTTGGAACCTCAAAAAAAACAACAAAAAAACCAAAAAAAAAACCTCACCATCTACTTACTCATCTAGTGCACTATTAATATAATGAGTTGTCAAGTTACAGCATATCAATATTTTTTTACAAGGATGCCCAAACTGTTAAACTACTTGGCAATGCAATTAACAAAATAAAACTAAATTCATACAAACAGTTTTGGTAAATTTACTGTTAGTGTATACCTGTTAAGAATATCCTCTCTACCACAAATTTCCTCTTGAAGACGCAGACTAAGGCTTTCATTTTGAAGCTAAAATCAATCAAAGATTTCATTAACAGAATTGTGTCATATGATGTCTAAATTTAACCCTGATATAAGAATTGAAAATATCTACATGGCTTACACTATGGCTATAGGTCTTAATCCTGAGTATTATATAAATAGAAGTGCACCACAGGGACAGACATTAACTCTTTATCTCACTTGCCCTTCTGTCAAGTAATTAACTTTTACTTGTCCAAATGAAAAATTTAGTTTTTTGCACTCTGACACACCTATCCAACAGTAATTTGAATTATCTCCTTCTGCAGGAGTGAGTCTAATGTCAATCAGTGAATAGCCAAGTTTTCCCTTCTTTAGAACAGTTTTCTTTCTTTTCAAGTTTCCCCCTTCTTCCCCAATGTAACATGTTACACCTGTGAGTTACAGCTTATAGTTGCAATATTGTAGTTGAACAAAATTGAGGAGAAAAAAAAAAAAAAGAGAAAAAAGCAAATGTCAATTAAAGCAATTGATAAGAAAATTACAAAGATCGAGTTAGGGAAATATTTCATCGCAAAATATCAGACAAGGGATGTACCATGAGGCAAAGTTTTAATCCAGGTAACGGATTCAAATGCTTAATGTTTTATTTCTAGTTTAAAAAAAGTTTCGAAAGTGTAACAACACAGTGTTTATTAATATCTCAATAAAAATGTGTATGGATGCTACCAATCTGTAAATTGTATTACCAGTTAGAAAATACAAAGTATCAGTGATAGCAGAAGTATCCCACAAGATACAGACCATACTGCTGTCAGTGTCAAATAAACCCGAAAATAAGGATTGTTATGCTGCCTAAAACCCACTGTTTCTTTTTGATTGAGATTTATGTTTATTTTCCACATTTACTTTTCTTTTATTGTCTTTTTTCTGAGCATTTATACTTGGAAAGACAGTTGTGAAGCTGCCATTTTCTCACAAAAATGACTAAAATAAGTCGTATGTCGAATAGTTTGTTATTCAGAATAACTTCCTTACAGGATAAGATATGGTACTATCTACTAGATTGTGCCTTCATTAGTCAAAATAAATTGATGATTCTGTAAAGAAAACAAAAAATTAGTTTCTACTATTTAATGTTCATCACATTTTCTCTTGAGATAATCACTTGCCCCATGAGGCAAGTGTGCTTCGAGTTTCACTTGTCCTAACTAGGTTTTCACTTGCCTCGGGCAATCAGACAACCGTTAATGTCAATCCCTGCATCATTCTCCTCAATCTAATCAAAATTAGATCCTTTGGTTCCCTCAAGTAGACCTAACAACATACCATTCAGGGTCATATTGTCAGAGTGACTTTTGTTTAGGAAAAGAAACAGTTAGTGTTTCTGCAGATTTCTTAACTGGTTGCTTGGAAATTTCAACGTTTTATCAACATTTGTTTAACATCCTAAGATTTTGCAAAAGACTGACAGTTTATGGAGATATTATATTGCTTTATGGAAATTAAAGGCCCAATTTTCTTTATGAGAACAGAAATAATGAATAGAAAGTGTTGTGATGGGGCTATGATTAAATAGTGGATGACCTATCTGTTGTAGATGTCTTGACAATTTCTAAAGACTGCACTAATTTCATAGGGTTTTACAGTGTAGAATTTGCCTGCCTCTGAGCTCAAGGCTCCATAGGGAGATTGACCATTTTGGTTTGCCTCCACTGAAGGAAACCCTATTCCAGTGTTGATGAAAATTGGTTTAGAAGTTTTAGAAGAAAATTAACAATATATTCAAAAATTTATCATTCACAAACACTGAATGATGGCGGGAAAAGTATCACAACAACTCAGGTAATTTATATACAACGAGGTAAATATTTTCAATAAAATTATACCTGAAGCTCAAGCATTGATTTTCTCAAGCTTTCAATGGTGTGGGTTGCTTCTTTTATTTTCTTGTCCTTCAAAAAGAAAAATAATATGTTAATGATGAATTCTAATTATACAGTAATTGCAATTTTTCAAATTTTAATTGTTTGTCAGTTTCAACCTTATGCCTGTGCTTCATTTTGGGGGTATATAATTAAATCTTTATTTGTACAATACATTGACAACCAAGTAGCTGTACTGATAATGAGACAGTAATTTTGAGGAAATAATTTAGACATATGCCAAGGAACATTACTATCCCGAAATCTTCCCATTTCTATACACAATAACTGCATGAACCATGGATGGGCAGATCTTTAATTCCCAAATTTAATTCAACCTTCCATCTCTCCAGCTCTTTATCTTATGAATTTTTCGAGATCCCTTAAAACTTTTGAGTTATTGAGAGTCACCTCTATGAACTTTCTCCAAAACATAGTCATTATTAAGATTCCAACTGCATAAAATCTTAGAAAAACTGTGTGTGGTAGATTACCTTTTGCTTGTTTATAACACATGCCAACTTTTAAAAATCCTCATGGGGGATTTTGCGCATGACGACCTTTTTCAAACGTCTAAATTCGCGACATTTTGCTGTGAAAGTAAATATTTGTCTTTTCAAAGATATCTATGTAATCATTGTACATGTATCATATATTAACACAACATCAAGTGTGTTTTATTCTCCATTAACTTGATTAATTTCAAGAAAACTCAAAAATCACAGTTGGAAAGATATGGATAATTATTTTATTAAAATCATCAGCTATTCAGCTGAATGTTTATAAAGATATAACTAATACACCCCCTAACCCCAATAAAAGTTACATACATGTATTATTAATACTCAAAAGTTACATCCTTTTACACGATAATATGACTGGACTAGATGTCAATTTTTTTTTTTTTAAAGTTTGCTGTCTGTATCTGCAACCTGAAAAGGGGTGTTCTGCTCTGATACAAAATTCGCGAAGAAAACCTTTGCATGCATGACATCTGAAATAATTACTTGGAAAAAATCACCAAAATATTTAGACTACTTGCTTGTATCAAATTCAATTTGAATGACTACAGTAACAGATTTATGTGAATTATGTATCACAAAGTCTATTAAATACTAGGCCCCCTATAATTTTACAATACATCACTATAAATTCAGATATATAAATGGAAAAAAAAAATTTGGCGTACCTATTGCATATCTTGGATATAGATGCTGTCAGCCATCCCGAAAATCGGGAATGTCCAAATACTATCACCGTTGTCATTTACGTTGGTGTAAAGAATATGCCAATTTGAAATCCTCTTCTCGATTAAGTACTATCAAAACATACCTCTCATTGACCAATAAACGACCCAACACAGGTAGACTAAGTAAGTTACACCATCCAGATACCACACGACATAAGTAAACAACAATGGCTGACTTATTTTCCTGCTTTTTATTGGCTAGCCATAGGATTTCAAATTCGGGTTGGAAATTGGGTTTTGCTGTCGTAAATTGGGGAACATTTTTATGAAATCAGGATTTTTGCTTTCCCGATCGGGAAAGTGGGAACCATGATTAAATGCGGGAAAATCCCGTCTAAATCGGGAAAGTTGGCATGTATGTTATAGAGTGACTGAATGTGTGTGATATACCTTTTGCTTGATTTCTATTTCTGTTTGAATTTTCCATTTTCTGATACGATCAGCTTCCTGCTGTAATTTGACATGTAATGAAGAAATTCTCTCACTGCCATGAGTTTGTTCTTGATGGTGTGATACTGTATGTTCATTCTCTGAATAACGAAAAAAGCACAGATAACAGTGGTGTGAATTATTATTGCCCAATGCTACCGATTTAAGAGGTTGGGCAAACAAAAATCAATGCTGTGTTAGCCCATTGGGCTAGTAAATCTAAAGCAAATGCATTACTTGTTGTACAAATGTTAATATCGCATTGACCGACTTTACTTTATTGCCAAGTCAAGATCTTCAATCCATTTTAACCCTTTCACCGGGAGTTCCCAGTAGATTGGGATCACGTTACACAACTCCGTCACGACAGTTCCCGGTATACCGGGATTAGCACTGTTTGAATTTTCCCGACGATAACAGTACTTCCTAGCGAAGGTGAATATAGTCAAAATAATCGCAATGAGAGAGTTGTTGAATTATATTGTGTCCAGGATGATGAGGAACTTTATATCATTTTACAAATCCTAAATGTGAAGAAATAATGAAGAATTCATTGGCTTTTTTGCCTGCACATGATCGTAATATTAACTTTCATCAGACGGATTAGTTTCGATTCAAAAACACCATACCGTGTGACTTAAAAATTTAAGGAAAGGTCTGGACTGCAAAGAATTTTTGATGGGAGCTCTTCCCCTTTGAAATTTTTCCACATTTTTCACAGACACTTTGAAAAAAAGTGACTGGACAGATAAAAAAGCATAAACATTATTGTTTGTTGAATAAATCTTTTGTATTATTGAAGTTTTGAAAAGATTTGTTTTTAAAATTCAGATTATACCAGCTGATTGCTTTGTCATCCATGATTTACCTGCAAATTAATCTGTGATGACCTTTCAAACAGTATGAACATGATAAATTAATACACATGAACATGTTCCCTATCAATGTACCAAATTTCAATACCATATCTTATTTCATTAAAACACTACGACATTTTAAACATAACATATACATTTTCATGACAGATCTTCAGGCAATCTATTGACCTAGTGTTATTCGTATGAGGGTAAGTAATCAGTGAAAGAGTTAGTGTATATAGTGCATAGACGGCAGTTGTCAGGTCAGTAACAAAATGGAGAGGCACCAATGTTGCCATACGTCTGTGTTTTGCTGTTTGCTCTGTTCTCATTTTTGTATTCTTGATAGGATTTTTTATCAATGTTCATTATCTTTACTTTTTTTCTTTTCACTTAACAATTATGAAGAGAAAATGTTATCTAGACATTAAGATGCATTCGTGGACAACACAACTTTTGTACTGTGATGAGGAGAAGTCTTGATCATGCATTGCAAAAGTGTCAAGATATTGTGACATTCAAAGGTCCTTGAACTTGAAGGTTGTTCAAAATCAATGTGAAGTATGGAATTATAATTAAACAGAATCATGTGCATTGAAAATCAATTAATTTTAATTTCTTACTTAACTTTTAAAATGGGGTACCAAGCAAATTCAAGTTTGTCCAGTTTTGAATAAGTGGGTAGATACAGGTAATTTTTTTTCTACTTTTCCAAATGACCATATAATGGGCTGCAGATACATATATAACACATACATCACAACTCAAAGGTGGTCTCTGTGTCAAGTGTACCTGTCTACAGCTTTGAAATTGCCTCTAGAATAATTATGGTCCAGACAAAAATTGTATTATATTTTTTTCCCCAGTGACCTTGAGTTTGATCTAGGATATAATTATAAATAATTAAATTTTACAATTGCACACAGTCTCCCTATCTGTTCTACTGTAAGTTTTCAAAGTTCATATCTGTATAAACTTTAATTTTAAAGTTCATATCATATGTACTTTAATTTATGATGTCACAGACAAATAATTTATTGTGTTCAACTATAACATCACAAATTTATTTTTGCCATTATCACAGTAATTGTGACAGAATTTTTTTTTTTTTTAATGTTATAAGGTTATTTTGGAACTTTACAGTAAAGCATTATTGATTTATTACTTATTTTACTAAGGGAATGCCTTTAATTTGGCAAAAAATGATATATAACATGTCTACATGCGAAATGAGGACAGACATGTGATCTCAATTCATAAAAACTGAGTACTTTTCATTGTTATATTTTTTCATTAAGAAATTACACAATGATAGGATATTTTTCTGGTGTAAATAAATTTTAAAATCTAAAATTAAACAGTATACTATTCAGACAATTTATTCTTCTTTCTTTTGCAGCTTTCAGAATGAAGTTATCTCAAGTTTAAAGAAATAACATGGATTTATGTAAAACATGTTCCTCCATATAGTTTTGCTAATTTTGACAATTTTTTTCTCTTTTCTTCTGAAAAAAACTACCTTCTGTCATCAAATATAATAATTATGTGCTGAAAAATATAGCCTTTAACATGTTAATCATAAAAAATCATAGCTTGTCATGTTTGCTATCAATTAATTTATTTTACTTATTTTCAATTTCGGGGTATGGATTTTCCGCAAAGTGTTGTAGTGCACACAACACTTATATATATATTGAACAAATAAGCAGAGAGATGCAAGAAAAATCTTTTTCAGAGAAGCTCTTGCTGCAGTTTGAATAGGTACATAAATAATTGGCATTTTGTATTGCAACTTCTCTACAATATACAATACCAAATGCCAGTTTGTAGTGTCTGCAACACAGTAGTTTCCACAACACATTTTCCTAATTTATATTCTATAGTAATTAATATTTCATATTTATGTTTTTAAATAGAACCAATATTGCAAACAAGAATGTTATCATGTCTTCATGTATTAAAATTTTGCTGTAAAGTTATAGTGTAAAGCTTAATTTAAGATGAATAACAGAAACACCGAGGATATCCATAAAAATATTCTAAATGTATAATATAATTTAAAAAAAAGACCAAAATGGTTTGTTTTTTTTCTTAATACTTGTTATTTTCTTGTATTTTCAAAGAAAAAAACAAAAACAAAAACAAAAAACTATATTCAAATAAATGCCATTCTTAAGTAAACTGAAGACACTCCAGTTTTTTTCCCCCCATTATTTCCATGCTTTGACATTTCAATCTTTTACAGCTAAATAATTTTGAAAAAAGAAGTTAAAAATGCCAAGCATAGAGAGATCACTAAAATAGGAAGAAAAGATTAAAAAAAAAAAGAAAAGAAAAAAGACAAAGATAAATGTGAAGAAGCTAAACTAATTGACAAAATAAGAAAGAGATGCAAAGAAGAAAGACAGAAAATGAAGAATGACCCAAACCTTCTGGAACAAAATGTAAAAAAAGAGAGAAGAAATGAAAAGATACAGAAAAAAAGCTGAAAAACTGTTATATGAATCTCTTGACCATTCAAATGATAAAAGAAGAAAAGCAGGGAAGTTGGAACAAAAAAAGAAGAGAGACAAAGAAAGAAAGGTAAAACTGGCTGAGAAAAAGATATTGTACAAGACATTAACTTTACATGTATTAATATTTCAGTGAGTCATTGATAGATACATTGTACTAATTTTTTGAAGATTAATGATATTGATTTTGAATGTGGAGAAGCCCTTTGGGGATCCGGGTTCATAGAATAGATCCTCAGTACCCCTTGCTTGTCATAAGAGGCAACTAATAGGACCTCAAAAACCAAGGGTTGAAGGCCCCCATGTCATGTAATAACTGTCATTACTGTAGAGTTCACAACAAGGAACAAACAAATACAAGAACAAATATTACAAACTCTGACAAACATTTGCTGTTTAAATGTCTTAAATTTATTAGAAGTTTCATAACCGAAGAGGTTTTAGCAATCAAGTTTGTTTACTTTACGTTTGACAATCGGTAAAATCGGCAAAATAAAATAAAAACACTTTGAAAACTAAGAAATCTACTAAATAAATTAAGAATAATGAAAATCAGAATCAGAGCTCCAGATAAGATGCATATGAGCGTAAATACTCTTTAAATTTTACCAAATATGCAATAAAGTTGAAAATTAGGTGTACAGTTATGCATTAGTATACGTAAAGACGTTTTACACTCCCAAAGTGATGCGTACTTTTGATAGAAGATGCATACTTTTGGTAGAATACAAGTAGGAATTATTTAATCATTTAAATCAAGTTCGTGCAGTGTTTGAATGAAATGCCCACTATGAAAATTGTTCATGATTATGACATTTTAGAAAGATGGCAGTTTTTGAAAGAAAAATAATAATTGAACTCAAAGTAAATCTTTGTTGGACTTTTAAGAGGTGATGGAGGTAATGACAAAAGCACAGAAAAACTTGTTTTGTCGATCACTGATGATCTGATCACAAGGGTGGTTGACTCGAGAAAAAAAAACAAACAAACAAAAAAAAACCATGGAGCAGAAAGTGTCAAGGAAAAAACGATAAATAGGTGGAGGAAAAACTACTCTTGGTTACAAATAAAAGGTGAGGGAAGTCAAAGAGTTCTTCTTTGTAGAATTTGCATGGACAGCAAAGTACAAACAGTTTGGTCAGAACAAGGTTCGTCTAATTTTCAAAGAAATGCGATTGAAAGACCAACATTTGTCAAGAACATGTCAATGCAGAAAAAGCAACTTTGACTTGCTCTTCAAGCAAGGAAAAGATAAATGAAGAGCAAAATTTAGATATTGATGCAAGTAAATTAGCAATAGTGATGAAAACTTTTCCAAACAATTTTTATGTAGCCAAGGAAGAGCTCCCTAATGACAAAGTAAATAGTTTGATTGAGCTACAAAACTTGAATGGGGCCCATATCAAATACAAAAATTTAAGATGGGATACAATTACAGAAATTCAAAGCTGGTTTACTATAGTTTTTCAAAGAGAAATTATCAATGACATTTTACAGTCCCCCTTCTATGGTATTATTGATTGATTGTTGTTTTCCACCACACTCAACAATTTTTCAGTTATCTGGTGGCATCCAGTTTTTATTCGTGGAGGAGAGAACCCTGATACAATGTACATGGGAAGAGACCACCGACCTTCCGAAAGTAAACTGGCAACTTTCTTACATATATCAGCGTGAGCGAGATTCGAACCCACGCTGACTAGAGGTAAGAGGCCTTGTGATTTTGAGTGTGATGCTCTAACAACTCGGCCACGGAGGCCCCTCTATGGTATTATGATTGACGAGAGTACAGACTTAACTGTCCAAAAACACCTATCACTTTGCATTCAATGTGTCAGAGACGGAGAAGCTGTAACAAAATTTTTAGTCAATGTTTCCATTGAAGATGGAAAAGCATATCTATTGTTCAGAGAGTTGTTGAATATCTTGCAACTAATGAACCTAGTTTCTCTAGCAACAGATGGAGCATCAACTATGATGGGTAAAAATCCCAGGAGTTGGGTGTTCAAATAAAATCAAAATTTTCTCCATTTGTTGTACAGACTCACTGTATTGCACATCGTCTGAACCTTGCTTTTGTTGATGGCAATGTAAAAGTAGCTAATCTTTGATAAATTGTGAAAGAAATTTAATTTGTTGCATCTCTACATGCATGGCTCAACCGCACAACAAAGCTGGCAAAAATACAGAAACTCTTAAGAGAGCCTGAACTTACAATTAAAGAACCTCATGAGATCAGATGACTTGGTTTGCAGAATGCTGTTGAAGCTGTGTTTGAATCATCTAATTCAGTGTTGGCTCCCCTATCCACGCCTCCAGCAGAGAAACAGTCACAAGCTCCAGGGCTTTTAAAATACTTTTTGCAATACAAAACTGTGTTGTACTTGATGTACATGGAGTTCTAGGTTGCCTAAGTAAACAGTTGCAATAGCAAGATACTGTCTTTAGTGATATTCAACCCTTGCTGGATGCTCCACTAGGAAAACTTGACTTTCTTCAGAGTAAAGATGGCCCAGCACAGAAAGAAATGAGAGGCTGCATTACACTTCAAACTGAAGATAATTCACAAGTTGCTGTTTTGAAAGAAGAAAAGCAGACTAATTATTCAGAAAAAGTTGAAGCAGATTTTAAAAGTCTTAGAGAAACACGCATAGTTCAGATAAAGAAAAACATCAGGCATAGATTCAGAAGACAGTCTGATTTTTTATGACTACAGTCTATTGTTAGAACCCTGTGTTGTGAATGATGTGGAGGAAAATGATTCAGCCAATGCCCCTGGGAGTGCTTGGTGTGATCTATGGGGAGGAGAAAACTGTTAGAATAGTACATGGGGATATGCTCACAGGATACCAGGAGGAGATGAAACAGGTCTCGGGTCTACTTGATGCAGAAAAACTGAAAGAAGAGTGACCAATGTTGAATGGAATGCTGTTAGGATCATACAAGAAAATGTCAGTCGTCTGTCTGCAAAAGAGTTATCAGGGCAAATGATACGTTTCCAGAATTTTCAAAAGCTATGTACCATTGCTCTTTGTATTTCTGTAACAAGTGTTGAATGTGAGAGAAGTTTTAGCACTCAAAACAGAATTAAATCAAAATACAGAAGCTCTCTCAAAACAGAAAATTTGAATACATTAAACTCCATTGCTCTGAATGAGAAAAGTTTGCTCACATTCAACCCCAGAAACTCAGTGGCATTGTGGGAGGCTAAGTAAAGGAGAAGGAGGAGCAGGTTGATGCAGCCATACAAGCCAGGAGTCACACAGAAAGTCCAGACTGCAGAATCAGTAAAGCGTTGAATTTCACAGCCTAACTGGATTTTTCTCCTGTTGAAATTTAACTTAAAACTGTTGACTTTTGGTCAAGAAAACACTTTAGTTTTTCATTTCTAACAATTTAAGTTGCAAAGTAATGACAAATTGTCTTGTTTGTTTAGTTTTTATAGAATTTATTCAACGTTGCATAGTAAATACATGCCCTTTTCTAGGAGATTCCTTGGTGGTTCTTTTTAATATGAACTCTTCATTGTCACTGGGGTATTGAAAGGTATCATTGAGGTATTGCATTTTAACATATCAGACACTTGCTGACATCATGTCTTATATTTAATAAGTAAATTGTGTATTAGTACCAATTTAATTAGCAAAACAGCAAAGCTGATTAGTGAATCTATTAAACACTCTTTTGACTTTTTTCTGAAAAGCAAAATGAAAATCAGGGGTTAAATACTCTTTGTGGTAAAATTTTATCTGGAGCTCTGAGAATTATTTAGTGTCCGCAACTTTCACGATGTATCTTTTAAAATACACTGTTTTATTAAAAATTACTATAAATTAAAATTTTTGTCCTTAAAATGAAAATGACACATGATTAACAATATTTTTGTTAACGTAATAGTATCCATATATATTTTTTGAATGGTTTTGTCGAATAACATTATCCTTATTACCATTTTTCAATGTAGGTTGTTATGTCAAAGTTTATCACACTACGAGAAAATTGCTCTATATTTGAAAAGAAATGGTAGATAAAAATCAAATATATAAAATTTAATTCTTTACATATAATGCACATTTAATTCTGTATTAATAAGATCATAGCACTGTTAACCATATCATGAAGTGTCAGCAACATTTTAGGATCATTGTTCAAATCAATACAGATATGTTTTGGAATTCATTTTTCAAAAAAAAAAAATGAAATTCAAAATTTATATTTTGTCATTTATATTTCATTCAAGTTTATTTTAGTTTGATTGAATTCCAATGATAAAAAATAAAACAATTTAAAGTTGTATGTTTTTCCTTCTTTCAAAGCTACTTATCCAAATATTTACAAAATATAAAGGGAAATACAATATAGATATATTTGAAAAATATCTTTTGATATGAAGAATCCTAACTTTCTAAGTTAAAAAAATGTGTAACATCAAAATGTATAATGTTTTTATGTTGTGTTGTAGTTGCATAAGAAAGCTTCCTGTAGAGTCCGCAACATACCCCAGGAGCCTTTGAGTAACTAACTGTAACACATAATCTAGATAAGGATACTTAATGATATTTTGGAATTTCTTCCTACAGATGTCATGATGCACTTGGTGTTGTAGTGATATACAATACTTGAAATTTTTCTTAAGTTAAAAATATTGGTCACACTGACTGTGAAAATGGTGTTTACGATGAATATAAACTTTGAACTTTTTTCCCCTCTGTACAAATTAGTCTAGAAATAATTCTACCCAAGATTAACTGATATTGCAAATTTGCAAATAGGCAACATCAGTTCAACCTCAGGTAAACTTGAAAATTAAAACAGTCATTTCTTAAATGCACAAAGAATACCTGTGACATTCAATTAAGAAGCAATTATCAATCAGAATTAGATACCATTTTCAGAATATTACTTTTTATATAAATCTATAAATTACTACATTACCTTTTATCTTATTAATCTGATACTGGGTGGAATTTTGCTGAAACTTTGGGCGTACTTGCACTTGAGCTATTTGAGATGGCTACAAAATATATGTACAAGAAGATCAGTAAATTTAAGACATCTGACATAGATCAATTTTATTGTACTAGCTAAATCAAAGTTACATGCATCACCAATAAGAGGCCCATAGGCCATTCGCTTACCTCGGTCACACTGGCCCTGCCATTGTTCAGCTCCTGTGAATTTTGAAAGTTTTTTTTTTTTGTTTTTTTTTTACAAATTTTATTGTAATGAAAAATTGTGACCCCATATTGTGGCCCCTAAATGAACATAAATTCACACAACATGGGGATGCCTCAACAGCAATCACACTAACATGACCTTGCTGTTCTGGACAAAGTCACAGTCCCAGATCATGGTATGAATTGAAAGATCTTGCAAAAGAAATCTATACACAAAATATGATAATTCTACCTTAAGACTTTTTATAATTAGGTCAAACTCCAAGACCACAAGATGAAATACAACAACAAGGTCTTGCCATAAAGATTCTATATACAACATATGAAAGCCCCAACTTAAATTGTTAAGGATATATTTAATAGGTAACAGTTTTTCTTAAAAGTATGTCAAACTCCAAAATCACAAGATCAAGGTAAAAATGAAAGGTTTTGCAATAATATATATATATATATATATATATATATATATATATATATTAACATACACACACACACACACAAAATATGAAAGATCTACCTTAAATAGTTCATAATTTATTTTAGGTTTTCTTAAAAGCAAGTCAAACACAAAGGCCAAGGTCACAAGAATAGAAACTCTGGTACCAAAGAAAAGGTCTAGTCATAAGGAAAGTGCATTTGAAGTACGAGAGCCCTATTACTCAAAATTCAACTTATGAACAAGGTTGAAATTTATGACAGACAGACAACAAAATAATATAACCCCCCCCCCCCCCAATATAGTCACAGAGGCATCACAAAACTTGAATCCACACAACTTGGGAACATTTGCATTTGATTTAATGTGGCTCTATAACTTCTTGAAAAGAATTTGTTTAAGTTAAATTTTATATCTCCTATTGTGACTCCCCTCTACTTTGGGGCCCCTGAATTAAAGAAACTAAAATTTAACATATTGACTTCCTGCATATCACTATGACTAATCATGGTTGTTGAGATGAAGGCTTTTAAAGATATTTCTCTATATAAATTCTCATGTAAAACTTCAGGGGGTCACAATTTGAACAAGCAGTTGAACCTGCGCTACCTTTGGAAGCTTGCATGTATATTAAAATGATTATCAATCATTATATTCCATGGTCCTGCACTTCATGAGAAGAGGATTCTAGAAATATGTTTTCTACATATTTGCATGTAAAACTCTTCTATTGTGGAATCAGGAAACTTTCATGTAAATTTCAACTTTCCTGGCCTGTAATGGTTCTTAAAAAGAATGACTCCTACCCTATTTCCCCCTTTTTTGCAATTGATTATCTCCCTATTGATGGGGGCATGAACCTTCATTTGAACAACCATGGATGATTTGTACCAAGACTGATTGAAATTGGCCTAGTGTTTCTGGAGAAGATAAACATGTGAAAAGTTTACAATGACGAAGGCCAAATATTCAGAAAAGCTCACTAATGCAATGTGCCTTCTGCTGAAATGGAAAAGCATCAAGCGCATTTATCATTGATCTGTCTTGTTTGGCTATAAAGTGCTATTTCAACCCTGGTAGGAAATTCCTAAATTACGGTCAACACTTCAGTTCCTAATGAAAATAACAGTACTTGCTATAAGCTATGTACAAGTTTAACACATAAATTCACTGCAGTGGGAAAAAAATGAATACAAAAATTATTTAAGAAAATCCAACTGTGTTAACAAACTTTGGAAAAACAAAAAAACATAACAAAAAAAAACCAAACAAACAAAAAAAACAAACAAACCAACAACAACCAAAACAAAGACAAAAACAAACAAAACAAAACAAAACAAAAAACAAAAGCCGACACGTGTGTGTTTTTACTGGGTATCCTGCAGTCCAGATTTAAGCAGCATGCAAGATTACTGTAAGAAAATACTGTGATATACGCAAGAAAAAAATTATAATACTCCATCCAATATTGAATTACTGAGCAGTTTACCTCAAAACATTTCTTTGCACCCTGATTTTGTTCACCAAAAGAAAGTGGTTTAAAAAATGGTTGTTGCGTCTCTCTCATCTGCTGCATTTCGGAAATTTGGTCAGATCACCCGTGTTACCATTGGGAAGTACGAAAGAAAACAAGGTGATGAATATCGTAAAAAGTGTCTGCAAGATACTATGAAATCTACCGATTTAGCTTGCCTATATATTATCTGCACCAATCGTCTGCTAAACTGTGCCTTTCGGGATACCTCGCTTTGCGTCTTCCGAATGTCTACGGATCATGCCAAAATTCACCATGAGATTGACTACACATCGATTAATTGATCGGAAATCAATTACTTATAAAGGACGTAATATATTACGTCAATAATCATTTTCTAAGTTATTTAAACTGAATTTCAAAATAAACATGCAATAAAAACAAGAAGGGTTATTTTATTTTGTAACCATCGGTAGGAAATATTGCGGCGCCATCTGCAGAACCGGATATGAAAGATAACTCTAAGACAGAGGAAAAACAAATGTCGTTAGATTCAATGAATGTGTTAAGTTATCGAACATTTAGATATGTTTTGTCTGTATTAATATGATATCTTCCCAGATGTCTGCAACGCGGTTTGCAGACTATTTCGTCGTATGTGGTCTAGATTCTTCTACAGGCCTAGAACCGGATCAGCTGTCGGGTAAAGAGATGCATTGTTTATAAAGAATTATTTAGAATTACATAATTATCTCTATGTACTTTTTTGTACAAATCTATCCTTTCTATTTCTCTTATGTTTTCGATTTCTCTACTTCGTCCATTATGGACTCTTGATTTCGTTAGAAGATCGTAACTCCCAATGTTGTAAAACTGGTACAAATCTGGTACAGTATATCTTGATTTAGCTGTGTACACAAAATTATTTTTGCTGCTAAAATCTCATTAACTTTTAAAAGCTGTATAGTACCAAAATCAAGAGATCTTGCTATACCTGTCTTATACAATGAATAATGAAATTAAGATGTAGATATTGATATCTGTCATTAATAAGTGATTTTATGTATTCTGTATAATTTTAATTTGCATTTTAGTATAGTGTAAAGCGCTTTAGAGTATATTTAGATAAGGCGCTATATATGTGCATTATTATTATTATTAGAACTTTTTACACACCAGATAACTTTCATGCGTCTTTGGTCATGACATTTGATATGTAAAACAATGGTACATGTATTTCTTTTTCAGGAGATAATTTGCAGTGTCCACCACTTGATCGTCCATTTAAATCCAAAGTATTACAACATGTCCCAGACCATGTTCCTTGGAATCCCTTTGATAAGGCTGCTGTCGGAATGGTAAAAAGAATAATTCTGTTTGGAAGAATTGTATAAATTATGCAAAGAATATAATTTGCCATTGCCAAGCATTTTTTATTTTTGAAGGGATGCAACAAATATTCTGTTATCTTTCATCATTTTATTAGAACAGTGAATTTTTGCGAGCCATGACTGATGGTCTTCAGAGAGTATATTTTATTTATCTTGATTGTGAATGTCAGATGAAAGTTAACTTGGTTAAATTCATCATCTTGATCAGGGCTAAAATGATTCACCAAAATATTGATACTGTTTAATATGAACACTCAATTCAATATTTGATTCATAGCCTTGATCTCATAGGGATCTGGGTTAAAAAAGATCCTCAGTACCCCTAGCTTGTCGTAAGAGGTGTATCCTCGGTACCCCTAGCTTGTCGTAAGAGGCATATCCTCGGTACCCCTAGCTTGTCGTAAGAGGCATATCCTCGGTACCCCTAGCTTGTCGTAAGAGGCGTATCCTCAGTACCCCTAGCTTGTCGTAAGAGGCGTATAAATGGCACAGTTCTTCAGATGAGACTGCAAAAACCTAGACCCTGTGTTACAGCAAGTGTGGCATGATAAAGATCCTTCCCTGCTCAAAGGCCATAAGTGCCAAGCATAGGCCTAATTTTGTATACCTTCACCAGCATTGGCGTCTCCATATGAGTGAAAGATTCTCAAGAGGAACGTTGAACAATATATAATCAATCAGAGCCTCAATCTTTGGTTCAATACTTTTTTAAAAAAGTGGATTAGATAAAATAATGTCTGATAGTAGTCAAGACTGTTCTTAGTTTCAAGGCTGACAAAAACAATAATGAACTTAATCAGTTTAAACTACGGAGCCAACTGACTTCTTACTATTCGGTGGGTTGGAAACATTTTTCGTTCAAAACTGTGACTGTGAATCTTCGTAATTAAATATTTCTTTAAAGGTATTAATGGTTTCTCCTGTAAAATGTATCATATTGAAAATATTGAATAGTGGCATAAGTATTGCAATACGTATCATGAAAGGGGGATATCGTTTCAGCCCTAAATAAAGTTAAGTGTGGTTTTATTGACATTTCTTGTCGGTAAGATAAATGTCAGCATAGTATTGAAATTGAATGACAAGCATGTATTAAGCACGCCATGCAAATTGTCCTACAGTGCTGTCAACCATCATCTTTTCAATAATGACATCAAAACCATACTTCATTGTTTATATTTACATTAATACCAAATGAACTGGTTGTAGAATATATTTTTGTGGAGTTTTTTGTCTACGTTTACATTACATTGAGTGAGAACACTATATATGGAACAGCAACAAGTGGTCAAATACTGTCATTTTTCTGACAAAGATTTGGCATTCAAGTGAATTTTCAAAACATATATATATATATTTAAATGTGAATACTAAACACCGTTGGTTTCATTGATGTAAAACACAAATCAATAATCTGTCCTATTTTGTGATATCTAAATGTGGGTTGGCAGTGTCAAATCGACCATTCTTTATATATAATTGTGGCTTTAGCTACGGTTTCTTATGTGTGTGGCACATTACTCTGAATGCGTCTTGCGTGATGATGAAGTTAGCCCAGGCCTCTACTTAGACTTCAAGGATGTAATTTTAAAAGTCCTATAATTAGTGAATACTGAAATCAAAGGTGTATGCAATTTCAACACTTGGGAGTGGATTCGAAAGGAATATGTTGATTTATTTTGAACACCAAACTTTATTAACCCAGTAACTTTTTATTTCATTTATGGAATATTTACAATCTATATTTCTATTGGATCCACGAAAACATAATTCTAAGGATGGTCTATATCAAACCGGAATACATTCTGCTTGACAAGATATACCTTTCCCATTGACCAACATATTTCAGCTGAGAGGTACACCATCAAACTCTGCTTTACATTCACAATACCTCCCATGTTGTTTGTTTATTGTTAATGCACATGCTCAACAGGTCATAGAAGTACTTTGAATGAAGATCATTCAAATGTTAAAGAAGACATGTGATTTGAATTAATGTTGCATAGTATATAAATGGAAATGTTAAGGAATTTCAGTTAGTATATTGCAAAAATAATATATCCTGAGATTAATGATCATTAAAATCTTCTTTAGACCACACCAGTTTTAAGGGGTGAGCTGCCAACACCAAAGAATTTATGTTATTATTATTTGTTTTAAATAAAACAAACATTTCAGATCAAGAATTGATTGACACCTGTAATTTTCAACATGACCCCCCCCCCCCCCCCCCCCCCCCAGATGGTGTGGCATAAGCATCATTAACACAAGAATTCAAACTTCTACATCCACGACAAGTGATAAGGAAAAATATCTAATAGATGTTGATATTTAGACAGGATGAAGGAGTTTTAGTGTGTCATATAGGGGAAGTATATCCCAGGATCCCCATCCTATGCTCATTCAGAAGCAGTGATTTAACTCGCACTTAAATCAAGCTTTCCTTGTATGTTTTGATATGCTGAGGTGCTTTTGATTGACAAAGGATAGTGTAATTTGTATGCATTTCTAGGAAAATTCATATATGAAAAGTATTAAGCTATGGATGTTTTATTACAATTAAACTATGCAAGTACATTCACAATTTGATGAAATTTTTCAGCTCTGCATGCCTCAAGGCCTTGGCTTTTGCACCCAGAAAGAATCAAAACGACCAAGATTTCACTCCTTCTTGATAACAAAAGAAGATGGGGCTCGCATATTTGGATCAGCCTTGACCTTTTATGAAGAAGTCAGGGACAAAAAGATATGTGCTGCTATGCAAACACTGCAGCATATGTATCGTGCTCAACCTGAGGAGGACCTAGAAGAGGAGAACCAGTCAACATTACAGCACAGTCCAAAAGTCATTAAAAGATCTAGTACCAGACAAATCAAAGTCTTTGATTCACAAACAGATACACTTTTTGTAACCAAGTGTCTTTGTCTCATTACCCAGTATCCATTTGTTACAGCCCCCAAGGAATATTTAATACAGCTTTATGAAGCAATAGAAAAACCCACCAAGTGCAACTTGCCGTTAGAGAGCTACATCTACAATATACTGTGTGAAGTTCCCCTACCTCCCCCGGGCCGAAGCATGAAGTTTTACGGTGTGTCTAGACCAGTGTTTACTCAAAGACCCAGTAAGTAAAGAGGAGTTTATACACATACATGTACAATTTGTTTGTTTGAAAGTTTGCAAAATGTCATAAAATCTTAAAGTTGTATGGTCCAATTTTTAACAAATTTGTCCATCTTTTAAAAACACTGTTAAGTCATAGCATGTATGTATTTGTGATGCCGTATGACATGGCATACATTATTTTACCTGTTTTAACCAGAATTATTTGGTTTCAAATTGGTGTTTACAAACAATTTTCATTGCATATTTTTAGAAGACAAATCAGGTGATAGTCATGTGACCAGTTCAGACTTCCAAATTAGCGGTCTTATCTGTGTTAAGCTGGGTATTTTGTTTGCCATAGTACAGTGGCTTTAGTTGAAGAGAAATAAAACAATCAAAATTTATACCTCTTGTAATTCGTTGTTTTACGCTCTTTCAAACCCAGATTTAGACAGTTGCATCCGAGTTATATGCATCATGTTCGAAATTCCCCTCACAATGCGGGGCTATTTATAGACCCCTAACAGACTAAATGAGTGACAACTGGTTTTAATGGTTCCCAGTAATATTTTCTTTTTAAATGATCTTTTGCACACAAATGTTTTCAAGCATGTAATTGAGGGAAAGTTAATAACATAAAAAATTAATTCGTGTACTTTAAAGTTATTCTGTTCAAAAATAATAGATATATATATCAGACCATACAGCTTTAATCTAATTAATTTTTTGAGATTTTTTATTTAAAGGTTTTTTTATTTTTTCGTGTACATAATAGTTTGTCTGTTGTACATATACTACCAGATTTGAGGCAGACATTTGTAGAATGATTAATCAAATGAAAGTGAAGTGACAATCTCTGTAAAATCTGATATCTAGTGAATACATTGTATCTAGCAAATTAAATGATATTCAGCATCCATGTTTCTATAGTATCAATCACAACAATTACAAATGGTATGACTTTCTTATCTGGATTGTTGGTCGAGGTTGTAAACATTTAACACAAGCAGCTGGGAAAGGCAAACTAACACTCATCTACATGTATCATTCAGGATAGGATTCTTCCTAGATTTAATGGCAGTTAATAAAATGTATGAGAAACCAACATTAGACACAGTAGTACTAATACAATCTATGGAATGTTCTTGTGTGGACTAGAAATTTTACAGCATAATTAAGTCTCCCAGACAAAATATGGAGACTTAATTGTTTTTGCTCTTTTCTAACTCCTCTGCTTCTTTTTCTTTTTTCTCTCATCTGAAAATGTCTGTGACGGTGCTCCTTAACTGGTTGACAAAATATTTAATGCACAGGGATATGATACTAAAATTTATTTAGTTGTGCATGAATAATGAATTATTTTTTATTCATATTAAAGAGGGTTTAGATTTTTTTGGGAGGGGGGGGGGGGGGGGGGGGGGAGTGGTATCAAATGGGGGTAGAGTTTACATAGAGCACTATGGGAAGAAATTTAATTCCATATTTCAACAGATCTTTAACTTAAGAAACATCATTTATACAGTTTTAGAATTGTCAGCAATGACAAGGGAATGCAGGCAACTACAGACTTGTATCAAGGTCAACTAACTCCAATGACCTTGACCTCTGACATTGATTATATAAACTGGTGTAAGTTCAGAACCTTGACAATTAGAGACATGGATCTTTAACAAATTGAATGATGATTGGAAGATGAGGCATACAAATTAGTATCAAGGTTAAGTTATTCCAATGGCATTTTGTTCATTTGTTTTTCTGTCATTCTTTTGTATCACAGTTAATAAAAACTGGTCCATATCTTATGAGGAAAATTTTCCTAGAGGCAGTGCTTTGTTTGGGAGACTTTTTAATTTGCAGATTATAATCATACACATGTATCCTGTTAATGATTTCTTCTTTATAATTTGTATTGTATTCCCTCATGCAATCTGTTTGTCATGTATGAAACAAATAGTAAAACACACTGAGATCAATTTGTGTGAGAGAGAAAGAGAGAGAGAGTATTGGCTGTGTCTTTTACTCACTGCATATTGTCCATGTTAACTAACCATAAATAATGCTTACTTTCTAACAAGTGGACTGGAGGGAGGTGAAAGGTAAAGCAGTGAAACTCACAGTGTTGTATATATATGTATATATTTACCATGTATCTGTCTTTGTTGGTGTTTTGTTTACCTCCCTTTCCTTATACCTGTTGTCATGTTTTATGACATCCTGACCTTTAGAAGTAAATGTATCAGTATACTAGTATATATGGAATGAAGTGCATGCGTACAGGGCTGTAAAATTTGCTTGCATAGCTGTGCACGTTTTTCAGGTTTGTGGACAAATGCTTGAATGCTGTACATATTAGTTCTATGTGTAACTTGTGATGGTATTGGTTTTCAGATTTATATTTCAAATTTCTTCGAAGTATGAAATATCATCTTTTTTCTTGTTTTTGTTAGGTAAAATATTTCATTCATATTTTGACAATGTTCTGTGGTTGCACACGCTTGAACACAATTAATTGTAATTGTTGGCAATAGCCATTCAATTAGTTTCTTGAATCTGTGTAAATGTGTTGTTCAACTACTGTCTGTCCAGATTTAGTGTTACTGTTGATTGTTTTCAGCATGCTAAATTTTCAATCACCTACACATGTTTTGGTTGTGGTAACTTAACTCTTAGGGCTATTGCTTCACAAACAAAAAGCCCAGGTCTGATGCTTGATAACGAGAGGCCCAGGTTGATTCATAATACAGGTGCCATGTCAAACCAAAGACATTTAATATAAGTAGTGACTGTTCCTTTGCATTAGAAGTCTTAGAAACAGAGATCTTGTGTAATGGTAGGCATTGGCATGATAAAAAAAAAAAACGGAGGCCACTGTTATGGCCAAAAGAGCCATGCAGAGGTCGAAATTGTGGCGCTTCACCTAAAGCGGATAGTGTATCTACTAAAGTGAAAAATTCTTGAATAGCATGTAAACAAACAAAACAAAATATCTGCATGCAAGAGCTAATTCAGGATGAGCATGTCAATTTTAGACATGCTTTTGTTCATTCTGTAGAGACCAGCAATAACAGTGAACGTCTTGTTGAAACAAAAGTAACACTAAATCAGGCTAGACAGTTCAGGTTTGTTTTTGTATCCATCCAAATATACATTGCGTGTTCTCCTTAATCATGACAATACATGTATGTACAGGTAACGTTTACACTTCCAAAATGTTAAGACAGTCACATGCTCACTTCCATTCAAACATGAGTTATATGTATATTAACCTTTCACATAATGTGACCAACAGGTGTGAGTGAGCTCCCTTTGTTTGACTTTTCGCTCTGGGACCTGTGTCGATACTTGGAGGTGAAGGATCTAATTCTCCTGTTTACCAGCGTACTTCTGGAGCATCAGATTCTGCTGTATTCATCCGGTAAGCTGTCGTCTCATTTCCAGCATTGTATTCATCCGGTAAGCTGTCGTCTCATTTCCAGCATTGTATTCATCCGGTAAGCTGTCGTCTCATTTCCAGCATTGTATTCATCCGGTAAGCTGTCGTCTCATTTCTAGCATTGTATTCATCCGGTAAGCTGTCGTCTCATTTCCAGCATTGTATTCATTCGGTAAGCTGTCGTCTCATTTCTAGCATTGTATTCATCCGGTAAACTGTCGTCTCATTTCCAGCATTTTATTCTCATGGTTGTTACAGTTTTCACGCATGAATTTGTGATTACCACGTAAATAGAATTTTTAGCAAGGATTTGATTTGGGTATGATTGGCGAGAATGATAAGATCATTAAAACTGAATATCATTAGCAAATTATTCCATATAAGTGGTCATTCCAGGAATTAAAAAGTCACTAAAATTAGCTCTCGCTAGATATATAAACCCAATTTTATGGAAAAAATGGCTAAATTTGTGTCTTGCTAAAAATTCCACTTATACCGTAATACATATAAGCTATCGTGGTGTGTTAGACATATTCTCTAGGTGTTACTTTTTTCCTCAGGTACTTGTGAGTACACTTATACAAGAACTTTTCATATTTTTCCATGTCAGACAACTGCAAACTAAAGACAATGGCAGAGCATTAGACCCATTCTCTAGAGATTACCACTCTTTATTATATGGTGGTGCATTCTGTATATGACACTTTACAGTCCATTGTTGCAGATTATCACAGGCTGATGACGGTAGCGGAGTGCATCAATGTACTAACTTTTCCCTTCTCATGGCAACATGTGTACGTCCCCATACTCCCAGCTTCTCTAACACACTTTTTGGACGCCCCTGTACCATTCATCATGGGACTGCATCATGGAAGAGAGAACAGATCAGAGCTTGTTCTTCCAAGTGAGGTACGTAGCAACTTTCGTACATAAAGTGATTCCATGTCATGATTTGACATTGATTTGCAAATGCAATATTTTTGGTATACATGTTTATGTGCATAAGAAAGAGACGATCTTAATCTTCAGGAAAGTTCACCATCCCAACATCCAATTCTAAAAAAGATTGAATGAGATAGTAAAATTTGATACTGAATTATATGTAGGCCAGTGGAATCTATTTTAAAATGATGTGTAAACATATAATGTATGATTGTTATGACAGTTTTTGGGCTTGTAAAAATGTTAAAAGAGTTGTGAGTCTGAGGACTCTTGGAAAGTTATTGTGAAGAATTGGATTTCACAAAATCTAATGTGACCAAAGCAAAGAAAATACATGTTTACTGGAGTTAGGGTTATGTAGGCCAGTGTTTACTGGAGTTTTATCAAGAATTAACATGTGCCGTGTCGTTGGAATTTATATTTCTCTCGCCATTAATGTAGAACTCGGAACTTGTATGTAGCAGGTACTGTGAGTGAATGTCTGTAGTTGTTTGCTATGTGAGAGATGTCTGAACAAAGAAAGCACTTCATTTCTGCATATTCGCATATCCATTATTCAAAAATTATCCCATACTTCCATTGTGCATATATCTTATAACACAAAAGCTCAGAAATATATTCCGTGAGTGTTGATGTATAAATTGATGAATAAATAACTTCAGTACACAGTATTCAGAGTACTGAAACTTCATGTAGGTGCTATAATTAAATCTTTTTTTTTTCAGGCTAATATGTGTTTTGTTGACATTGATGAGAAAACAGTAGATGTTCCAGAAGATTTACCTCCCTTTCCACATCACCAAGAACTCAAAGAAGAACTTGTGAGAGCCATCAACTTATACAAAGTATCTTTGGGTAAAGATAGCAGCAAAGTACACAGTCCTAAAAAGTCTGGCAGCAACAAGGAGGAAACCTCAATAATACGCAATGAGAGCTGGACCAACATGCCAGATAAGCTGGAACTTTTAAAACAGAATGAAGCATTTGCAAAAATATCAGCCATTGCTAAGAAAACTGGTGTGTGGACCTCCATTGAAGAATTTTCAGACAATTCTGAAAAAGAAAAAGACCCAGAAGTCAAGGATTCCTCATCTATGGGCCAACGACAAATCGATCATCTGAAGTTCAACAACATGATAAGAGAGATATTCCTTAACCATTTTCTTCATTTATTCAGTTCCTATGAGGCGTTTGTGATCCAACCAACCCAAGATATGGAATCGTGGTTGACAAATCGGGAAACCATGCTGAATTTTGACAAGGCAGCCTTCTTAAGTGACCAACCAGAAGGGTATCTACCGTTCATGTCGTCTTTTACAGAAACACAGATGTTTGCCACACTCATTGATAACAAGATTCTGTCTCACTTTGATGAGATTGATCCTAGTTTAAGAGTTTTTGACTCGAGATTAAAGATACTCAGGGAAAGACTCGGGGAACACATTACTCACACTTACGGGCCGTGCGCTACAGTGGAAGATACAGGTGTGTATTTCGAAGTGTCATAAAAGATACATCAACTAAAACTGATAACAACTGCCTCGTGTTCTTAAAGATTTTCATGTAGTGAACTGAAAATTAATCAGGTCAAGGTCGTGAAAAAATATTTTTGCTGTATTTCAGTGGTTTTTCCTAGCTACATGTATAAAATTGATGTGAATGAAAAGCTTCAATTTCACTCCCTTGCATTTTTGGTCAGATGCACTAAGGGATCTCGCTTAGTTTGAAATTCATCCCAAACTATTTACTAATACTTTAGAGTAAATGATTATTTTAATTTGTACATTCAAATTGAGGATAAAAATGAAATGGAGAATACTGTATTACGCAGCGATAATGATAAGGCATTAAGAAACTTAAGAAATAAAATTTCATTTTTATAAATACGTGGGACGTGAACTGCAGTGCTTCATGGCCAGCAATCTTTTCGTGAAGAGCGTTAGTTTCATAAAGTATGCTGGCCCTAAGATGCTCAGTTCATAACCTCATGTATTTTTAAGAATGATATTTACTTTTGATATTTACATGCACATTCTACTTTCATTTCTTTCAGGATTTCCAGCTGTTAGAATAAAGATTTTATATTTATCAAAATTTATCCACACATTGTGCACATTCATGAGGAAATGACTATTAGTACAGTTGGTAAAGATATTGAAGGCAAAATCAATTGGACTATAAATATGTTGATTTTTAAAGCCTTGTATTACTTTGTTACAGAAAACATGCTAGAGAAGAGAGTTGTGTACATTGATCACGTTTCCCCACGCCCCCATACCTTAGAAAACCTTACCAATCCTGCTACCGTGGAGACGGGCTTCTTTCCAGAGATTGTTAGAGAGGTCATGAATGTGGAAACAAATCAGCAGTCGTAAGTTTCCAAGGCAACAGTAAACACGGTAAAGTCGGCAACATGAAATTTGAGTCCATGTAAATTTCAGTTGATTCCCTATGGGTTAACCGTAAAATTAGGATTCCCCTTGGGGGTTAATGTAACCATAAAATTAGGATTCCCCTTGGGGGTTAATGTAACCGTAAAATTAGGATTCCCCTTGGGGGTTCATGTAGCCGTACAATTAGGATTCCCCTTGGTGGTTAATGTAACTGTAAAATTAGGATTCCCCTTGGGGGTTAATGTAACCGTAAAATTAGTATTCCCCTTGGGGGTTAATGTAACTGTAAAATTAGTGAATAACTATCTTCTCATTTATTATTTGGCACTATGAATGCTATTTTATTGAGTTTTGGGTTTTTTTTCTTTCAGGGCCAAAAGAGAAAGTGCTATGTGGAGAAGAAAGGACAGGTCTCTACAGCATTCTGAACATATTCAGCTGAATTCAGAACAGAGAGAGGTATAGTCTCATTAGCTACTGATGTTTACAGCATTCTGAACATATTCAGCTGAATTCAGAACAGAGAGAGGTACAGTCTCATTAGTTACTGATGTTTACAGCATTCTGAACATATTCAGCTGAATTCAGAACAGAGAGAGGTATAGTCTCATTAGCTACTGATGTTTACAGCATTCTGAACATATTCAGCTGAATTCAGAACAGAGAGAGGTACAGTCTCATTAGTTACTGATGTTTACAGCATTCTGAACATATTCAGCTGAATTCAGAACAGAGAGAGGTACAGTCTCATTAGTTACTGATGTTTACAGTATTCAGAACATTTTCAGCTGACATTCAGAACAGAGGGAGGGTACAGCACTTTATCACTCAGGACCAATATTACATACAATACATGTACTGTAGTATTTCCTAAGTTATATTTAGAACATGCCCATGTCAGCAATAATCAATCAACTTGAGACAAGCTCACTACAGTTGTCAGGAAGATTTTTCCATAGTTTACAGTGAGACTGGTTATCGATCTTTACAAGCTCACTACAGTTGTCAGGAAGATTTTTCCGTAGTTTACAGTGAGACTGGTTATCAATCTTTACAAGCTCACTATAGTTGTCGGGAAGATTTTTCCATAATTTACAGTGAGACTGGTTATCAATCTTTACAATGTCTAGTTTGACACTTGCTATAACTGTCAGAAGTTTACGAAGAGTATCATCCTGTAATGGAGATCTGAAATAATATCTATTCCCTAGCAGTACTGAACACACTGTCAGTGTTTATAGTAAAGCAGCATTGAACCGTGTCTTCTGAAATTTGCTGTTTCAACACTCTCTTTCCTGTAGAAGCATTGGCGACATTTTGTTGTCACTATAATTTTAAAAAAAATCAGTTAATTACAGCTCAGGTTTACCAGATAATGCAATATTGTTTGAACCACTTATCTACAATGTATAGTTTTGTTTTTTATTTACTTGAATTTTCATGAGAATTGGAAGATTTAAGCTATGGAGTGGTAGCAGTAAGTCAGACTAGTAAGTCAGGAGTCTCCCTGTGCATCGGAAAAGTGAACAAGATACAAGATTTATTTATTCGGTTTGATTCCCTGGAGGAGCAACAAGAGTTTACAAACAGAGGGAGGGAGTACATGATTCAGATAAGCAATGTGGCCCGTAGGCATCTTGTTAGTGTATATTGTTCTGTCATTAGAGTGATAGAATGAGAAGACATATTTACAGTGTATAATTATGTCTGACCATTATTGAATGCTGTAAAAAGTATTTACATTTATGTTTAACATGAAGTCAGAGTTTAAACATATAATTTAATGTTTTAAATACACAGAGACTTTGATTCAAATGTATGTTCAAGTAATATTGATAAGACATTATCTATGTTAAAATGAATGTTTGCTGCACGCTTTACAGAAATATATCCAGGATGCCCGCCTGAAGCATGTGAGACAACCCAGACTGACAGAGCTGTCTGCTGCTGGAATGATGCAGACCAACTGGAAATTTGTAGAAACACTTCTACAGGAAATCAAAAACAAGGTGGGGTCTCTGTCAAGTACTACAATACTACAAAACAAGGTGGGGTCTCTGTCAAGTACTACTACAAAACAAGGTGGGGTCTCTGTCATGTACTACAGTACTACAAAACAAGGTGGGGTCTCTGTCATGTACTACAGTACTACAAAACAAGGTGGGGTCTCTGTCAAGTACTACAGTACTACAAAACAAGGTGGGGTCTGTGTTATGTACTACAGTAGTACAAAACAAGGTGGGGTCTCTGTCAAGTACTACAGTACTACAAAACAAGGTGGGGTCTGTGTTATGTACTACAGTAGTACAAAACAAGGTGGGGTCTCTGTCAAGTACTACAGTACTACAAAACAAGGTGGGGTCTATGTCAAGTACTACAGTACTACAAAACAAGGTGGGGTCTCTGTTATGTAGTACAAAACAAGGTGGGGTCTCTGTCAAGTACTACAGTACTACAAAACAAGGTGGGGTCTCTGTCATGTACTACAATACTACAAAACAAGTAGGGATCTCTGGTAAGTACTACTACATGTTTGTATGTCTACATGAAAATGAATTTGTGCATTTTGTCAGGTAGTGTACATGTAATTTTAAGCTGTATGCAACGAAATCTATCATCTACAATCTTAAGGAGGATTAACACACCAGAAAAATATGGAAAAAAAAGGGGGTGGGGGTCTTGTTTAGTAAAAACAAATAAAACCCCATCTAGACTCTAACCCATGCATGATCTACAGATAAGCAGTCAACATGTTATAACCTACTGAGCTACCCGACATTCGTGTTTCAGGGTTTTCCTTCGTGGTTCAATAGTATGTCGGCGTTTGTGACAATGAGTTTTGCTTCTTGAATCATTTTATACGGGATTTAATTTGATGACATCCAGTTTTAAAAGTTATATATAAATCTGATATCATTCATGATTCTTTCTTGAATTTTGATGATAAATCATAATTTAACCAGAGATAAAAGAAAAATATCTGTGTTTCTATAAACCTTGTTCATTTTTTATACAGACTAAGCGTATGCTGGTGGAGAAAATGGGACACGAAGCAATAGAATTAGGACATGGGGATGCCAATATTAACGGCGTGGAGGAAAACACAATGATCGTTAGTCTGTGTGACATGTTGGAGAGAATCTGGTCCCATGGCTTGCAGTCCAAAAAGGTGGGTAAGGAGAATCTATTCTCATGGCCTAGAGCTCAAAAAAGTAGAAAATAGAAACTGGTTTCATGGTCTCTAATCCAAAGAGGTGGGTAAGGAGAAGCAGATTTTATGGCCTGCAGTCCAAAAAGGTTTGTAAGGAGAAAATAGTCTCGTGGCCTAGAGCTCAAAAAAGTAGAAAAAATAGAAACTGGTTTCATGGTCACTAGTTCAAAGAGGTGGGTAAGGAGAAGCTGGTTTTATGGCCTGCAGTCCAAAAGGTAATGTAAGATTGAAAAAGGATGATGGTATGTCTATTAAATGATCATAGTCAGACAAACTTTAATCATGATTAGTGCAGTAGTAGTAAGATAACAGACTCTTTAAAAAGAATTCTACAGTGGATACCATAAAGCATGACACGTGTACTGTGTATTCTGGTATAGGCTACATGGAACTCTGAGCTTCTGTAAAGCAATAAGACAGGCAATTTTCAAATCTCAGTTTATTATTAAAACCTTCAAGATCTACACATATATTTGTAAACAAGCTGACAATAATAGTGTATGACTGCCCATGTGCGTTGAACCGTGAATAGATTGGGAGATTTGTAAATTCAACTTAAAATGGCATTTCCTCCTGTAGGTCTGGAATCAGACATCTCCAGTTGAGGCCTGGGTGTTATAAAATGTACTCTGTAATTAAATTCATGATCTGTGTCATGCTCTAAAGTTACACATGAATGAGAGTGACATATTGAGTATGGTTTGGAATACTGGGTATGAGTTTGAGTATGGAATATGTATTCAATAAGTCTTATAGTCTCCAGGTCAGTTAATATGCCAGCCAACCTTATATACTACACTTACAGCAAACATACTTACAATGAATTCACACCTACAGTAAAACACAGTTACAATGAACTCACTTACAGTAAAACACACTTATAATGAATTCACACTTACAGTAAAACACACTTATAATGAATTCACACTTACAGCAAACATACTTATAATGAATTCACACCTACAGTAAAACACAGTTACAATGAACTCACTTAAAGTAAAACACACTTATAATGAATTCACATTTACAGTAAAACACACTTATAATGAATTCACACTTACAGCAAACACACTTATAATGAATTCACACTTACAGCAAACACACTTATAATGAATTCACACCTACAGCAAACACATTTATAATGAATTCACACCTACAGCAAACACATTTATAATGAATTCACACCTACAGCAAACACACTTATAATGAATTCACACTTACAGCAAACACACTTATAATGAATTCACACCTACAGCAAACACATTTATAATGAATTCACACCTACAGCAAACACATTTATAATGAATTCACACCTACAGCAAACACATTTATAATGAATTCACACCTACAGCAAACACATTTATAATGAATTCACACCTACAGCAAACACACTTATAATGAATTCACACCTACAGCAAACACACTTATAATGAATTCACACCTACAGCAAACACACTTATAATGAATTCACACTTACAGTAAAACACACTTATAATGAATTCACACTTATAATAAATTCACACTTATAATGAATTCACACTTACAGTAAAACACACTTATAATGAATTCACACCTACAGTAAAACACACTTATAATGAATTAACACTTACAGTAAAACACATTTACACCAAACACATTTATAATGAATTCACACTTACAGTAAAACACACTTATAATGAATTCACACTTATAATGAATTCACACTTACAGCAAACACACTTATAATGAATTCACACTTACAGTAAAACACACTTATAATGAATTCACACTTACAGCAAACACACTTATAATGAATTCACACTTACAGCAAACACATTTATAATGAATTCACACCTACAGCAAACACATTTATAATGAATTCACACTTACAGTAAAACAAAGTTATAGTAAACTCATTTATAATGAATTCACACTTACAGTAAAACACAGTTATAGTAAACTCACTTATAATGAATTCATACTTACAGTAAAGTCATTTTCATTTCCTGAAACATTAAACATACTGTATAATGAACTTATTTGATATATAGAATGACATGAATAGAATTATTTGTCCCCAGCACTTCACTTTATAAGCATGATTGTTTTACTGTACTGTAAATTCAGGAATCTGATTCATTCTAAAGTACAGTACTTTCTTTTTCTACTGATTCCGAAGGTGCAGTCTGGGTGAACGGGGGTGTTTTGTTTTTTCTATTGTATCAATTGTATCAGCTCTTTAAACATTTCTTAGAAATCAAGTTCATAAAATATGACATATGTGAATATTATATATTGTTTTCAGGGTAAATCTGCATTGTGGTCCCACCTACTAAGCTACCTAGAGCTTCAAGACTGTAACTATGGAAACCAGTGCCTTGACAGTAACAGATTGGCTCCACCAGGTAATGACTCCCCAGAATAAAATCATTAAAAGAAAGTCATCCTAATGTTGAAAATTGTCTTCTAAGCTAATCATGTTGATAATTTTTTCCCTTGAAACATTTGAAATTTACCTACACATGCACTGCCCACCAAAAATTGGTGTCCACATAAATGATTTTCTTTTCTGTTTCTTTATGTATAGCCATGCGTCAATTTGTCCAAAGCTTTAAAAACTACTTGTACAACCTGTGCTTGTCTCTGATTTCTTGTAAATGTTTTCAACAGAAAGTTTGTGATGGAGATATGAAAATTTCCAGGTTATAGTTTGCTCAATGCAAGCACAACATGCTTTGAATGAAAACTGAATCTGAGTGTAAATTAATTTTGGTGGGCAGTTTATGAAGACAACACACAATATTTTAGTTGGGCTTTTTATAATCCCAAAGGGTTTGTTAGTTAATGATAATACAGAATTGTTTGTAAACAAAGGGTTTCTTAGTTAATGATAATACAGAATTGTTTGTAAACAAAGTGTAAAGTAGCTGATTTTGTGTTTTAGCGTCACGTTTTGCGATACGTAAGAGAACGAGACTAGACTATTCCTCTCTTAGGTCATTGTACGTTTGTCTGTGCAGCAGTAAGTAAATTTAACGTTCTCGTGTTTTACTTCTTTTACTGCTGCAGTCTTGACCATCTTGCCCATTTTGTTCATTTCTCAAGTGTTCTTTCGTTTGGAAAGGAATTTCAGTAATGTTCAGTTCTTGATTGTGTGTTTTCCAAGTGCAAATTTGTTTATAATATTATAGGTTAATCGTGAGTGCATCATTTAATTTTATAAAGTTACAGCAAAATAGAAAGGAAAGGAAATAAATCTCTATAAAGATCAAAGGGAATAGAGATTTCCTATGGTGCTGATAGGAAGCACTCATTTTCACAGTTATTGTATATAGCGAGATTGGCATGCAGCTGCTTTCATAAAGTGTTGTTTTGGACTTACACTTATTTTCTTATTGTGGCAAAACTTAAAGGTATACATGATTATGTTTTAGCTGGAGTGAAACAGTTGACGTGAATAGAATCCTAGGATTATACTTGTTCTCACATGTGTGATGTAATTGTTTGATCACAGAAGGTGTCGCTTTTAGTGACTTCAGAGAGAAGTGAAATGCCATACATTGTGCTTACGTATCATCAACATAAAATACAATGTAATATACAACATCATATATAATACAACATCAGATTGTGTTCTTAGTTTGCAAATCAGACTAAGCTTATCATTCCTTTGCAATGTTTTGGGGTATATAGCAACACGTTCAAGTGAGTGCTTAAGTGAGTGATTGAGCATGTGTGTGTGTGTGTGTGCATGTATGTATGTGTGTGTGTGTCTTTGTGTGTGTGTCTATGTATGTGTGTGTCTGTGTGTGTGCGCGTGCGTGCGTGCATATGTGTGTTTGCGTGCGTGTGTGTGTGCACAGTCAAATGTGTGCATGAGTGAGTGTCCATGGATGATTGTGTGGGTGAGTGTGTGGAAGTTAGCGTGCGAGTGTGTGAGTGATTGTAAGAGTGAGTGTGTGTGAGTATGTACTACCAATATTTATAAGCAAGTCCAAGGGTGCTCTGTCATGATGTCCTTTTGTTATGAATGTCAACAGAATCAATCTTTTCCTCTAGCATGACTTAAATTCAAATTTTATTTGCTGCTTCAAAAATGACAAGAAATTGAAACAAAATACAAGCAGTCGAATGATGATGACTGTGCATGGTTAGTACTGATGATATTTTATTGTATTTTCTGCTGTAAAATAGATCATTGGGATCACACCTCACGTATGTTTTCGCTTTATAATATTATTTATTTACCTATTCCTTTGTTACATGTAGACCACCTTGGTTCCCTTATTTTGGTGTGGAGTGAAATTTTCATTTACTTCCTGGTGTACTCATTTGTACGTGTAGCTCTTTCGACGTGATTGAGGTCTATATATCTCTGTAGTAATGTGCACAATGGAAAGATTGGGTAGATTACAGGTAGTTAGACAAGGCACACAAATTTTCTAATTTCTGAAAGATAATTTTTTTGTACTGTAACTGAATTATTTGATAATAGATATTAGAGAACGATTCCAGTTTATGTTAAGGTAGCTCTCTACACCAAAGCGTATGCTCTTTAGGACACAACATCACAAGATCACAATTTAAATGTTTGCTGACATTGTTTGCATCGATCGATTTGTTTGTATATTGTCATACATGTACATGAAGCTCAGTGGTTAAAGAATCAGGCTGGTGAACCACAGATCCTGTGTTCAAATCCGCCAGAGGTTTTTGTTCATATTTACTGAAATAAATTGCTGAAAATGATCATGTTTTTATTTTACCCAAAATTGCACATTTTCCACCTTTTAACACACACACACAGACACATGCACATACACACACACATACACACACACACACACACACACACACACACACACACACACACACACACATATATATATATATATATATATATATATATATATATATATATATACATATATATACTTTTTATGTATCATCAGATCTTTCATAATCAGATCGTTTCATGTTGATGTGAGAAAGTCTTTCAAGGTGTAGTGAACCACCTTAGTTTTTTATGTATTGAGAAATATACTACATGTACTATTCTCACTGCCATATATATATCTGCCGCTGCCTTGAACCCACCCCCCCCCCACACACACACATGCACATGTGCACACACATGCACACACACACATATGCACACACATGCAATGAGATGATTATATGCACAAGCAGAACTGTATTCCATCCGTCCTTAATACTCAAGAAAGCAGAGTTAGAGTGTCAAAACTTGACGTATAAAGTAGTTCCACCTTCCCCTGACGTCATAAGATGTTGCAAAATCAGTAATGTATTTAGATTTATGAGTGATATTACCATCAATGTTTTTGGAATTTTTCCAATTGTCGATGTAAAAAAATTTGTTAAACATCAAATATTTCAAATGTCTAAGTTCTGTATAAATAATCAATAATATGTATCAAAATATTGAATACAAGAGCAATAACTCTGTTTTCATTTAATCCTTTATTAAGTTCATTATTTGATAGATTTTCTTTATTTTGTACAGAAATTTGGAATAGTTTGGTGAAGAAACAATATCATGAAATTATTATGAATACTATTTAATATCAACTAGTTTTTGTGAAATTTTGAATGATGTTGAAGGAAAATTGCAATTGTCTGACTTTGATATATGACTTTGTACATGTATGTCTTGCATCTTAAAAAGTGTGGTGATCTCTATATATTATTTGATAATCTATTATTTTTAATTCTAATAAATTGAAATAAATACACATTTTAAACTTTTATCAGATAATAATGTGAGTGTGGAGGTAACTTAATTATAAATATTTATTGCAGTACATTTGTATGTACTATATAATTACTTAATGTTTAATACTTTCAAATATAGTTTTTAAGAATTAATCTTATTCATCATTTAGTTTGAAAAGTGAATATCTCTCTCTCTCTCTCTCTCTCTCTCTCTCTCTCTCTCTCTCTCTCTCTCTCTCTCTCTCTCTCTCTCTCCTATAGTTGTGAATTATTTTGCTGTGGTCATTGCTGAAGTGGAAGGTGGTGCACAACCTTTAAGTATAAAATTGTAACCATTTTCTGCATGGACTCAATTTGCATTTTTTTGTCTAGTTATGATAATTTAAAGCTTGATTTATTGAAACATTTTATATTTTCCTCATTATGGATTTCATTATTATATATTTATATACAGTATTTGACAAAGTGTTGTCTGAATTTATCGAACATTTTAAACTTTTTTTGAAGAACGATTAAATAATCTAATAATTTGATTACATTAGGAGTGTCTTTTACAGCAGTTAACAAGCTTATACAGATGAACTGAAGTATAAATTTAGATTCAATTCATTGTAATATGCATATACATGTATTGCTAACTATGAAGGCAAGAGAAAAGTATTTTTGTCACTCATTAAAAGTGAATGTTGATTTGTCATTATTAATTTATGTGGTTAGTGTTTATATCTAAATTTATACGGGCTTTTGGTAGATGTCACTGTGATGTCATTAAGTTCAGAGGCCACTCAAGACCAACCAAGTCATATAAAAACACATCGTCGTAAGGGAAGCACTGGAAGGATCGAGCTTCCAACCCTGAACCCGCTGCCGACCTCTCTGGCTTACGATATGAGGTAAACACATGGGAAAACATGCAAGCAGTTTAAACCAGGAAATTTTTTTTATGCACTGCATGATCTAAGCATTTCTTAGGTGTGGGCATCACAGTTACCTTTCAAAATGTATGTTGTGCTATGGCATAAAACTTTTTAAATTTTATAAATGAGAAGTATAGAAATTTAAATTTGTTATCAACAAAAAAGTTTTCAATTGTTAACATGTTAAAACATGTTTTTTGTTTAATTTATGAATGGTTATTTTTAGAAAAGTGCAGCAAATGGTGGAAATGAGAACAGATGTGGGACATGCTCGGGCCTGGGTCAGGCTTGCTCTTGAAAAGAAGATGCTGGCGACCCATCTCAAAGAGCTTCTGTCTGATGCAGAATTACTCAGGTTCAAACAGAAACATTCCTAGACATTCATCAGTGCATTATACAGAATTGTTCAGATATTTGATAGAAACATACGTAAATACAATCTGCAAAATGACTCGGGTTCTGAATTAACGTATTTAATAGAAACATTCAAAAAGATATTATGCAAAATGTTCAGATATTTGATGGAAACATTCCCAAAAGCATAATGAGGAATTGTTCAGATATTTGAAAGTACATTCTGCAAAAGTTACAAGCATTTAATATATATGGATTCTTATTAGATTTTACCTATCATATATTTATACTCTACGTGTCAGCATGGTAACTGTTTTTACAAGGATTTCTATGTCATTCAACACAGTAATTATACATGTTAATCTGTTTATTGATTATTTTACAGGAACTTGTACAAGCGATACGCCTTTCTGCGATGTGAGGATGAGAGGGAACAGTTCTTGTTTCATCTACTCTCCCTGAATGCTGTGGACTACTTCTCATATACCAACTCTTTCCTGAACACAGGTGCATAGTCCGTTTAATTATCAAAGTTACACTTTAACATAGGAACACAGTCTGTCTGATTATCAGAGTAACATCTAAAAACATATATAATCAGTTCAATTACCTGAGTTACACCTGAACACAGGTACACAGTCAGTTTAATTACTTGAGTTACACCTGAACACAGGTACACAGTCAGTTTAATTACCTGAGTTACACCTGAACACAGGTACACAGTCAGTTTGATTACCAGAGTAACTTATACCTATAAAGGTATAAGAAAACAAAACATGAATTGTCAGGCCATTTGATGTGTGGCTGAAGCCGGCTTTTTTTTTGTGAAGGGTATTTTTTGCCTATTGCAGTTGTGCCGTACAAAGTACTGCTTTTTCCTAGTCCTAAGTTTGGTTGTTCAACAACTAGTGCTAATCCCTGGATCAGTTTTGCTGGTCAGCACGGAGAGACCGGGCTGATTGAAATCCCCAAAGGTTGTCTGGAATTTAATGTAGAGGTTAGTGCAGCTATTGCAAGGAAAATCTCCGAAAACAAGTGTTAATGATTAGAATTAAAGATATAGCTGATACATTATTTATTAACTTTGAAAACTTAATTTTGAAGGTGTACATATTACGCTAAATGATTTGAGTATCATCATTACAAACTATTCAATATACATGTAGATTTTTTTTCTTGATTTTGTATGACTTTTGATTTTGTGGGTGTGGAGGAAATGCTATAAATAGAAAACCTATTATTTATGTGATAATGATATACGGGTATTGTAAATTACAGCACAAGAATCTTGGGATACTGACAACTCTTCGTATTGGCCATGACAACACCGGTCTGACTCCCCGCTGGCTGGTGGAATACGTTCTAGTCAGGAATGAGTTAACGGGACATCTCTACAAGTATGAACAGATTTCTGTATTGGTTTCATATGTGTAAAAAAAACAAAATAAATAAAAAGATTAGGATTTGTTATTACAAATTCTAGCATATTAAGTTTGTATTTTGAAAAGTGTAATGATTCTTTGTGTGATATTAAATTTTGATGCCATGTGCCAATGTTTGAAAAAAAAAAAAAGAATATGCGCTCTACTGATCATATTGATAAAATGATTCTATAAAGAAATATATACAGTAGAACATGGTCCACAAAAAGACTTCGTTATATCCCAGACTTCATTATACAGTAGAACATGGTCCACAAAAAGACTTCGTTATATCCCAGACTTCATTATACAGTAGAACATGGTCCACAAAAAGACTTCGTTATATCCCAGACTTCATTATACAGTAGAACATGGTCCACAAAAAAACTTCGTTATATCCCAGACTTCATTATACAGTAGAACATGGTCCACAAAAAACTTCGTTATATCCCAGACTTCATTATACAGTAGAACATGGTCCACAAAAAAACTTCGTTATATCCCAGACTTCATTATATAGTAGAACATGGTCCAAAAAAAGACTTCGTTATATCCCAGACTTCATTATACAGTAGAACATGGTCCACAAAAAGACTTCGTTATATCCCAGATTTCATTATACAGTAGAACATGGTCCACAAAAAGACTTCGTTATATCCCAGACTTCATTATACAGTAGAACATGGTCCACAAAAAGACTTCGTTATATCCCAGACTTCATTATACAGTAGAACATGGTCCACAAAAAAACTTCGTTATATCCCAGACTTCATTATACAGTAGAACATGGTCCACAAAAAACTTCGTTATATCCCAGACTTCATTATACAGTAGAACATGGTCCACAAAAAAACTTCGTTATATCCCAGACTTCATTATATAGTAGAACATGGTCCAAAAAAAGACTTCGTTATATCCCAGACTTCATTATACAGTAGAACATGGTCCACAAAAAGACTTCGTTATATCCCAGATTTCATTATACAGTAGAACATGGTCCACAAAAAGACTTCGTTATATCCCAGACTTCATTATACAGTAGAACATGGTGGTAGGTTCACCCCATAAAATCATTGTTATTGTCCTCTCATAAGGGTAAAATTATCACTTAAAAATAAACTGGAATTCATTATAAGCATTTCCATTATAAGTGTATTCTTTAAAGCTTGAATTTGTTGTAAGCTTGAATTGGTTACAAGCTTGAATTGGTTATAAGCGTGAATTCATTATAAGCAGGTTCATTATAAGTTTGCTCGTTATAAGCGTGAATTCGTTATAAGCAGGTTCATTATAAGTTTGTTCGTTATAAGCGTGAATTCGTTATAAGCGTGACTTCGTTATAAGCAGGTTCATTATAAGTTTGTTCATTATAAGAGTGAATTCGTTATAAGCATGAATTCGTTATAAGCAGGTTGTACTGTATTGTGATTTCAGATTCCCCTGTGGTAGGTGGCTTGGTAAAATGGTGGATGATGGCAGCACAGAGAGATTACTGGTAGCACAGCTGCTTGCTCAGCACTCAGATACTTACGGTAATGAGCCCCTTTATAAAATTCTAATGAGTGAAACTTACGGTAATGAGCCCCTCTATAAAATTCTAATGAGTGAAACTTACGGTAATGAGCCCCTCTATAAAATTCTAATGAGTGAAATTTACAGTAATGAGCTCCTCTATAAAATTCTAATGATGAGTATAACTGATGCTTAAATGTGACAATGAAGCAAAATTTACACTTCCAACGTTTTTGTCTTTCATATCTTTATCATTGAAATAATCACCATTTTCTGAAAAATACCTGAAGGCATAAACTGCAATGGTTATGCCGGCGTACATGCACTTCCTGAAGCTCTAATACGCTGAAGTATGCTGACATAAAGCATCGCAGTCACAGGTCATGCCCTCATGTATTTTTCAATAATTTTATTGATTTTGGAAGTGTACATTGTAAATAGCAATTACGAAATTTAACATTGCTGTTGAACAGTTTGTGATGTTGACAGACATTCATGTAAAGTTTTTCTTATTTTTTGATAAGAGCAACAAATGATTGTTGTTAAGCCACAAGATTTACGTGGATCTGAGCAGGAGACTTAAACATTAATTTTTGCATATTTCAGATTTAGACTTGGCAGTTGCCTCTTCACCCCCAAATAAATCAATGTCCCCCAATTCACCGAAGAAGTCTCCTGATGCAGGTTTTTACACTTTTATGCTTGTTTTTGTGTAGGGCATTTTTTAGTGGAATTCTGATGCTGTGATCTGAAATTTCTCCCTCAGGGACTAACAGTTTTAATTTCATGTATGGTTTAGTATAAAGTGGTAAGATTTGAAATGATTAATTTCATGTTTGGAATATTTCACAAATTCATTAATCGATTGTTTTTAGGGTCTCTAAGTATTCCAGAAATTCAAGAGAGGCTGGGACATGCTGTAAACAATTTAGTCAAACATTTCTATAAACCAGAGAAAGAGGTCAGTATTTATTCCTCAGAATTTAGTTGATGAGAGAATTCGTTTCTTCATGGAAACAGTAAAATACATATTATGAAAAAACAAAATAGACCAATCAAATTTGCAAACACATGACAACTATCCCAAGATTGTGTTTTAAAGGGGGATAACTACTGCATTTTTGCAATGCAGCGTAGTGTTATACACATAGAATATACAATGAAACATGCCTAATCTGACATGCACTGGAAGACAAAATTTTTATTAGATTATTGATTGATTATATATTGTTTTACGTCTCGCTGGAGAATTTTTCACTCATATGGAGACGTCACCATTACCGGTGAAGGGCTGCAAAATTTAGGCCTATGCTCGGCGCTTATGGCCTTTGATCAGGGAGGGATCTTTAACGTGCCACACCTGCTGTGACACGGGACCTCGGTTTTTTCGGTCTCATCCGAAGGACCGCCCCATTTAGTCGCCTCTTACGACAAGCTAGGGGTGCTGAGGATCTATTCTGACTACCCGGATCCTCACGGGGAAAATTTTTATTAGAATGCACAGTATGTCAAAGTAAACATTGTAAAAAAAAAATCAATGAAATTGAGAATGAAAATAAGGTTCTGAATGCCCAGTGAAATGGATTATGCAAGTGTCGGATTAGGCAGTTTTCACTGTAGTATCAATTTTTTATTGGTCTTGGTTGTTAAAATTTTATATGTATTTACATTGACCTAATCAAGAAATAGGGCTCACAGCAGGTGTGACCAGTCGACAGGGGATGCTTACTCCTACTAGGCACCTGATATCACCTCTGGTATAGCCAGGGGGCCCTTATAGGAGTTATATGATTGATCACTTTTCATCATCTTCACCTTTTCGTGTTAGATATTTGCACACAAACAATATGTGACTGAGTTCTTTTTTGTCAGAGAGGGAACCTGACCTACCTTCTGTGTGGAGATCAGGGGCTTGTCCACTGCTTGGAGCTTGTGTTTCATTACGGCTTCAGATCATCTCGACTCTTCAGGAACAAGTTCTTCATCTGGGACTATCTTGGTTTGTATTCAGTTTATTGACTAATATAGAAACCGTTTAAAAGAACAAAAAAAAAAAAAGCATTTACAGTATGCTCTGTAAGAATTCTAACTTTGATGAGGAAACTTTTGCGGTGTACGTTGAAATTTCTACATTTTGTCATCATCAAAGTCCATTCAGTACAACTGAGATACAAGTTCATCTGTCAAGTCAGTTTAATACAAAAGTCTACTTGGTTTAATTGATACAAAAGTCTGTTCATGACAGTTAAATTTGCTACAGTTGATGTAATACAAATGGAATGGCATCCATCAAAGCTGATTACAGTATTGAAGGAGTGGATCTCAATTCCATCACCATGACTTTCAGTAGAAATGTTAAAAAATTGTGTGTGTATTTCGTGGGGAAACACATGTATACATTAATATTTTTTTGAGAAATTGTATGATATTAGAAGAATATGGTTATGACACACTCCGTTGATTTGTTTTGTGATTTTTTTTTTTTCAGAGAAGGTAAAGCAGCATTTTGAGAGTGTACTGACAGGAGAAGTCCGACAGCCCATCTCTGATGGGGCTACAGCTGGTTACTGGATATATTGCAACTTCCTGAGTAAAATCAACAGTGCTACGGAATCTGTAGGGAAGGATGGAAAGTTCCAGATATTTGTCTGTGTTGGTATAAGGTCAGTTTATTTGCCTGTGTCATGTGAGGTCAATTTATTTTAGGTATAAGGTCAATTTGTTTGTCTGTGTTAGTAGAAGGTTAGTTTGTTTTTGTTGGTATAAGGTTAGTTTGTCTGTGTTCTATAAGGTCAGTTAGTTTGTCTGTGTTAGTAGAAGGTCAGTTTGTCTGTGGTCTATAAGATCAGTGTGTCTGTGCTGTTTTAGGTCAGTTTGTCTGTGTTGTATAAGGTCAGTTTGTGTGTGCTGTATAAGGTCAGTTTGTTTGTCTGTGCTGTATAAGGTCAGTTTGTTTGTCTGTGCTGTATAAGGTCAGTTTGTTTGTCTGTGCTGTATAAGGTCAGTTTGTGTGTGCTGTATAAGGTCAGTTTGTTTGTCTGTGTAGTATAAGGTCAGTTTGTTTGTCTGTGCTGTTTTAGGTCAGTTTGTTTGTTTTGTATAAGGTCAGTTTGTGTGTGCTGTATAAGGTCAGTTTGTGTGTGCTGTATAAGGTCAGTTTATTTGTCTGTGCTGTATAAGGTCAGTTTGTTTGTCTGTGCTGTATAAGGTCAGTTTGTTTGTCTGTGCTGTATAAGGTCAGTTTGTGTGTGCTGTATAAGGTCAGTTTGTTTGTCTGTGTAGTATAAGGTCAGTTTGTTTGTCTGTGCTGTTTTAGGTCAGTTTGTTTGTTTTGTATAAGGTCAGTTTGTGTGTGCTGTATAAGGTCAGTTTGTGTGTGCTGTATAAGGTCAGTTTATTTGTCTGTGCTGTATAAGGTCAGTTTGTTTGTCTGTGCTGTATAAGGTCAGTTTGTTTGTCTGTGCTGTATAAGGTCAGTTTGTGTGTGCTGTATAAGGTCAGTTTGTTTGTCTGTGTAGTATAAGGTCAGTTTGTTTGTCTGTGCTGTTTTAGGTCAGTTTGTTTGTTTTGTATAAGGTCAGTTTGTGTGTGCTGTATAAGGTCAGTTTGTGTGTGCTGTATAAGGTCAGTTTATTTGTCTGTGCTGTATAAGGTCAGTTTGTTTGTCTGTGCTGTATAACTTCAGTTTGTGTGTGCTGTATAAGGTCAGTTTGTTTGTCTGTGCTGTATAAGGTCAGTTTGTCTGTGCTGTATAAGGTCAGTTTGTGTGTCTGTGTTGTATAAGGTCAGTTTATTGGATTCAGGTGAAGAGATATGTAGTGGTTTTTGAAAGAAATTTTTAGATCATGTAAAGAGACATTAGTAACCCTAACCCAGACATTTTCTACACCTTAACAACCAGCTAATCATCACTGAGCTGTGAGTAAGTTTCCTTGTGTTATTGTCAGTGAATGTACAAGTCAAGGTTATTCGTCAAGGTAAAGTTTGCTTCGTACCAATATGGCCACTCTCAGTGTAGGGAATGATAGTAGTTTCACAAACATGTGTTGTTGAATTTGACCACTGGTTGATCTTACTGTCAATCAAGTATTGAACAAGAATAGTTTAAAATTGAAAATGAAAGTACTGTAAGAAAGTCGTACAGTTGTCTGCCTCTGCTAAGGAATTGTAACATGATATAAAATTGCTGCTGCCTGTGTATGAGTTTTTTGTTTGTTGTGGTTTTTTGGGGGGTTTTGGGGGGTTTTTTTCATGGTCTAACTTTATAAATGATTCCTTTGTAGAGATCATCTGATTCAGAAGTTACTTCCCTTGGTTGCCAACACACCAGTGACAGCACAGATGTACGAAGAAAATTCATTTCTGCGAGATTACAGTCACATTAACTACTTAGTCCACATACTCGGTACTCTAGAGGAATTCCAGATCACTCTAGAGTCCTCACTGCTCCGTGGTTTAGACATTTGAGAAGGGGAAATTGCCATATATTTGTTCACCCACCTATAACCGATAGTGTTATTCCAAGCAGGGTTTTTTTTTCCCAGCAGGTTTGAAAACTGCACTGAAATAGCATCTGTCTTTATTATGATTTGTTACATATAGTATATTTATTGTTATGGCTCAAACAGAAATAAGCATGACAGATGGGGGGGGGGGGTAATTTATTTTTTTTTCTTTTGTTTGTAATTTTGTAACTGCCAGATGGAGAACATGCGTCTGTCTCAAGGTTTTATTAAATTTGTTATCTGGTGCAGCATTACTGAAAGCTTGACTAAGTAATGAAGGTCAGTAAATTGATATTGTGTACCACACAGGGCATACATGTGCAAGTTCATAAACGACTGTAGTAATTGTACAGTGGCTCTTCATTTCTTTTTCACCGACTTTAAAGATTTTGTGATTTGTGTTTTATAATGGTGTGAGATGAAGGTACAAGAAATAGAGCAATGTTTACTGAATCTGATTCGGTGTAAATTCTGACTCTCCAATTAATCAGAATAAATTATTAAACAGATCTCATTTCTAACACAGTAAGTCATATACTATGTATATAGCCTGTGATATAGGGTGTGTGTATACAGTCTATGATGTAGAGTACACATACAGAGTCTATGATTTAGGTTATGCGTACAAAAGTGTCTTTGCATATTTTTTTTAAAAACTAGTCGCCATTATTTTATGATGATAATCAAACTTCCAAACTATGTTTTGTTTTGTTTTTGTTTTGTTTTTTTCATGTCACTAATTTTTTTCTTGCTAAACAGTGTGCAATATTTTACTTATCTTATCAAAATTATCATGTAATGTCAGACACATGTAAATCTGTACATTGTAAACTTCAGACCTTTTAAATGTTTCTTCAAAAGATTCCCCTAGATGCTGGCAGAATTCATTGTCTATGTTTGCAATAGAGTAAGACGAAGGTGGGTGTGGATTTGTATGAATTTCAATTTCTGGGGTTGCAATATAATTTTTCTATCATTTGTACTGAGAAAACAATATTAGATTGACAAATACTCAAAATATTTCAGTATATTAATGGTCATGTTGACATGTTGTTCTATATCGAATTGTTTTGACTGATTGTGTATGTATATGTATTACACAGACAATATTCTACCAAGAAACAATGTACTGTTGTAAGTTAAACAAACTTTTCCTTCCATGACACACTGTAAAATGCATAAAAAATTGTATGCATGTAAACACCAACCAGAACACTGTTTATGTATAGTCAGTGATTGTTGCAAATTATATGTATGTGTATTACATTGGATTACTCAATATTCGGATTTGATAGGTACATCATCAGTATAAGGAATGATAAGCTTCTATAGAGGTTGTAATGTTTCTGTTGGTACGAGCATATTTTATTGTAATGTTATTCTGTGGGAGTCGAGGACACACGTTACACAGACTTGTTTTGACCCTCTCCCTGGTTCTGTTCTGTGTTGTGATCAATACAGCGGTGTTTATGTCACTGTATAATGAGTGCCAATTTCAGTATTTCCTTCATTTTTTGTGTTAATTTTGTGTCAGTAAGTGCACAGTGACATGGAGAGCAGATATGTTTGTTCAAAAGAAATCTGCAGATTGTATACAATATATATAGAGTGCCATTTCTGAATTCCTAACCTTTATTTACATTTTCCAAACTTGTGAAAATTTTGGAGTCCTGTGATTGTATTTCTTTGGTTAATCACATTGTTGTATGCAATTAGTTAATACTTTTGTTTGGAGGCATTGGCATCTTGTCTAAGTGTTTTTACTGAATTTGTAAAATTATGATATATTATGATATCACTTACAAAAGAAATGAATTTTTTTTTTCTCCAGTCTTTACAATCCTAACTCGTAATCTGAGTGAAATTAACAGAAAATATTTATAAATAGATTAAAATGAGTCTTCTAGTTTTGTTAGATGGGGTCCTCACCAATTGATGTGAATGTTGATTGTCAGTGTATAATGAGGTCACACTATCCATATTTTCTGTGATAGGTTCTTGAACATGCCAAGTACAGTATAGAAATTCTGTCATCAATGTAATTACCTGTATGATTATTCTGTCTAACTGCAATGCTTCAACTGCAGTTTTAAGATTTTTCTAAGTAAATGGACGGAAGATTGGAAACAATAAATGTCCACTCTATTGGGACAATGAAAAATAAGAATCTATAATGTGGCTTACATTTCTAGAGGACTTTCTAAATCACCCTCAATGAGGAAATTTTAAAGTTGCAGGTATCAGTATGTCATCATAATTCATTGACACATGACCCCAGATCTGTACGACTCTTTTTTTTTTCTTTTTTTTTTTTAAACTGTATGTGCAGTCTGGAGATCTGGCAAAGATTGAGAAGTTACTAACACCACTCAGTATAGATAAGATGAATTATTACCTTCGTAGCTAAAATTAGTGAAGCTTTATTCACGAAGGAAGAATGACTTTTGTTTGATTTTCATTGTCATTTAAAAAGGTGATTTGGGTGTTATGGCACATAATATGACCAATATTGTTTAATGTAATTACATCCTCACAGGTGGGGATTTTTTTAAGGGTGATTTGATTTTTGGGAAGGGTAATATATTCAAAAGAAATTTTCTTTCCATATTGTGCATAATCTGATAATAAGAAGATATAAAAATATGTCTACTTTTCCAATGTTTTCGCCTTTGATATCTTTATAAATTGTAATGACAGCAATTTTTTTATGAATGCTGTTTTTTTTTTTTATAAGTAACCCCAAGCAGAGAAATTTCCGGCTGTGGAGGAGCAGCAATCCGTGACGATATGTAAATTACTTGTGTAGATATTTTGTACATGTCTCGCCATTTTCTGTTCAGTGTTAGCCTTGTGTGATTGTTTAGTCTTGTGGAAGAAGTCGTATAGCCTGCCTCCTGAATTTTACAATACTTTGTTATCGAGTATTGTGTATTAGCAATACCAAGTCCTGTCGTTTTGAACTATTATAATGTATTGTTAGACGTTCCCTCTTGATCTTGTTTTTTTTTTTTTTTTTTTTGAGAAATAAACATTGAAATAGAAAAGCATTTGCAAGTCAGTGTTGATGTTTATTTCGATATCGGCTTTGCCGAAGGGGGCTATTAGTTTATCCTCGATCTGTCTGTCCGTTGGTATGCCCATCTGTCTGTTATTCTGCTTGAAGTTTTCCAGACTTTTCTTTGTAATCAGGGATAAATGAAAACAATATTGCAGATAATTTCTGGAAATGTTATGATGAGATCTGGTAGATTTACATTCCAAATGAACTTTTTTTTAAAAAAAAAAAAAAAAGATTTGGTGATGTACAAGCAAATCTGCTGCATGTCAATATAAGCTTAACAGATGAAATAATTTATGATTTTTTTTCCCTTGATATCAGCCTAAGTCAACTGATGATAATTCTACCATAAAGAAACTAGTCAAGTATATCCAATCAGCTCTGTGGTTGGTTGGTTGTACATGTATAATTTTTTAACGCCCCACTTGAGAATCTTTCACTTGCACGGAGACGTCACCATTGCCGGTGAAGGGCTGCGAAATTTAAGCCTATGCTCGGCGCTTATGGTCTTTGAGCAGGGAGGGATCTTTATCGTGCCACACCTGCTGTAACATGGGATCTTGGTTTTTAAGGCGTCAAGCTAGCTTGACAGCGTTCTAGCAATCATGCAAAATTTTGCCTATACACCGCCTTTCCAATCTCAATGGGCAAAATCAAATAGTGCCTATTGGTATTGAATGTTTCTTACGATTCAAGGCTTTGATTGATATTTGAAAGGCACAATACCATTTCCATTGTTGATGTTGTTTATTATTATATCTTTGTTCAGTAGTTAAATAACGATTGTTTGGCAAGAAAAGTTCATTATTCGCGGATGGATTTACTACGAAACAGAGTTTCCTTCGAAATTTGTGTCGCATGATATCATTAAGTACTTACAAAATAACCTGCTCAAATTTGGTTTTCATTTAAATCTATAGTCTCATAGTTTCATGAAGAATCCTTTTTTCAGATCAGTAGAAAGAGATAAATATTAAATTTTCACGGTTCGGTTCCTATTCCAAAAACACAAAGACTATTTCCAGTTTTGTTTTCGGTAATCCCGATTCTCAGTTAAACAAAATGAAAGTAGCGTGTGCATCTCGATGAAAATAACAGGTTATTTTACGAAGAAACCCAGGCTAGGTAGCATTCATTGGGAATTGAATCTTGTTCAGAATTTCAATAACCTTTCTACATATTATGTTGAACTTCTGAACTGCTAGACATTATTGAAAACAGAGAGTTAATACCGTATAATTGTTACATACATGAACAGAAGATACAACTTCTATAAACAAGTAGTCTCACTCTGAAGCAGTTATATTCTTTTCAGCATTTTTCGTCTGCAATTTCAATTTATTTATTATAGCCTTTGTAAAGTAACTAGTCTTGAGGGGATATTATCTAGCAAGAGGAGGGTACATGTATGAACTTGTTAGGATAAGAAACTTCAGTCCAAGCTCTCTTATTTATTTCTTTTTATGTAAATAAATACAGCTTGCTGACATTTTACAAATGATTGTAATGCTTTATTTATGTACTTAAACATGAGGAAATGTCTACTGTGGCACTCAAACATTTCTTTTCTTACTTTCTCTAAGTTACCTGTCCTCTGAATTTATTGAGAGCCCTTTAATGTATATTATATTGCACTCAACGCCTCTGTGGCCCTTCAGGCCTTTGATTGCGATCTCATCTGAAGGACCACCCATTTAGTCTCCTATTACATGAACGAGAAGCAAGGGGTTCTGAGGACCTATTCTAACCTGGATCCTTACGGGATTCGGTTTATAGATGGATGGATTTATAATTAAATATGTACAGTCTCTCATCAAAGAAGTCGACTAGGAGAAGGTGGGGGATTATCTATCGACGCGCATTGATTGTGGGCGTTAATGCCATTTAAATCCATACACCGAAAGGGATAAAGATTATCAGACGTGCGATAGTAAAAAACAGAAATGCCAACCGCTTCCGACCTACATTTTTAAAGTACATTGTGAATGTTGAACAATGATTAAAAAAGCCCCGAATGATATTAGACTATCTACCTGCAAATACTAATTACATCTCCGGTCAGCAACCGTATCTGACGATTATTTCAAATAATGGAGAAGATGGATGGGTACAACATTTTTTGAACGATTGCACAACTCTAGACCAAAACATCAATAAGTGTTACCGCAGGACCGTAGAATCCTTTGGTGGTGGGGTGGGAGTGCTGAATCCTCATACAATACTAAAATATTCCACCCCACCTCTCACGAACGGATGAACTGTATATGGGGAAAAAGAAATTATCAGTTGAGACACTCATATAGTGGAGAAAGGAAGACTGGCAAAAATAAATCCTTTTTGAGGAAGTCCAAGTAGAGTACCCTTCCAACACACACACGCGCGAATTAGAATTTGGTCGGCGGCCAAAGATCTTTTTTTTTTTTTTTTTTTTTAATCTTTTTGTCTCCCTTGACAAGAAAGTTTAGAGAGGTCAACTTCCAAATTCTCGCTCGGCTGCCCTCCCTACTTTTGAAAACGGATGATACGTGCCCGTACCATTAAAAGCTGTGCATTTCATTATTTAGGCAGTGTCCATCAACCAATCAGTTATTGCGTTAGAAGAATTCTAATATTTTGAACGTGCATTCAGACTGAATTCAATACGATTCCCGCACCCTTAGAGTTGGAATGGATCGAGTTCACGTTAAAAAGGTCGCGAAAATAAAGGGAAAGTTTCAAACATTACTTTTATTACACTGATCGTTGAATAAACTAAATACTTTAAAGATCGATGTAGAACATTAAACTTCTAAACTTGTTTTTTAATCCCATCACGTTAGTTGACGGTCATATCCGACCATTACATTAAAACAAAAGAACGCAGATTAAGACTAGTTTTCATACCAACCAAGGCTGTGTCGGAGGCAATCGTTATTGTGAGACAAACTTCTGATGAGATAGTTGTGTGAGTATGTATACTGTACATCCCATCCATACGCTGTGGAAGTGTTATTTACACGTGTCGTAATTTTATGAATGGTAGTGGGCAATGTGTTGCTAAAAAAAAAAAATAGAGTCAGAAGGTGAACGTTATTTCTGAGTCGTGCTGGTGGGGCGTGTGTTTAGGAGTCAGAAGCTTAAGGTGAACGTTATTTCTGAGTCGTGCTGGTGGGGTGTGTGTTTAGGAGTCAGAAGGTGAACGTTATTTCTGAGTTGGTGCTGGTGGGGCGTGTGTTTAGGAATCAGAAGGTGAACATTATTTCTGAGTTGTGCTGGTGGGGCGTGTGTTTAGAAGTCAGAAGGTGAACGTTATTTCTGAGTTGTGCTGGTGGGGCGTGTGTTTAGGAGTCAGAAGGTGAACATTATTTCTGAGTTGTGCTGGTGGGGCGTGTGTTTAGGAGTCAGAAGGTGAACGCTATTTCTGAGTTGTGCTGGTTTAGGATTTGTAAAACCAGGCTCTGTAGCTTAGACCTGTACGACGAACTGAATGCATAGCGTGACTAGATCTAGACTGCAAATTTGCATTACATTATTAGAACATTTTTATGTCTCCGTGATCGAAGTTCGGGGCATATTGTTTTTATCCTTTCTGTCACTCTGTCTGAAACTTTAACCTTCCTAATAAGTTTTGAACAGAAAATGCTAGTGCTTTGGCATTTTACATGAGTATTCCTTGTGACAAGACCTTTCCGTTGGTACCAACATTTTTTTTAAATTGGTGACATTGACCTTTGCGTTTGACTTTAAAAACTTTAACCTTTACCATAACTTTTAAATGTTAAGTATTGGGACTTGTCAGTATTTCTTGTGACAGGACCTTTCTGTTGGTACCAAAATGTTTACCTTATACCCTTGACCTTAAATTATGACCTACTTTTTAAAACTTAACGTTGGCCCTAACTAGGGCTTTCACATGAATGTTTATTGTGGCAATAGCATTGGTACCAAATATTTGACCATTTGACACTGACCTTGGTATTTGACCATTTGACACTGACCTTGGTATTTGGCCATTTGACACTGACCTTGGTATTTGGCCATTTGACACTGACCTTGGTATTTGGCCATTTGACACTGACCTTGGTATTTGACCATTTGGCACTGACCTTGGTATTTGACCATTTGACACTGACCTTGGTATTTGACCATTTGGCACTGACCTTGGTATTTGACCATTTGACACTGACCTTGGTATTTGACCATTTGGCACTGACCTTGGTATTTGGCCATTTGACACTGACCTTGGTATTTGACCATTTGACACTGACCTTGGTATTTGGCCATTTGACACTGACCTTGGTATTTGGCCGACTTTTTTAAAATGCTGACATTGGCCATTACTTGTACATGGTAAATACTAAGGTTTTCATATTTCACAGGAGTATTTTTTGTGTGACAAGAGTTTTTCATTGGTACCAAATATTTTTGGTCTACTTTTCCAAACTGTAACATTGGCATGGCCATCACTGGAATTGGTGTCATTGTCATTATCGGTGCATTTAAGTTTCATGAACCTATCCTATTTTTTTGTTTTTTTGTTTTGTTTTGTTTTGTCTTTTGTTTTTGTTTTTTGTTTTTGTTTTTTTTTGTTTGTTTGTTTTTTGGTTTTGGTTTTTTGTTTATTATTATTATTTTTTTTATTTGGTTTTGTTTTTGTTTTTTTTATCAGATAAACCTTTCGTGAAGAACAATAATTATGCATTTCTGAAACTAATATGTGAACACCTTCATATTGTATAATTTTAATTTACAAAGCATTTGAATAACAAACCTTACAAGATAAACCACAATTCTATAGAAGCTTCCGTCTATAACGAAGATTCGAGTTTATGTTTAAATCGCAAACCTCAGGAGGCTGGACTCCAGTGGCCACTTTGAAATCTTTGTCAAGGAATATTCAGGACAAATGTCCGAAAATCCTCTTTTCTTCAAGAACCACAAGGGTAGAAGTAGTGCAATAAGAAAATGTTTCCATTTCCATTGTTTTGTGCCTTTGATATCTGTACAAACCGTAACGATGGCCATTTCCTCATGAATACAATACAGATGTAAACAATGTGCGTATAAGTCATGATAAAGAGAGAGCACGGTCCATTACGACGGGACCAAAATAGGGGTTCAAGGTTTAATGTGTTTAAACAATATCCATGAATTAGGAACACTGACATACCAAAGACGGAGAAACACATTTGATTTCAATGCTCTAGAACATTTATCATAAATCCAACTTCCATGTTTTTTTTTTTATTTTGTGTTGTCCTTACCTCTTTAATTTTGTATTCTTGTTTTCTTATCTTTCCAATCAGTTTTCAAATACTCACTAAACTAAAACTGTATATAAGCGATATAATATCTCATGTGTTGGCATCCCAGATATAGAAGTTCATAAAAGATCTCTTTTTAAAATTTGATTATAAAACACATGAAGGAAATTTATTTTAGAAATATCTTATCAACAAGTATACAATTCGTAAGTCCTGTATACAAACATTCATAAATAATGCAAATTTAGTTTATTCGCACCGTCACTCTCAGGGTGTTAAATTTAAGCATAAAAAATACTGTAAAAAATATTTTCAGGAACCAACAAGGTTCAGTATGTCAAAATAGTATTCAAGTATCTACAGCCAGGAGGCCCATGGGCCATATCAATCGGCTTTGTAATTGGATTTTTGAACAGTTTGAACTGTTCATATGAGAGAGAGAGAGAGAGAGAGAGAGAGAGAGTTTCTTTAGAAATCGTCTTAAGAACCACAGCGGACAATATGTCAAATGCATACAACCTTTTACATAGGAATATTGTTGACAATATTCATAATTTGGAATTAATGTTTTACATGGGAAAATACAACTAACCAGGTGATCAATGTGGCCCATGGGCCTCCAGTTTTCCCTTTGAGTTGCACAATACATAGGCCTACAATAGTTAGTTGTCAAAACTGAAAGAATGATGAATTTTCTACCGCTAACGACCGTTATTTTTCCTTATTAGATTAACTCATTATTGTAATGGGGTGCACAAACAGTACTGAAAAACGACCAAGAGATAGTAAAAGAAATTCCAATGCTCCCCACGATCACCCCGACCATTTGACTCCGCCAGAAATAAAAATCACAGAGACCGATTCCGATAGACGTTCTGTGAAATCATCATCTGCATCATCGTCAAACTCCGACAAGTCAAAGGGAAAGAATAAGTACAGGAAAAATTCAAAGGAAGATAACGATGATTCCAACGAAGCGCAAAATCGCGAAGACTTACAGATCGTATGCGTAAAGAAACCCGAACCCAAACTGATAGCGTGTGACTTTCACCCAACTGTGGAAGAGGAGAAAACGGCAGACGATCAGAATGACGTCACAGCACATGAAACTGAAACCAAAACCTCGGACGATAAACCACCGGAGACGGAAAATTCTTCACTAGAGGAGGTACCAGAAGAAAACAAAGCACCAGAAAGTGATAATGAAGAAAACCAGCCTACCGAGGCACCGGAATAAAATCTAACAGTGGTCTCTGTAAGATTGTTATATAATAAAACATATATACACATGTTTTGATTAAAGTGTAGCTTTATGAAAATTGTCTTCATTGAATTTATGCCAATAACGTAGTTGAGCCTTGAATATCATAATTTCCCTGTGTATCCTTTCCTTTACAATTGATCTACGAAGATCAGAACTATTTACACATGGTTTGGTTTTCATCTTCCTGCATTCCAGAAGTGCTGAACGCGAACTAAAGAAGTTCTCTGTATTGAGGCCTTGTCGAATTCCCCTGCACACGTAGTCTGTATGCACACCCTTCTTCCTACAACAATGCTTTCTTTTCGTCCAAAGAGAACAAAAACAAGTAACCATAGCAATGATAACTTGCTATTAGGTCGAAAGCTGTCTAGGTGTTTCATACCAATAGTTTGGCCGTTCTATACACACCTATTTTGACTACGGAATGATCCGTCGTTTACTTGATCAAGATATAGGGCTCATAGCGGTGTGATTTGTCGACAGGGGATGCTTACTCCTCCTAGGCACCTGATCTCACCTCTGATATGTCTAGGGGTCCGTGTTTGCTCAGCTCTAAATTTTGTATTCTTTATAGAAGTTATGAGATTGAATCACTGTTTGCTATCTTTATCTACAAACACCAATCTCCTCGGCGTCCAGATTTAGACATAGACAATTGACAACAACTTTGTAGATGTTGACAACGCTATTTTAAATTTTAAATGATGCCGATGCAGTTAAATTTATTCCTTTAACGCATCTAACAATCTATCATCTACAAAATATCTTGCGAAATTACACGATAAAGACGCTTATGAAAAAGTGGGTGGGTGGGGGGGGGGTCTATGTCTATACGGCCAAGTATAGTTTGTTTATGAAAACATAACTTCAGCTTCATTTTCATCATTTTTGATTTAAAAAAAATTGTTTGTAGTAAGCGTCGTTAATCATTGTGGTATTTTCAAATCCGCTTTTAAGCTAGAATAAACGTTCAGCGAGAAAGTACTTGTATGATATGTCTGTAAGCATTGCAGATATTGTTGATTTGCGTGTTAATTCTTAGTTGGTAAAATAGAGAGCGAAATTCCGCATAGAAAATAGTGAAATTCCACCGTCTTACTGCAATCCATATCATATCAATTGCGACTCTCTCTCTCTCTCTCTCGTCCCGTGGGGATCCGGGTTGTTAGAATAGATCCTCAGCACCCCTTGCTTGTCGCAAGAGGCGACTAAATGGGGCGGTCCTTCGGATGAGACTTCAAAAACTGAGGTCCCGTGTCACAGCAGGTGTGGCACGGAAAAGATCCCTCCCTTCTCAAAGGCCATAAGCGCCGAGCATAGGCCTAAATTTGCAGCCCTTCACCGGCAATGGTGACGTCTCCATATGAGTCCATAAAGTTACTGTGTATATAAGGGAAACTTAGTTATTTAGCAAGAAATATTGTAGGTCTATTCTTTAAGGTTTGAGAGGAGGAGGGGATAATCTCGGCGGATTTCAGCTCGGCTGGATATCTGCACTCAAGGCGTCAGTCCAAATACCCAGCCGAGCCGAATCTCAGCCGAGATTAGGAATTTTTCGTGGATTCCAGAAATCCGGAAATACACATCTTTACCGTAAAGGTTTTGCATTTATGGTGCGCTGTCAAGATGGCATCGATAGCTAGATTAGACGGGAAAGTCGCATTAATTACAGGTTAGTCAGTATTAACACCCATTGTCTGCATACAAGGTAAGAAGTATGCAATGCTTTAAGCAAAGCTGCAGCAAAAACTGTTGAATGAATAGCGTCTATATATTGTTTGTAAAGTGTTGTTTGAGTTCAAATGTATAAAGGTCAGTTATTCACGTGTTTTTACTTTCACTTTTACATATTAATCCAGATTGGTTTTTTTTGTTTTTTAGGACGGGCTTCAGAATAGGGTTTTCATTTTTTTTTTTATTATTATTATTATTATTATTAATTTTGAAATGTTTTTTATAAAGCTCGATGTGTGACAATCACAATTTAACAGTGTCTAAGTGTTTTGATAAAGAGCAAGTTCCACTTTAGATATTTAATAACCTCACAAGCAGCCCATTATTATAGACCCCTTTCCATACATTTGTATGCTCAAAGGTGCTTTACAGTACATAAAACAATTAGATAAAACATTGAAATAAAATGATATAAACATAAGATACAATACATATGCTAAATAAGTATAAAACATCAGTTCCAGGGCATATTAAAGTAAAGATGATGAGATTTTTTTTTTGTGGATGAATTAAAACTATCTATAAAAAAACCCATCTCAACTTTATGGAGGCTAGTTACTGAAAACCTGATGGAAAAAATGTATTTTCAATGACTTCTTGAAGTCGCACAGTGATTTATAATCCCTCACATGTTCTGGAGGGGCATTCCACAGTTTCGGAGCTGTTGACATGAAGCACCCGATCCCCGTACGTAACAGTTCGACTTTTAGGAACTACTAGAGTAACCTATCGTTGTATAGACCTAAGATTTCGGGTAGGTCTATATACCTCTAGTAATCGTTTGATATAAATTGGGCACTCATCATGTAAGGCCTTGTAAGTATAAGTAAGTATCTTAAAGTGTGCCCTATGCTGCACAGACAACCAGTGTAGTTCTCGTAGTATTGGAGTGATGTGGTCGTAACGAGAGGTCCTGGATATGAGACGTGCAGCAGTGTTCTAAACTTGTTGAAGCTTGCTCAGAACTGTTTTCAGTATACCAACCAGGAGAGCGTTACAGTAATCTAACCTTGATGTAAGTCAGGAGTTCACACGTGATTTAGCTGCTTCTGTTGTTAAATATTTTCTGATGTGGCCTGTTTGCCGCAACTGTGCGTAACAAGATCTACTTATAGAGTTCACTTGTAGCTCCATATCCATCTTGGAGTCAAACATGACAACATGATTTCCAATGCAGGTTGAAGGATTAATTTGTGAGTCACCCACTGCAACTGAAATGTTTTAATGAGGTTTGCATTATGACCTGATGCGAACACAATGACCTCGGTCTTATCCGTGTTGAGTTTCAACATATTGCCTTGCATCCAAGACACGGTGTTGTATAGACAACGCTCAATACGATGTAATGTCTCTGCCTGTGTAGTTATGCCCATAGGCTTAAAAGACAGGTAAAGTTGAGTCATTCGCATAAAAATGGTGATGAAGTCCATAATATCTACAGATGGAACCAATTGGTATTTTGTACATTGTGTAGAATTTGGGACCCAGCACTGATCCTTGAGACACACTAAAAGTCATTTCCACTGGCTTTGACTTGGCACCATCTATGCAGACCGTTTGGTGATGGTTATTGAGATAAGATGATGTCCAGCCTCGTGATTTGCCTGTTATTCCGAAAAGATGTTCTAGTCGGTGCAACAGTACAGAGTGTTTGATAGTGTCAAAAGCAGCGGAGAGATCCAGCATCACAAGGATAGTCACATCATTTTGGTCTAAAGATTGTAGTATATCTGTTTGTACCTTCAGTAGTGCAGATTCCGTGGAATGGAACTGCCTATATTCTGACTGATGTTCTTCATGAAGGTCATTTACTGTTAAATGATCTTCAACATGGGAGTTCACTACCTTTTCAAGAACTTTTGAAACAAAAGGCAAATTGGACACAGGTCTATAGTTCTTAAGAGTATTTGGATTCAGATTTGTTTTTTTCAATAGAGGTCTTACATGTGCCATTTTGAATTCTGCAGGTACAGCTGCTGTTGTAAGCGATAGGTTGATAATTTTTGTAAGATCTGGAAGAAGTTCTTGCAAACAGGATTTTAAAAGCCATGTTGGTACATCAAAGACAACTATCAAGTACATCATCTGAGCAACAAAGTGTAATGCGATGTATCTCGGATTTACCCATTCATCTACATGTAGTCTAGTAAGAATCAATAATCCACACCGTGTTTAACAGCACACTTTTATTAACATGACTTCCAGTTCAAAACAAGGGAGATTACTCAGTCAAACATTAGTAACTAAAGTAACAGTTACACAAACATAATCATTACAAGTACATTACATCCGCCCCCTTTTACTTCAACAATTTTTGATTTTTTTTTTAAACAGCTAAATGAACAAATTTACTTAACAATCAATGTAACAGGCGGGGTGTTCCTCCCATGGGAACACCTTTAGAGTTCAGGTCGATGAGATAAGACGGACACAGCGATGGATCTTTACACAGTATTTTATTAATGAGGAATATATATCAAAATCTATGGGAAGACGCTTCCCTCAGAAATAATTGTATGTATCAGCTAGGCAATCTATCCAATCTATGATTCAGTATGTATGTTATGTTGTCACAAATAAATGCTGATAGTGCCACACAGACTGTCACAAACAAATGCTGATAGTGTCACACAGACTGTCACAAACAAATGCTGATAGTGTCACACAGACTGTCACAAACAAATGCTGATAGTGTCACACAGACTGTCACAAACAAATGCTGATAGTGTCACACAGACTGTCACAAACAAATGCTGATAGTGTCACACAGACTGTCACAAACAAATGCTGATAGTGTCACACAGACTGTCACAAACAAATACAAATAGTGTCACACAGACTGTGACAAACAAATACAGATAGTGTCACACAGACTGTCACAAACAAATGCTGATAGTGTCACACAGACTGTCACAAACAAATACAGATAGTGTCACACAGACTGTCACAAACAAATGCTGATAGTGTCACACAGACTGTCACAAACAAATACAGATAGTGTCACACAGACTGTCACAAACAAATACAGATAGTGTCACACAGACTGTCACAAACAAATGCTGATAGTGTCACACAGACTGTCACAAACAAATACAGATAGTGTCACACAGACTGTCACAAACAAATGCTGATAGTGTCACACAGACTGTCACAAACAAATACAGATAGTGTCACACAGACTGTCACAAACAAATACAGATAGTGTCACACAGACTGTCACAAACAAATGCTGATAGTGTCACACAGACTGTCACAAACAAATACAGATAGTGCCACACAGACTGTCACAAACAAATGCTGATAGTGTCACACAGACTGTCACAAACAAATACAGATAGTGTCACACAGACTGTGACAAACAAATACAGATAGTGTCACACAGACTGTCACAAACAAATGCTGATAGTGTCACACAGACTGTGACAAACAAATACAGATAGTGTCACACAGACTGTCACAAACAAATGGTCATGAACAAACTGTCAAGAACAGACTTTAAAAAAAACCCTCTGTCACAAACAGTGATGAACAGATTGAATCAAGATGGATGAAATCATGAACATTCTGACAAATAGACTGTCATGAACAAACTATCACAAATTAAAAAAAAACCAAACCCACTGTCACAAACATTAATGAACAAACTGTCTTGAAGAAACTGACAAACTTTGATGAACATTCTGTGGTGAGGTACAGACAGTAATGTTGCATTACTCTGTTTCTCTAATCAAAGAGCTAAAATTCAGTCCTGCTAGACTGCTTGATTTGATAAGCTTGTCATAATCAGAGGCAATCCACATTAAAAACTTCTAGCTAAACTTTATTTGATCAATGAATGAATACTTTTTTTTCTTTTTTCACTCATGAACATGGAATTTGGAGGCTTGTACTCAGAGTAACATTTGTGACTTTCAGGAGCCAGTTCTGGTATTGGGGCAGGAACAGCCATTTTGTTTTGTAAACTTGGTGCAGAGGTAGCCATCACAGGCAGAAATGTTGATAATTTGGCCAAAACAGCTGCCGAGTGTGAAAAGGCAAATGGAAAAAAGGTGAGATCCTACTGTCGATTTATTGTTGTAATGAAATACATTTGAAACAAGCCTGGATGGAATTGATGAAATAATAGGTGTTTTCATATAGAACTCTGTTTGTTTAGCCATTTACTCTCAATGGTGATTTGACCAATGAAGACTTTGTGAAGCGACTTGTGGATGAATCAGTAAAGCATTATGGGAAATTGGACGTACTGGTACGTAAGATGATGACAGATTTGGTATGAAATGCTGCCTGTTCAGATATTTTATGATTTCATTTTTGTATCATGTTAATAGTCAGTATGGACAATACAATTAAAAATATAAATTAAATCAGAAATGTTTAGTTTAATGAAATTGGAAAGGATTTGTATTGCATTTGCATTTAAAAATGTCTCTTTATAAAGTGTTTATTTTGTTGATATTTGGACTGATAGGTCAATGATGCAGGAATAGTGAAAACTGGAACCATTGAAACCACATCACTGGAGCAGTATGATGAAGTTATGAACATCAACGTGAGGTAAATGTAGTATTAATATGGATGTTCCTGAATCAATGTGAAACGTTTCATATGTCTGTGCCGTGTCTGTTACGAAATGAAACGTTTCATATGTCTGTGTCGAGTCTGTTACGAAATGAAACATTTCATATGTCTGTGCCATGTCTGTTACAGTGCTGTGCTTCTGATTCAACATTCTTAAGGCAGAAATTTTGTAGTTTTAAGTGAAGGTGGTTAAGAGTGTCATTCTGAGATAGATGTACATGAAAATGACCTATTATTAGAAACAAACCTACGCATCACTTGTTGCTCTGGTGTGAAATAATTTGTGCTTTCAGAGCCATTTATCATCTGACTATGCTTGCAGTTCCTCATCTGGTCAAAACAAAAGGAAGCATTGTCAATGTATCAAGTGTGAATGGCGTTAGGGCAGTGAGTATTCTAACCTTCTGATATGCAGCTAATAAAATGATAAATTGCTGATGAATATATAGATTTGTAAAAGTGTTTTTATGATTGTTCACAAACTAATTTAAACCATGTAATTAATTTAGTTTATCACATACGGCTGGTACACATTGTATGACTTAGTTTGACACTGTGTGATGGACATTGTGTGTACAACATTCTGACATTATGTGATATAGTATATGACATTTTGTGAGATTGTGTGTGACATTTTATGTGAGGTTGTATGATGTTGAGTGTATGATACATTTTTAGTGGTGGTTGGATATTGTTTAATGTCTCATATGAGAATCTTTCACTTATATGGAGACGTCATCATTGTCAGTGAAGGGGTGTAAAATTTAGGCATTTGCTCGGCGCTTATGGCCTTTGAGCAGGGAGGGATCTTTATTGTTCTACACCTGATGTGACATGGAGCCTAGGTGAGACTTTGTGCCTTGTATGATATTATGTAACATTGTGCAACATTATGTTATATGTGTGACACTGTATGACATTGTCACATTATGATATGTGACATGTGACATTGAATGACATCGTGTGACATTGTATACGATGTTGTATTATGTTGTTTTATGTTATGTGATATTGTGATATGAGAGGTGACATTATGTGGTATTGCATTTGATGTTATATGAGTGACATTGTATGTCGTTTTTACATGCCCATTGTCAAACGGGATGTATTATATTATGGCGTCGTCCATGCAGCCGTCCATCGCTCCAACTATCCAAGGTCTTGTTTTCCAGACTTTTTTCCAAATGCATACACAGTGTTGGTAATTGGTTACAATTTCTCCCTCAAGAAGCGTAAAAGTGAGTTTGCATTTCAGCTGGATTGGTGCACTGTGACCTACTTTAGGGCTTAAAGTTGGTCAAACAGTTTTTCCAGACTTTTTTCATAATGGATACAGATACCATGAAAATTTAGTCATAAGCTTCCTCTTGGAGGAATACAAGTTCAGTCTGCATTCTGCTAGATTGATCCGTCTGTCCTTGACTTACATCAGGTCTAAAAGTAGGTCAAACAGTTTTCTTGACTTTTTTTTTTTTTAGTTCACCAGAGCTGAAGGTTCAAGTAAGCTTTTCTGATCAAAACTTTCTGTTGTCCGTTGTTGTCAATAATCATATTTTCATTTTCTTCTCATGAACCACCAAGCCAATTTCAACCAAACTTGGCAAAAAGCATCCTTGGGTGAAAGCTTCCTGACATAGTGCAAATTCAAGTTTGTGAAAATCATGACCCCTGGGGGTAGGGTGGGGTCATAATAGGGGATATGAGTTTTACATGCAAAAAACATACCACAGTTCTTTAAATTCTTGAAAATCTTTAAGTATGGGCTGTGGTGACGCAGATGAGTGATGTGGTCATGAGCCTTTTGTCATTATGGATATAGTTAAGTCACAAGCTTCCTCTCAGAGGAGTACAATTTCACTTTGCATTTTACCTGGATTGGTACATTTGTCTGTCCAAGGTTATGTTTTCCAGAATTTTTCCGTAACAGATGCATGTTCAGTGCTGACATTTAGTCACAATTCCTCCCTCAAAAAGTGAAAGAGTGAGTTTACATGCTAGCTGGATTGGTGCACCTTGACCTACTCTAGAACTAAAAGTAAATCCAACAGTTTTTGAACTTTTTTTTCGTTATGGATACAGCAATTGCCCTGAAATTTAGTCACAAGCTTTGTCTCAGGGGAATACGAGTGAGTGTTCAGTTTGCATTTCAGCTGAGTTGGTGCATCATGACCTACAGCTGTACATTAAAGCTAAAAATAGGTCAAACAGTTTTTCCAGATTTTTTTGGTTGTGGATACAGGTATGGCCCTGAGAAATACATAATCAGTTCACATTTCAGTTTAATTGGTGCACCATGACCCATTTTAGGGCTAAAAGTAGGTCGAATAGTTTCTTGGACTTGTTTTCATCATGGATACAGATATTACACCGATATTTTGTCACAACCTCCCTCTCAGAGAAATACATAATCAGTTCACATGTCAGTTGGATTGGTGCACCCTGACCTACTTTAAGGCTTTTCTGTTCAGGTTGTGGGTGATATCAATTCAGAGTACATAATGTGCGTACAGGTGAATTTCACTGCCTGACGGGCGTACGATGTACTGTTTGTTGTACTCTTGTTGACATTATGTAACACTGTGTGACGTTATGTGACAACGTATGACATTGTATGACACTGTGTGATATTATATTTAATATTCTTTTGCAGTTTGGTGGAGTTTTAGCATACTGTATGTCTAAGAGTGCCATTGATCAGTTTACCAGGTGTATTGCGATAGGTATGTGTTAATATTATGCTGGAAATTCTCATTTATTTAGTATAAGTGTACAGAGGCTGATGAATCTTATTGCCAATACCCAGGCAAGTAAATCTATGGTAGGACAAGTAACTTTTTGAAAACCACTTGTCCATGGGCAGGAGACTTATTTTCTAGATCTATCATTTCATTGTCTTGGTAGGGCAAGTGAATTTCTAAGTAGGACAAGTTAATTTTGACAAGTGAATAAAAAATATTTGTCAGTAGGTTTTAATGGCCTTGCATGTCTCTGGAAGATAACATATACAATGTTTTGTACATTATAAGAAAGAACGTATTTTTCCATCCTTTTGAAAATAGGTCTGTTTCAATAAAGAATTCTCGTATATATGAAAATTCTCCAGCAAGATATAACCACGTATAAGTAACCCTGAATGAGCAGTAAATATTCCCATTATATGTGATGTGAGTAATTTAGTAGACATAATGTTTATTGTAACACTGGTCATGGTGGCTAGTGGTAGAGTATTTGCTTCATAACCTGTAAGTCGTGAGTTCATATCCCACTCATGCCATGGCCGCGTCAAACCTAAGACGTAAACATACGTAGTGATTACTCCTTCACCAAACGCTCGGCATTTAGAAGTGAGAATCACGGGTCTTTCGGATATGACCTTAAAAACGGAGGTCCCGTGTCACGGTAGGCGTTGACACGTTAAAGAACCCTCACTGCTACGGCCCTGAGCGCTAAGCATAGGTCTAAATTTATGGTACTTCACCTGCAGCTGGTGATGTCTCAATACGAATGAAAAATTCTAGACAGGACGTAAAACAAACAACAAAACAACAACATGTTGTTACAGAAGAGTAATTATAAAGGTATGAGATGATGAAGCATTTATAATCCATTCCTGGTGTTTTGATAATCCATTCCTGGTGTTTTGATAATCCATTCCTGGTGTTTTGATAATCCATTTCTTGTGTTTCAGAGTTGGCCCCAAAGCAGGTCAGGGTAAACAGTGTAAAGTAAGTAGCTATTTTTAGCCCACTGCAAATACTTTCAATCAGCATACATTTTGTGCATTTGGCTTGCAATATATCATTTGCTAAATAATATCTATGTAATGATGAAAATATTACATGTATGATTAATAACATCAAGGGTGTAGTTTTAAATACATTAACGTTTTTGTAATAAGATTTACATAGATAGTCATATACTTGTAGTCCTGGTGTGACCATCACTGAGATCCACAAGAGAGGAGGCATGGATGAGGAGGCCTATCAAAAGGTACTCACGCTTACACTTGTCACTCTTACTTAAACTGGTCACGCAGGAGAGAAATTCTGATAATAGAATTAAATGATGTAAAACACAGCAAACAACTTTTAATTGATAGTGGATGGGTTAGGGTTATTCTGTATTAGCAACCCTAACCCAGACGCTTGTGTGGCTGATGATGACCTCTGTTACTGTATGTATACACTTACAATGTACGTGTATACAGCAGAACTGTTACAGGAATAAGGTATGCCAAGTTCATTGTACACTGAAATATCATTTTATCAGCATGTACGATATGCAGAGGAATATTTGTTGCGTTAATTTATGATGAGTGTAAAACATTCACAGAGTGCTCTGAATTTTAAACTTCCAAGTTTAATTGCAAATTGTGTATTAGAGATCGAGGATGTACACTGTATAAGATAAGGTGAAAAAAAAAAGGAATTTAAAAACTGAATATATTCTGTGACCTTATGATTCAATGTTCTCTTGAGAGTCTAGAATTTCTAAAGATCTTTTTTAAACATACATCTTTTTTTAAAGGTTTAGATTTGATCAGGATAAGTTTAGGTTCTGTTTAAGATTTCAACAATATCGAGACGTAATTTAATAACGACGAAACTTTGTCTAACTGCAGTTTCTTGAGCGCTGCAAAACAACGCATGCGCTAGGACGTCCTGGTCAAGTGGAAGAAGTGGCCAATACGATTGCTTTCCTGGCATCAGACAGTGCTTCCTTTATCACGGGTGTGCAAATACCAGTAGACGGTGGTAGACACGCCCTCTGTCCGCGATAGGCATATTTATCAAGAACTATAAACAGCTTGCAAAGAAAACGTATAAAAAAAGAAGTATACTCTGGAAAATGTTAATTTGGGGAGTTTTATTGTTAAAGTTAGGCACATGGGCAATTGATTAATGTTTATTAGTGTGTATGTTAGTTTTTTTTCTTCTTCTTTTTTTTTTTGTTGTGTTTTTTTTTTTCTTTTGTATTTTTTTTTTTTAAAAGAAATAATTCTTTGCTCTGAAGATTGAATGAGAAAGTGAAACTTTATACAGATGAGTAACAGCTACGTGGGGTTTGGGAAATTTCCAAAATCATGCATTTCATTATTTTGTGATGTTATGGACTGACTGAGGTATATACAAATGAAAACAAGGTTAGGGTTATTTTTAACGTATTTCTATTCTCATTTCCTACATTGTAAAGTTTTATGACCATAACGTATGTAAGCCAATGATCCAGTCTATGATTATTTACATATTATATTACCAATGATAGTTGGTCACCAAACACAGAACATTCTGATTTATTTCCGATGGTTATATGTAATAAACCGTGATACAGAATAAAGATTACTGTACATAAGTGGAAATTGTGTTTATTTTATTTTTCTAACTCTAACTCTATTTGAAGAACAGCATGAAATTGTTTCTAACAGAGAAACAATTTCTCTCTCTCTCTCTCTCTCTCTCTCTCTCTCTCTCTCTCTCTCTCTCTCTGTATATATACACAGCGGACAATCAAATCCAGTACTCAAACATTTTCGCCCTGCCAGATTGTCAGAATCTTGTGGAGTATACAGAATTTCGGGATAAACTTTGTTACTATGTAGATTAATTATGTGTGATTAGGCCTATATTAGAATACAGAGTAAAATTGTGTAAACTCTTTCGTTTATTGTCTTTTTATCAGCAAACTTGGGTACTTTATATTTAGGGTTCTATGACTTTTACTTTTAATATAGTAAATTCGAACTCAAGCGATATAATTGCCTGTTGTGTGATACGATAAAGATTCCTCCCTGCTCAAAGGCTGCAAGTGCCAAGCATAGGCTTAATTTTTGCAACCCTTCACCGGCAATGGTGACGTCGATTTTCAGTCGGGACGTTAAACAATATACATTAAACCAACCTCAATCCACGAAGCGTGTTTTGTATTTAACGAATGAATGATTAGATACATAAAGTAATGGAATGAACCTGAAGCTAACGCAGCACAAATTGACAAAAATAATGTGTCTTACATTTCTACGTTAATTGCTAGATTTGTGTCTAGGAATTGTACAACTCGAACGCTATTACAGAAAATAATCCCCAATTAAGTAGGATGACATTAATTTTCGAAATATTCTTTAAAATACATTCACATCAATTCCACATTTTGTTTGAAAACCCATATCACAACAGACAGTGCTCGTGCGCAGCCTGTAATAAGAGAGTAGAGAAAGTGTTCAAGAGACAGTGGGTGGTATGCAAGATTTCTATGTTAAATTGGCCCAACAAATTATGCATGAATCCCACATGTTATGTCGTCATACCTAAGCCTCGACTGAAATAAAGTTAGTTAACAAACAGGGTTTAGTCTTTTGTGTGAATATCAAATATCAACAAAATTCAACGAAAGAAAATAATGAATTCACAATATTTCATAAAATTCTGCAATTTTAAAAACGTTTTATAATCATTCTGACAATTTGAATTAATTTTTGGGGAGCTTGAGTAATTACTGCATAGAAATTGGTCATTCTCTGCATATTGTTTTATGACAATGCAGCATATCTAGCAGGTTATTTCGCAGTGGCTAGGGCTGTTAGAAAATAAATAGAATTTGAAGTGAAAAACACGAAAGTGATTATTAGTGCATGGTATTGTTAAACTGAAAATCGCAACAACTGATCAATCTCACGATTCCTATAAAGAATACAAAATTAAGAGTAGGGCAAACACGGACCTCTGCACATATTAGAGGTGGGATCAGGTGCCTAGGAGGAGTAAGCATTCCCTGTTGACTAGTTAATGAGGACCTATTCTAACTCGGATCCCCACGGAATAAGGTGATGAGGGAAATTGAATATAACAATACAAATCAGAGAGATGGGCAAACACGGAGCCCTGGACACACCAGAGGTGGGATCTGGTGCCTATGAGGAGTAAGCATCCCCTGTTGACCGGTCACACCAACAGTGAGCCGTACATGTATATTGTATGCCTTTTAAACTCGTTGACTTGTTGGCAAGTTGACTTCTTGTTTGGTTTGAAACCTTCTGTAGCTTCATTAAATGAGCGATCGAGGTAGCTCAGTCGTAGAGCGTTCGTTTTGGATCCGGCAGAAAATGCTTAGTCGTCCTGGGCACTTGATCCTACCTCTGCTGTGTCCAGGGGTCCGTGTTTTTCCTACTCTTAATTGTATATTCGTTACAGGATTTGTGAAATTAATCACTGCTCGTTGTCTCCATCTTTTTCTCATGGATTAATTTCCCTTTGGGAATTTATTTATCAATAGACAATCACGATTTTTTGTGAATTCGAAATAAAAGACAGAAAAGAGTCTTCCACATCAGCTTCATAGCTAAGAAAACGAACAATAGTCAATTTTCGTAATTCCTATAGACAATACAAATCACAGAGATAACCAAAAAAGAAAAAAAAAACCCGGACCCCTGGACATACCAGATGTGGAATCAAGTGCCCTTGAGGAGTAAACATCCCCTATCAACCGGTCACACCCGCCTTGAGCCCTATATCTTGATCAGGTAAACGGAGCAATCAGAATCAGTGTGCCAAGAACGGCAAATTCATAACAATTGGCGTTGGCTTTTGCAGTCTCATCTGAAGGACTGTCCCATTTAGGTACCTCTTACAACAAGCAAGGGAGTACTGGAGAGCTATTCCAACCCTGATAGCCGCCCGCGTGGCGCAGTGGTTAGAGCGTCGGGCTCAAAGATCTGATGATCCTAGAGTCGGGGGTTCGAATCCCACTGTGGGACGTGGGTGCCGGTTTTTCGGATGAGACCGTATAAACCGAGGTCCCGTGTCGCAGTAGGTGTGGCACGATAAAGATCCCTCCTTGCTCAAAGGCCCTGAGTGCCGAGCATAGGCCTAAATTTGCAGCCCTGTCACCGGTAATGGTGACAGCCGCCGGATAGCTGAAAAATTGCTCAGGCGGCTTTAAACAAACAAACAAACAAATCCAACCCTGATCCCCATGAAATAACATTTTGGTTAATGGACTTTAAAACTATGGTTGGTGAAAGGACATTTAAAGTATGGATTTTTTGCAGCAACAGTATGCAAAATTGTAGACCAATAGACAAAATGTTGCCTGGTCCGAATGAGATGAATACATTTAGACCGATCTGTATAAAGAGTGAATTAAGGGCATTTGCAATAACACAATTTTTCAATGCATGTGTTCATAGATATTTCATTGCTTATTCTGGTTGAATGTTGTTCCTAATATGTAATTCTCAATGTTTAAAGGACAGCTAAAATTTTTCTGATGTTCAAAAGTTGGAATTTATTTAGCTCTACAAAATTTTCACCCACTTTATTGGACATAATTAAGATATTTAAAGAACAGAATTCAGATTCTATCAGCTGGGTTCTATATGGTAAAACATACTCAATTTACTCGTATCAACATAAATTCAGTATCTATTGTCATCATTTCTGAGAAAAAATTTTGTTTGTAGTGATTGTCACTAATACAGTCTTTTAGACATTTACACATTTTTGTACATGCTGTAGTTATTTTTTATTTGCCTCACAGTATAATAGAATTATTTTTTTGTTTCAGTCAGTTGTATTAAAATCAGACTTTTTCCATCTTTCCAAATCAATAATGCTTAATTAACACTCATTTGTTGTCAAAAACAACTTTTATTGTCAATATATTTTCTCCGAAAATAAGAATCAAACGATAAAACCCCCCACCCAACCTACACTTTTTGGTGACCTGAATGTTAATCTACTTACTTGCCATTGATTGAGTAATTTGATGAACTTTAGTGCCACTGACAAAGAAGTTATTGGTGCGGGGGTTTGTACGGTCTCGTCTAAAGTCAGTATTCCACAAATTTTATGGTCGTTATAACGATCTAGCTTGCCAATACAAATTTCTATTCGGTGAAATGCTGTCTGACGTGTTTCATACCAATTGTTCGACCGTTGTTAGCACACTGATTCTGACTAAAGTTTGCCCCGTTTACTTGATCGGGATGTAGGGCTCACGGCGGGTGTGACCGGTCGACAGGTGATGCTTAATCCTCTTAGGCACCTGATACCAGCTCTGGTATGTCCCAGGGTCCGTGTTTGCCCATCTCTCTGCTTTGTATTTTCTATAGGACTTACGAGATTGAATTCTATTAGTTATCTTAGCCTTTACATACGTCAGACAGCATTTGGCGTAATGGAATGTTCTATTGACAAACCAGATCGTTATAACGACTATAGAATTTGCTATACGCTGCCATCAGACGAGACTGTACACACCTCTGTGAACATGAACTTGTTTGTCAGTATTCTTCCTCGATTATGAACATCAAGTATATGTTTATCATCGAGTTTTACAAAAAATGTAATTTTGAATATATATAGAAATATAGTTGAGGATATATGAGAACAGTTTGCCTGATTAATATACAAGGCTCATGAGTGGTCAGTAGGGGACGCTTACACGTTCTAGGCACTTGATGTCACAGGTGGTATGTCCAGGGATCCGTATTTGTCATACTTTTCAATTCTGTATTCTTGAAAGGATTGGTGAAATTGATGACAGTTAACTTCACGTTTTCATTAATTTTGAATCCGACGAAATAATAGATGTACAAATGCCCAGTTTTATCATGATCACGATGCATGCATTTTTCAAAACATAATTGTGTAAAACACAAAGTAGGTATAATATTTATTGAACATAACTTTGCAACCTGTGTATGGATGCAGGTTGAATTTATATCTTGTTTGATGAAGTGTGCTATTACGAGGATGGTTTGTTCTACCCCAGTCTTCTCTAACTACGATGCAGAGAATTTAGTACCAACTCAATTTCCCGAGAATTTGGTACAAACCTTAAGCCCTTTCATTATGTCACCATATTGATTTCAGGCAGATGTCCACTCATGTTTTAAAGTTCATTCCATCCGCTGATAAAGACTACAAAAATAGAGTTATATCATTGTTACACTTCTTTACAACCTCAGTGAACTACAGATAATTACACACTTCATTTCCCCCCGTGGGGATCCGGGTTGTTAGAATAGATCCTGAGTACCCCTTACTTGTCGTAAGGGGCGACTAAATGGGACAGTCATTCGGATGAGACCGTAAAAACCGAGATCCCGTGTCACAGCAGGTGTGGCACGTAAAAGATCCCTCCCTGCTCAAAGGCCATAAGCGCCGAGCATAGGCCAGAAATTTACAGCCCTTCACCGGCAATGGTGACGTCTCCATATGAGTGAAAGATTCCCGAGCGGGACGTTAAACAATATTTAATCAATCAATTAACACACTTCTTTTTGAATGTACCCTTAATACGATAAATTCCTCAGTAATTTCTTGATTTTGTACCATACTTGTCCACCCGAGAAATGAATTCAAGCACTTATATTTCTTCCCATTTGAAATATTTTTTTCTTAATTTTTACCAATCACGTAACACCTATCACGAAGCTCCGGTGTAGATATCTGGTGGGTTGATACTCCATTTTTATCGTCAAAGGAAAAGTTCAAGTTGGCTCCCATACATCCACAAAATATCCATAAGAATTTTTATTACCAGCAACTGATATGTCTTCTATTGGGAGATTGAATGGAAAAAGTCGCTTTAATTACAGGTTTGTTAGAGCCATGTTCAGTACTAACGAAAAACAATACTATCGGTGTACAATGACACGAGGACTTACCTCAAGCTCTAGCGGTGTTTTCTGATCAAACTCCCGTCCGTTATCTGTCGTGTACCTTATTTTGCCACAGAAACTGTCTTCAAAGAGCCAAACACTTATAACTGCAGAAATAGTGAAAATAAAGTGGCGTATTTAGAAGAAAAAAAAAAACCCAGTGGAGATACGGTTTTTTGAGTACTGATCATACAAGCTTTGTTCAAACTAGAATGGTTGGGTTTGCAACCGATTATCAAATTTTACATTATTTTCTGAAGATGGATATGTTTGAAAATCTTTTTAGTATGTCAAATCAATCTTTGTCGTAAACTGTACTTTCTTGTATGACGTATAGATTCAAGTTATGACGCCCGGGGTAAGAATTAATGATTAAAGTCCTACAAAGTAAAGTGTTCCCAACAAACCAATACGAAAGCAAATTAATATAAACCTTGACAGCCGTGTGGCAGCGAAATCATAATGAGGTTTTTAATTTCGTCATCTAGGAACATATATATCAGGAAACGTGTTTAAGACTTCTCTTTTTAAGAACACTGTGAGAATCCGGGTTAGAATAGGTCCTCAGTACCCCTTCTTTATCGTAAGAGGCGACTAAATGGGGCGGTCTGTCAGATGCGACCGCAAAAACCGAGTCCCCGTATCACAGCAGGTGTGGCACGATAAAGACCCCTCCCTGCTCAAAGGCCAAAAGAGCCGAGCATAGGCCTAAATTTTGCAACCCTTTACCGGCAATGGTGACGTTTCCATATGAGTGAAAAATTCACAAGAGAGCTATTAAATAATATACATGTACAACTCAAATTCACAGCATTAAAACGTATGATTTTGCAACACTTTACAAAACCATACCTCACGATAAATTACAGACTAGACTTTTTGACATCATAGACAGTTACTTCGTGAACAAAAATGGCAAAGGGAAATGTTCATATTTAGTGATTGGTCATTCCAAAAATCATTTTGTCAAACACCATTCTGACTCCACACACAAGTGCTCAGAAGTTGATATGAAAAAGATGTTAGAGTTCCTCATTGACAATATTTTCGTAGTCTTTGGTGATCAGGTCTTCCAACAGTCTGTTGGAACTTCCAATGGCACGAATTGTGCTCCTTTGTTAGCTGACCTATTCTTATATTCTTATGAAGCAGAATTCATTCAAAAGGTTTTACATGAGAGGATAAAATCTCTTGCTGTGGGCTTCAATTCGACATGTAGATATATCGACGACGTTTTGTCTATTAACAATGATCATTCTCATCCATATGTCGATTAGATATATCCCAGTAAGCTTGAAATAAAAGACGCCACAGAGTCTTCCACTTCTGCTTCGTACGGAAATATTTTACTTGAAAATAGATGCCGGTGGCAACCTAACAACTCAACTTTATGACAGACGGGATGATTTCAATTTCTCCATCGTCAACTTCCATTATCTAGGTGGCAATATCTCATCATCACCCGCTTATGGTGTTTATATGTCTATAATTGATTCGATACGCAAGAGCTTGTTCTGCTTATGATAAGTTTTTATATCGAGGCAGGCTATTGGCAAAGAAGTTGATGTTACAGGGGTTTGTACAATCTCGTCTAAAGTCAGAATTTCACAAATTCTATGGTCGTTATAACGATCTAGTTTGCCAGTACAACTTTCCATTAAGTCAAATGCTTTCTGACGTTTATCATACCAATTGTTAGGCCGTTCTTGGTACACTGATTCTGACTACAAATTACTCCGCTTACCTGATAGTGATGTAGGGCTTACGGTGGGTGTGAATGTTCGACTTGGGATGCTTAATCTTCCTAGGCACTTGATCCCATCTCTGGTATGTCCAAAGGTCCGTGTTTGTCCATCTCTTTGATTTGTATTTGTTACAGGAATTACGAGATTGAATACTGTTAGTTATCTTCACCTTTACGCCATTTGCTGAATGAAATGAAGATCATGAAAAAACTCTTGTACCATTACTAAACTCAAACAGTCCGTTACCGATGTTAAAAATTGAAAAAAATATGAAGAATGATAAAACAAAAGGGAAAAGAACTTGCGTATTAAATTTGGAAGAAAGAAGATTGTGAGTAAAAGTTTACAATTAAAACGTAATGTACAGTATGCTGTTCTGGAGATTATGTACCCTGATAACAAACATAGAATGTGTTTTATATTAGGTGAACCCTTATTCCTAAGCTTTAAGCATTGGTCTAAAGTTGTAGTACTTCACCCACAGTCTGACTATAAGTGGAAAAACCAAACAACAAAACATTGTAAAGGTATGAGATGATGAAGCAATGATAATCCATTCCTGGTGTTTTGATAATCCATTCCTGGTGTTTGATAATCCATTCCTGGTGTTTTGATAATCCATTCCTGGTGTTTTGATAATCTATTCCTAGTGTTTTGGTAATCCATTCCTGGTGTTTTGATAATCCATTCCTGGTGTTTTTATAATCAAGATCCCTCCCTGCTCTAAGGCTGTAAGCGCCGAGCAAAGGCCTACATTTTGCAGCCCTTCACCGGCAATGAAGTACGTTTCCATATGAGTGAAAGATTCTCAAGCGGGACGTTAAACAATATATAATCAATCAATCAATCAACCATTCCTGGTGTTTCAGAGTTGACCCCAAAGCAGGTTAGGGTAAACAGTGTAAAGTAAGTAGCTATTTTAGCATACTACAAATGCTGTTAACGGATAATGTACAATTCATATGATGGATGTCATGGTTGATGATTAGTGCAAAAAATAATTAATAAAACGATAAATGAAAAAACATTTTTTTTAAATGTTAAAGATATCTTTGATAATATGAAGTGTATATTTTTAAAAAGATTAAATTATCTTTGAAATAACATTTAATAACAATAGTCATATACTTGTAGTCCTGGTGTGACCATCACTGAGATCCACAAGAGAGGAGGCATGGATGAGGAGGCCTATCGAAAGGTATTCACGCTTGCTTACAGTTGTCATGCAAAAGAGAAATTTTGGCAATGGAATTCTATGGTGTAAATCACAATGTTTTTTTTTAAATTTATAGTGGACAGCTTAGAGTGGACGAGTTAGTGTCATTCTGCATTAGTAACAGACGCTTGTGTGGCTGATGATGACCTCTGTTACTGTATATATACACTTGCAATGTTCATGTACGTGTATACAGCAGAACTGTTACAGGAATAAGATATGCCAAGTTCATTGTACACTGAAATCTCATTTTATCAGCATGTACGATATATGGAGGAATATTTGTTGCGTTAATTTATGATGAGTTAAAAATATTTTGTGTCCAAGGAGTGCTCTTTGGCTCCACTATTTGGTATTTTTGGTTCATTCAGGTCTTCCAAGTTTGATCTTATTTCGGACTTATTTTTGACTCGAGCATCACTGAAGAGACATTATTTGTCGAAATGCACATCTGGTGCATCAAAGTTGGTACCGTTTTTGTTTTACATAACATAATTTTGGTCAAGTATGAATATATATATATGTATATATATATATATATATATATATATATATATATATAGAGAGAGAGAGAGAGAGAGAGAGAGAGAGAGGGGGGACGTTTCATGTTATGCAAAGGTGTGTGATCTTATGGTAAAAACTCTGACCAATTTAAAACGTCCTGAATTTTTTAAGGTGGATTTTTCATATTTTGTATGCACATTTCTTAAGGCATTTCGTTCATTTTATACCATGACCTTTGACCTTGAACTTGGAGATTGACTTACTCTTAAGAAAACATAACCTTTTAAATATGTAGGGAACTATTTTTGGTGGGACATTCATGTTTTGAGTTTCATATTTTGGGTTAGGGCCATGTTTTGTATATATATATATATATATATATATATATATATATATATATATATACATATATATATTCTTTATGGCAAGACTATTATTTCGTGAAGGTGAAGTTCGATCCCGTGACCCTGACATTTGACCTACTTTTGATCTATTCGTTATCTCCTTAATTATTTTAGATAAATCTTTTATATTTTGAAGATACATTTGGCAAGACATTTGATATTTTGTATATAAATTTCTGATGGCAAGTCTTTCATGTCACCGGTCGCGGTAGCTCAGTGGTTAGAGCGTTCGCTTCGTAACCGGAATGTCGTGAGTTCGAGCCCCGCTCGTGCCATGACCGCGTCAAACGCTCGGCATTTAGAAGTGAGAATCACGGGTCTTTCAGATATGACCTTAAAAAACGGAGGTCCCGTGTCACGGTAGGCGTTGGCACGTTAAAGAACCCTCACTACTACGGCCCTGAGCGCTAAGCATAGGTCTAAATTTGTGGTACTTCACCTACAGCTGGTGACGTCTCAATATGAGTGAAAAATTCTCGACGGGACGTAAAACAAACAAACAATCAATCAATCATGTCTTTCATATCATACCATGATGTATGACTTTGGTCTTAATCAGAAGAGGAAGGTCACGCTAGACATGCCTGTGTTGATGCATCTCTGTGTTATGTGAATTCTTTTCCAGTTATGTTATGATCCATTAGGGTTAGGTTGGTGCCACAATACGAGTTTTTGTTCATGGAAATAAAGATTGATCAAAAATTCTTTTGAAAATCACAACAGTTAAACAATGGCAGGGCCAAGATGACTCAAGTGAGCGATGTGGCCATAGACCTCTCAAGTGAGCGATGTGGCCATAGACCTCTCAAGTGAGCGATGTGGCCATAGACCTCTCAAGTCAGCGATGTGGCCATAGACCTCTTGATAAACATGTATTTCTTTCAAGGTAGGATCAGACTTGATTAGGATGAGATCAAGTTCAATTTTAAGATTTCAACAATGTAGAGATTTATTCAACCATGGCGTAATTTTATCTAAATGTAGTATCTAGAGTGCTCCAAAACAACGCATGCGCGAGGAAGGTCCTGTCAAATGGAAGAAGTGGCAAATACGATTGCTTTCCTGGCATCAGACAGTGCTTCCTTTATCACGGGTATACAATTACCAGTAGATAGTGGTAGACACGTCCTCTGTCCGCGATAGGCATAGTTATCAAGAACTATAAAGAAATTGTGAAGAAATCTTAAAGAAAAACTATACTCTGGAAAATGTTAATTTGGTGGCTTTCATTCTTGAGATGAGTGGAGTACGCAATTGGTCAGCTTTTATTTATTTATTCATTTATTTGTATTTCATTTTTGGAGAAGTAGTTCTTTGATGTGATAATCGCATGATAAAGTGACACTTTATACAGACGAGTAACGACTTCGGGTGTTTTGGGAATTAAGCATTACATCTATACCTTTCACAATGATGCTGTTGACTAGCCCAGGTTGTACCTTACCGTGTACGGATAACAAAAAAAAAATGAAAACAGGGTTAGGGATATTTTAATGTATTTCTGTTCTCATTTCCTACATTGTAAAGTTTTATGACCATAACTTTCGTAGGCCACTGATCCAATCTGTGATTATTTACATATTATATCACCAGTGATAGTCAGTCACCAAACACGGAACACTTTGATTTATTTCCGATGGTGACCTGTCTGTAATAAACCGTGATACAGAATAAAGATTACTGTACATAGGAAATTCAACTGAAATATTAAATCTATGCACAATCATTCTGTGTTGTAGTACAGTTTCAGGGCCCAGCTAAAATTCGACCAAAATATAATAGCCATTTTTCTGAATTCGTTTCCTGCGTTTCTGAATATTCTGAGTCCATTTCCTGAATTCATTTTCTTCACGTTGGTAGTTACTCTTATGTAAACAAAATTTCCACTTATCTCAATTCATAAATGAAATGACTGCTTTTTCACTTATACATCCATTTTGAGCCGTGCCACTAATTACCCAATTTAATTTCATCATTATAAATCGTCAAACACTAGTGTAGATGTGAGCTGGATAAAAATAGATATAATAAGAGTTGTATATCTTTACAAAGACATGTTATAAGCATAATTTATGTACTGTAATGAATTATTATTGATTAAAATTACTATTTGAGGCTCTAAATCGTTATGGGTCGTTTCATGCTAGTAATCATCTAAATCATCTAAATTACGACTTCACAACTGATGCAACTTTTTGTCCTGCAGAAATGTACAAATGCATATCATCAGTGTTGTCCAATCCACAAAAACATTCGTTTACCTACTGCGGCCTGTTACATTCTGATCTTCATGTTTTAATATATTTCAATTCCGACGAAATGAATGTACAAATGGCCCTTCTCATGATGTATTTCAAAACATAATTATGTTAAAATCGTAGGTACATGTACAACAGTGGTTATAACTCCGCTATTTCCCCGTCCTTGATAAACTGTGCCATTATGACGTATTGTTCTACACCAGTCTTCTCTCACTATGATACAGGGAGGGAACTCCGTACAAACCTTTAGCCCTCTCATTATGTCACTCTATTGATGTTAGGCAGATTTCCACCGGTGTTTCGAAGTTCATTCCACGCGCTGATAAAAAGTAGAACAGTACAGTTATAGGTCATATTTGCACTTCTGTACAATCTACAGTGTTCTACAGATAATTACACACCGTAATTTTAAATGTACACTAAATCGATACGTTTCACAGTCATTTTTTGATTTTGTACCATACGTTTTCATCCTGACAAATAATTCCAGCACTTGTGGTATTTCTTTCAATTTGAAATAATTTTATTCTTAATTTTGGCCAATCACATAACACTTATCACGTACCTCCGATATAAATATTTGGTGATTTGGTACTCTGATTTTATCGTCAGAGGACAAGTCCAAGTTGGCTCCCATACATTCACAAAATATTCATAAGATTTTTATTACCAACAATTGGCATGTCTTCCATTGGGAGATTGAGTGGAAAAGTCGCACTAATTACAGGTTTGTTAGAGCCTAGCACTTATAGTTGCTGGAATAGTGAAATGAGAGTGGCGTATTTAGAAAAAAAAGAAACAATGGCGATAGAGTTTCTCAAGTGCTGATGATTCAAACTTCGTTCAAACTACAATGGTTGATTACCAAATTTTACATTATTTTCTGATTGATTGATTATATATTGTTTAACGTCCCGCTCGAGAATCTTTCACTCATATGGAGACTTCACCATTGCCGGTGAAGGGCTGCAAAATTTATACCTATGATCAGCACTCCGGGCCTTTGAGCAGGGAGAGATCGCTATCGTGCCACACCTGCTTTGAGACCGCGGTTTTTGCGGTCTCATCCGAAGAACCGTCCCATTTAGTCGCCTCTTACGACAAACAAGGGGTACTGAGGACCTATTCTTACCCGGGTCCACATGGGATGAGTCGTTAGAATGAGTTGTTAGAATGAGTCGTTAGAATGAGTTGAACGGGATGAGTCGTTAGAATGAGTTGAACGGGATGAGTCGTTAGAATGAGTTGTTAGAATGAGTCGTTAGAATGAGTTGAATGGGATGAGTCGTTAGAATGAGTTGAACGGGATGAGTCGTTAGAATGAGTTGAACGGGATGCGTCGTTAGAATGAGTTGAGAGTCAAAATCATCATGCAGGATAATGAATAACTGAAGATCAATGTGAAATAAAAATTCCCATAAAGAAAATTCATTGAAAGTATGGCGAGGGCCCTGGACATAGCAGAGGTGGGATTAGGTGCTTTGTAGTAAATCGTATTTTAAACGTTTGAATCATAAAATTGCGGAAGATTTGCGACATGTGAAATCCGATTTGGTCAGGTTTATAGAATGGCTACATTTCGTAATGTTTTTGGTTAGATACGAAAGTCGACTTTTGAAAAAATATTTTTGAATCGTAACACAGGTATTTAATTCTGCACCATAAGTATTTCCTCAAACCGTATGCTATTTCGGTACGATGTATGTGTCTGATGTGTTTATTACTAACTGTTAGGAGGAACTTTACATACTGATCCTCTATTTAAACCTGATGAAGATATGGCACACAGTGGTTAAGTCTTCCTACCTCTTGTAGGGACATGCACCTGATCGCATCTCTGGTGATTCCAGGGGGCCCGTATTGACCGTTTCCGATTTTTTTTTATTCTTAAAGAAGTCAGCTTCACGTTTGGATATTTTGTTAAACACATAGATGATAGCGGGAAAGTAACAACTCGTCCTTGTGACAAGTGGGGTAACTTCAGTCTGCTCATCGTTAACTCTCCGTATTTATGGAGGAATATCCTATTTTCATCTGCATATGTTGTTTATGTCTCTCAACTGATTCGATACGCGAGAGTATGTTCCATGTAGATTAATTTTGAAATCGAGGCAAGCTACTGAAAAATAAGTTAACGTTACAGGGATTTCAACAATCTATCTGAAGTCACCATTTCGTAAATTCTATGAGCGCTCTAATTTGTCCATATTTCCCGTGATGGCTTTCTCTGTACCAAATTTACAAAACAAAATGGTTGTACCTGCTCCAATGTCGGAACTGATTCCTAAGCGTCACATGCATCGCAATAACCGAATTAATGACTGGTTTGCTTTATGAGCGAGTCAATTGCAAGTGTTCAATCCAAGGATGGTACTTGAACAATTCAATTGTAATTTATACTCGAAATTTGAATTTAAATTTTGTATTTCAAAAATTGGTACTAACACCGGGATTGTGTTCTGATGGAAATACTGGAAAATTAGGACATCTATACAGAAGCAGTCTACGAAACTCAGTCGCAGATTGTGTAAATCATCATGGCATTAATTTAACATTCGAAGTTCATTGCAGAAGGAACGTATCATGGAGATGTATATCAAATATGTTAATTAATCACGTGTATTTTGCTGCAGTCGGTTAGCGAAGTCTGATCTGTCGGCAGTACTCAATTTATCACATTCTTGTAATCCGACTGAAATCGCGGGTATTCAAATTCGGCCTTCGAACTGATGATACGAAAAATGGGGTAAAGGTCCGGACAGAGTGCAGGCCATTGTAATATGGTGATATTCTGCTGATGGAGATAACTATCCTGGTCCTATGATATCTGGCATTGTCATCTTGAAAAATGAAACGGCGGCCATAACGACACAACATATGGTGCCAAGATGTTGTCCCGGTAATACTGCTCTGTGACACGTCCAGCAACAACATGCAAGTCTGTTCAATGATGCCTTCTCACACCATTACAGATCCAACCCTTTACCGATCATATCTAATGACGTTAAGGTCATGGAAACGTTTGTTATGTCGGCGCCGAACCCTCCTGCGTCTGTCCAGGAAATCTACAGTGAACCGCGACTCACCTGAGAATATTACGTGGTTCCATCGGCGATTATCCCAGCGTTGATAATGAGAACACCATTGGAGTCGGGCCCTAATGTGACGATCCCAGGGAATGACGAGAGGACATCGGGCGTGTAAGTGAAATCTGTGCAGTCGATTCCTGATGATCTGGCCACTCACTACCAAGCCAGTATCCCTTTGAAGTTGAGACCTTATCTAATTTGTTGTTACCAGACGATTTCTCAAGGCAATAGTGTGAATGAATCTGTCCTGAGTCTGAGTTGTTGCCCTTGATCGACAGATCGTGGTCTATCCTGAATAGACCCTGTAGCACGATGTCTGGACCATAATCTGCTGATAGCAGACTGGGGAAAATTCATTGCCCTTGCCACAGCAACCTGTCTTGTGCCAACCTTTAGCATGCCGTAACCTCTCATCCTGTGTTAGACGGCACATGGTCTCTGTTCAATTAATGACTTCAACAACTGATAAACTGATGCTTTCTCTTCAAAATCTTCCTTTAGAGTGGGTTTAACCTTCCAATTCAGAATCTGTAGCACATCAACCTTGATCATCAGTAGTATCCCGTGCAGATCGTGAGAGTGTGGTTGATGTGTTTGGGTGATGAACGTCTTTGGAAATGCTTCCACGTTAAGGAACTAAAACAACATGGTTTCGTATCCCTTTGTATATGTGCACATTTTGATCACAAAATACAGTATCCCCTACCTTTGTTTGAATAGTATATATTGTAGGAAGCAATATTTTACTCATGTTGTTTTTCATTTGATAGGGAAGTGACTTAACGTTAGGCATGTCAGCCTTTAAATAAATAAGAAGTAGAACAGTCGTGTCTCCGATGAACAATTACACCCAACTATCGTAAAAAGGTTTGTTGCTGCAAATTCAAATAAAGAAAGCAAAACGATAACTACAACAAGCGTTATTCTACAATAAAAAGTACCTCGCCCGAATATTAATGAGAAAAGTTGTAAACTATGTCACAATCAGCTGGGTTAATCCTAACCCAACCCTAACCCATCAGCTGCCTGTGAAAGTGGTATTCTCATATAACTTCCTATATTTGTCAATTCAAGTGATAAATTTGGATATACTTTAGAACCTCGACTAAAAGTGTCAAAGGAACACGTTAGATACATTATTCATAGTGGTGTCTATACTAGTGAAATTGACTATTAAAATACACTAACACAGATGTATATATACGTCTATGGCTGTCTGAATTCAAACAAATATATTATATTGATTTGAATAAACATTAACAATAATTTAATTCAAACACAGTCGTATTACAAGCGGTATATTAATGAATAACATTACTGACAGTTGTTTTTAGACTCAAGACAAAAATTATCCGGAGATATAAATCTTTGCGGTAACGACTTTGCGTTTATTGTGCGTTTTGAATAACTTGCTGCTAATTATGGCATCACTAGCTAGATTAGACGGGAAAGTCGCATTAATTACAGGTTTGTCCGTGTTAAATCCATTGTGAACATACTAGATAGCTGATATGCAAAGCAGTTTGATCTTAAACAACGCTGTTAGAAAGACTGTCCATTGTATAATATTTTTATGTATTCCTGTAAACTGTTCAAGGCTACACCGAATGTCTACTTTCACTTTGAATTTAGATTTCCCCAGGCTTCTGCGTAGGCATTCAAACTGTCTTCAAAAAAGAAAGCTAAAATGAAAATTAAAACGAATCACCACATGGACATTTTAATGACCCTGCATAGTTTCCGATATCTACCGGTCAGATGGTTTTAACCGGTCAGATGGTTTTAACCGGTGCAGATGGTTTTAACCGGTGCAGAAAAGCTTTTCGTACTGATAAAAGACAACCTGACAGTATATTAAGATACTATGTAAAAAGCGATGTTGATTGTTATGAAGGAATAATCACGGGTCATTTGAATATTTATGAGGTTATCAGAAGTGTCAGTCCTTTGTATCGTCAACCTTCAGGAATTTAAATGTATGGGCTTACGCGTACAGCCATATCAAATTATTTTGACTACATGCATATACACAAGATAAATTGACCAGAATTGAGCTTCATTCTCTACATTGATTTTCATCAATTTTACACGCTTTCATTCTGTCTTTTAAGAGAAGAATGAATGCAGAAATCAGATGCCGATTTTAGAATGTATTGGACAAGTTATTTCGTGTATATCCTATGCAGTCAAAGCGAAGAGCATGCAAAAACCGTGAGAAACAGACAGTGACATATAATAGTTGTATTCACCTCAGTATATTACAGAGCTTGACTATATGATTTTATGAACAATCATTTACAACATCATTAAACGTTCAATTAGCTTAGCAAAATTTTCCTTGATGAATCAATATGTACACACTCCAATTTTCCTTTTTCCCTTGAATATGAAATTTAGAGGCTTTTTAAATTTTAAATCAAAGTAACATTTGCTACTTTCAGGAGCCAGTTCTGGTATTGGGGCAGGAACAGCCATTTTGTTTAGTAAACTTGGTGCAGAGGTAGCCATCACGGGCAGAAATGTTGACAATTTGGCGAAAACAGCTGCCGAGTGTGAAAAGGGAAATGGAAAAAAGGTGAGATCCCACATTAAATTTATTATCATAACTAAATACATGTAAGAAACATGGCTGGAAGTTTTGCACTAATACAATTGACACATCACTCTGTTCTTTTAGCCATTTACTCTGAACGGGGATTTGACCAATGAAACCTTTGTGAAGCAACTTGTGAAGGAAACGATAAAACACTATGGAAAGTTGGACATACTGGTAAGTGAACTATTAACAAAATCAGTACAACACTCACCATGTTCATATAATTAATTTAATTTAATTATAAACAGTATTTTATTATGATAAATTATAAAAAGATCGAACAGTAGGCATTTTTTATTTAAGTCCAAGAGCTCCGTATGTTCATATGATTAAGTACTCAGAATCAAAAAGTACTTGTTAGTCGATAGATGTCTTGAAAATGTTAATGAGTTAATATTTGGTTTAGTAGGTCAATAACGCAGGGATAGTAAAACCTGGGACCATCGAAACGACGTCATTGGAGCAATATGACGACACCATGAATATTAACGTCAGGTAACATGTCGTAAATCGTCTGCTCTATTTGCAGAATAGTCTAGATCATCCCCCACAAAGACCTATATGTTATTGTAATGTTTATTTAAACTCAAAGTCGGACTATTTGAAATTCTAATAAAGATGCAAATTAGCTTGTTGAAAAGGGTAATGCCAGCGCTTACAGAAACTAATTGAAAGTCACTCTGGAAAGTCTAAACATTTTGTATTGAAAAAGTCTATATTCTGTCTTCAGAACATCTATACTTTAGAAAAATTCCAATCACAAATTTAATGCAAGTTATGCCACACCCAGCATAATTCTATTTTACAAGAATTATGGAATTTTATATAAGGAATGCAGTAATTTAACGGGTATTATCGCAAAAATTCTCTATAGTTTTTTTTTCTGTATAAAGGAAAAGGCGACGATAACGAACAACGATCACTTTCTTAATTCCCTCAAAGAATATAAAATTGAGAGTAGGGCAAACAGGGACCCTGGACACACCATAGGTGGTGTCAGGTACCTAGGAGGAGTAAGCATCCACTGTTGACCGGTCATGTCCATAGCGATTCCTATATCTTGATCAGTTTAAATCAGTATGTAAAGAGCGTTCTACAATTGGTAAGAAATACATTAGACAGCATTTGACCCAACGACAGGTTATATTTGTAAATTAGATCGTTACAACGACCATAGAATTTGGCGTAATATTGAATCTGAAACATCCAGATGTTTGTGGAAAATATATAAAAACTTTGGGTCGATCGAGACTATATGAGTAACAAGGGTCCCAATTTACTCTGATGGGAAATAATTTGTGGTTTCAGATCTATTTATCATCTGACTATGCTTGCAGTTCCATATCTGGTCCAAACAAAAGGAAACATAGTTAATATATCAAGTGTGAATGGAGTTCGATCAGTAAGTATTTCAAGCTTGTCAGCATAGCCTTACAGAGTTATAAAAGTATTTTTTTAAAAATCATCTTTATTACATATATATCATGCATTCCCGATATACCCAATTTTCCTGTGGATGACGAACGACATAATACTATACGAAACAATGATTAATTTCATAACTCCTACAAAGAATATGAAATCAAGAGTAGGGTAAACACGGATCCCTGGACATACCAGATGTGGGATCATAGGGCCAGGAGGTGTAAGGATGCCTTGTCGACTGTTCACACCCGTCGTGAGCCCTCTATCTTGATCAGGTAATTAGATTAACCAATAGTCAAAGTCAATATGCAAAGATCGGCCTCAGCTGGTATGAAACATGTCAGACAGCATTTTACCCAGTGACAAGTTGCCATTCTGTGAGACGTGTATTTGCCTTTGTGTGTCATTATATCACCATCATTGATGTTGTCATTATGTCACCATGGCTGACATTGTGAGATAAAGTCAGCATTTCGCAAATTGTATCGTCGTTATAACGATCTAGTTTGCCAGTACAACTTACCATTAAGTCAAATGCTGTCTGATGTGTTTCATACCAATTGTTAGGCCGTCCTTGGCACACTGATTCTGACTACGGATTCTTCCGTTTACCTGATCGGAATATAGGGCTCACGGCGGGTGTGACCGGTCGACAGGAGATGCTTACTCCTCCTAGGCACCTGATCCCACCTCTGGTATGACCAGGGTCCCGTGTTTACCCATCCCCCTGATAGTTGGTTTAGCCTTTTCAATTTATGGCATTGCGGCGTTCTATACACTTTTGTAGTTTGGTGGAGTTTTACCGTACTGTGTATCAAAGAGTGCCTTAGATCAGTTTACCAGATGCACTGCGATAGGTATGAGTCTTTATTTTAGTGCAAATTTTCATATATTTGGTACAAATGACCTTGTGCCTCTCAGTAAGTCAGGTAAATAGATACAAATACAATGTTTGTACATCATCAGTAATGTATATGTCTCAGTCAGAACTAGATATACTACCTACTTGGATAGCAGCTAACGTGTTAAACCATTCTCAATAAAGAAGTCTTCATTTTTTATGACGTGTGTCAGCTCCTATCAGATATTAGTAACACTGAATGCGGAAAAGTAGTTGAGGTTCCTTTAATTTGTATTTAGTCGCCTCATACGACAAGCAAGGGGTACTGAGGATCTATTCTAACCCGGATCCCCACGGGGCCCATTAAGAGTAAATAAAAATATCTTTCTTTTTTCCAAAGATCGCTGTATAATTTATTGGGATGATCAATATTTTACTAGTAAATGAATTAAGAATCAACGCTTTGTGTTTTTCATGTTAGTTGATCAGGTTTTTGAAGAATCTCAGATTTTAGTGATAGAGGAACAAATTCGTAAATAGATAATGCTTTTCCTGATTGAACTTTTAATGTCAGCACATGCGTAAATCAGCACTGGTGCATTCTCAAGTTTTTAATGCCGATTTTTCTGTGCGGTAGTTTTTTTTTAAAGCGCAATAGGAAATGTAAAAAAAAAACCAACACGAATACACGTGATGATTGATTGATTGTATATTGTTTAACGTCCCGCTCGAGAATCTTTCACTCATATGGAGACGTCACCATTGCCGTTAAAGGGCTGCAAAATTTAGGCCTATGCTCGGCGCTTATGGCCTTTGAACAAGGAGGGATCTTTAACGTGCCACACGTGCTGTGACATGGGACCTCAGTTTTTGCGGTCTCATCCGAAGGACCATCCCATTTAGTCGCCTCTTACGACAAGCAAGGTGTGCTGAGGATCTATTCTAACAACCCGGATCCTCACGTGGTTACACGTGTAGATAATATCATTTCTGTATAAAGTTATATATTAGTAAAACAGTCAATTAGTGATACATGTGTTCGGGATATAGGTATTTGTCTTCCAGAGGTTCAGTTAATTGTACATTAGAAAATTAATGATGGTATTACAAACTTCATTTTATAAAGCTGAAACTCTTCATGTTGGACAAAGTGTACAGTATTTTTTATCAATTCATGCTAAAAGAATTGCTATAATATCGTTCTGCTAGTAATGATCATGTAATTTTTTGAAGACAAAAAGAACATTAGATTAAATTAGCTTTTTTTAACTGACTCTTTCATCAATTTAATATTTAGATCTTAATCTGTGCTGAACATGTTTTACGAATATTTTAATCACTGTTTAACCCATTTCTATATCTAAACCCCCTTTTATATTTTGTATGCCCATGTTATTTTCAATGAATTTTAGTTGTGTATATTCATTGTGCAGTTTCAAATAATTATGTAAAGCGCTTTAGAGTAATTTAATTATATTTAGCGCTATATAAATGTTATAATAATAATAATAATAATAATAACATCATCAATTTTGCATATAAAACCCCATTTACATGATATGTCATTTGAGAAATGTTCCAATCCTATGAATGAATATTAGTAAGAAACCATTATATTGCACTGCAATGACCGCGTTACTCTACTTATGACAATAGGAAAGTGGACATTATACGTGTGATACCATGAAGCATTGATAATCCATTCCTGGTGTTTTGATAATCCATTCCTGGTGTTTTGATAATCCATTCCTGGTGTTTGATAATCCATTCCTGGTGTTTTGATAATCCATTCCTGGTGTTTTGATAATCCATTTCTGGTGTTTTGATAATCCATTCCTGGTGTTTTGATAATCCATTCCTGGTGTTTTGATAATCCATTCGTGGTGCTTTGGTAATCTATTCCTGGTGTTTTGATAATCCATTCCTGGTGTTTTGATAATCCATTCCTGGTGTTTTGATAATCCATTTCTGGTGTTTTGATAATCCATTCCTGGTGTTTGATAATCCATTCCTGGTGTTTTGATAATCCATTCCTGGTGTTTTGATAATCCATTTCTGGTGTTTCAGAGTTGGCCCCAAAGCAGATCAGGGTAAACAGTGTAAAGTAAGTAGCTATTTTTAGCCCACTGCAAATACTTCTGATCAGCATACATTTTGTGCATTTGTCTTGCAATATATCATATGCAAAAGAATATCTATGTAATGATGAAAATATTACATGTTTGATTAATAATATGAAGGGTGTAGTTTTAAATACGTTAACGTTTTTGTAATAAGATTTACATAGATAGTCATATACTTGTAGTCCTGGTGTGACCATCACTGAGATCCACAAGAGAGGAGGCATGGATGAGGAGGCCTATCAAAAGGTACTCACGCTTACACTTGTCACTCTTACTTAAACTGGTCACGCAGGAGAGAAATTCTGATAATAGAATTAAGTGTTGTAAAACACAACAAACAACTTTTATTATGCAATGGACCCTCCCTCAGTGGCTGTTGGTAACTTACTTTTAATGTGTATCTACAATAGAGGTGTTTCCATTGTATATGGGAATGACGCGTGCTCTAGTTGATTATAATTGTACTATACTACAAAAAGGTATTACAGGGAATATGATCAGTGGCAGATCATTCCATTTTAAAGTAAATATACATTTTTCGCGATTTTTTCTATTAAAATATATAGTAAATACATATGTTGTTTTTTTTAAAATGTAAAAGTAAAGGTACCTTAAATCATGAACACTTGGTTACAAATGATACATGTATCCTGAACTTAGAGATCCACTTCACATTTCATTCCTACGTCAACACATTATTCGTAGGTAACTCTTGCCATGCATTACAATTCGCATCAAAGACACAAACTTTACGGACAAACCTTGCAGGTTATATAGAGCAACATGGATATCTATGAATCATGATTGCTTTAAAATAATTTAATCACCAGTTGCAGTACATTTTGAATATGTACACTTAATCATATCATTTTGTGTGTGTTAAGGGCACACCATGAACCATTTGATATTTTGAAGAAAACAAATACTCAGTGCATTTAAACACATCATAATTTGGCTGTGGCAGATAGGTCTATTTTAGCGTATTGGTTAATGCACTCGCTTCTCTCTACTTCAACCCGATTTCGAGCCTCATGAATGACATTGGTGATATGTGAGAGGGTATTCTGGTAGTCAACTCCGACTCATTCCACCCCCCCCCCCCCCCCACACACACACACAACAATGATCTCTTGGCGTCACTATCCGAGTCCACGAGGAATATTAATCGCGATTGAACTCTTTGTTGTCGTTACTGCTTGTTAAGTACTCTAGGTTACTATCCTGTGTAAAAGACATTGTTTTCAGTTTAAGTGTTTGAATTTTCATCTATTACATTGATCCTGTAATCACAACCATCAGCTCATTCATAAATGTACAAATGGATTTTTTAAAAGAGAAATCTCATCACGTTTTGAGATTATACTTCGCAGAGTACAGATGAATGCAGCTTGTATATTCTTTGTGTTTAACTGCAGTTTCTAGATCGCTCCAAAACAACGCATGCGCTAGGACGATCTGGTCAGGTGGAAGAAGTGGCCAATACGATTGCTTTCCTGGCATCAGACAGTGCTTCCTTTATCACGGGCGTGCAAATGCTAGTAGATGGTGGTAAACATATTCTTTGTCAAAAATATGAAAATCCATAGATCCTAAAACAGATTACCAAGATCTGTATATATATATATACGGTCTAATGTTCACATTATTCACTGAGATTAGAAGAGAGATGGAATATTCATCATTTAAGAAGAAATTCTTTTGATATTATGTTTTTCATGAGATGTGAAATTATGAACAGAGGAATGTCAGCTACGTGTACATTTACATACAATGCAAAATATGCATACATAGAACTGTAACTTTGTGATCCAGATTACTGATAAAAGTTCAGTTGTTTTGTGTAAATGTAAATTTTCCTAAAGCATGATTTTGAAGCTTTGCAGTACATACAATACATTTTGTACTTCAGAATTTGTTTTGCACTAAGGTTGTTCAACGAATCAGTTTTTGCCTACTGATTTTCATATCATACCATCCATGATCTATTATAGAACACATTTCTTCAACTCGTTTTATTTGATGTTGATTTTATATTTACCTGTAATATTGAATGTTACACAGAATAAAGAATAATATACAAGCGGAATTTAGGAGTTTTTGAAAGAAGAGCCGTGTTATTGGATTTCCCTGATAAAAACAGTTTATAAAGTTATACGTTCACCACGTCAGCCACCAATAATCATTGTCTTGCTAATTATCACTTTTAAATTTATTCATTATGGGGCGAAATTTTGTGAAATAAATTGCTGACTGGGAGACACTTA